>OZ022250.1:8225883-8293383 GCA_963978915.1 Caenorhabditis parvicauda | reverse complement strand
TTACGATTTTTGAATCTGGGATGAAAAAAATTAGGAAAAGTAAAATTTTTGAACTACAGTAACTGAAATTTGATCTACTCTATCGCTTTTCTTTGCTTACACTTTTCAACTGCGTTTGCCGCGGTGTGTATTCCGGAACTTGAAAAAATTTTGGTGTCTTTTGTTTATTTTTCGTGAGCTAAGCTATTTAGAAAATGAAGGTAACTGTAGTTTGCAGCTCGTAACGGATGTCGGATTCATTGATAATGTTAGTTCCCGAGCAGAACGTCATCTAACACTTGGATCAGATGAATGTAAACATTTACTAAGGATAGTGTGTCTGACACCAGTGCTGTATCCTGTAGAGTGTGTCTGATCGTTCTCTGATTTTGTATTTCTGACGTGACAATAACATTTTCCCACAAACATGTGTGAATGTCATGAGAGCAACTGAGCTAGAAACTGCGATGATCAGATTCTTTTTTTTAGAGAGAAAGAGAGAGAGAGAGAGAGAGAGAGAGAGAGAGAGAGAGAGAGAGAGAGAGAGAGAGAGAGAGAGAGAGTGAGTTAGAGAGAGAGAGAGAGAGAGAGAGAGAGAGAGAGAGAGAGAGAGAGAGAGAGAGAGATAGAGAGAGAGAGAGAGAGAGAGAGAGAGAGAGAGAGAGAGAGAGAGAGAGAGAGAGAGAGAGAGAGAGAGAGAGAGAGAGAGAGAGAGAGAGAGAGAGAGATAATTAACACGCTCAGGAAATTGAAACTTTATAAGACTTTACTAAAATCCACATAAGATCCATGTAACTTCGTAGTAAGATCCCCTTAACCTCCAAATCCAAAAGTGCAAGACCTGGTATGGAGGTTGCCAGGTCTTATGACGAACTTACCAGGTCTTATGACAAGTTTACCAAGTCTTACTTGGAACCTTTTCCTAGTCTTAATGTCGGAATACCAAGTCTTATTGCTAGAATACCAAGTGTTACTGCTATAATACCAAGTCTTACTGATAGAATACCAAGTCTTACTGATAGAATAACAAGTCTTGCTGCCAAAATACCAAGTTGCATCTCCAGAATACCATCGGCCAATCCAAAAATCAAAAGGCAAAAGCGTCATCTTGCACATACAACTAATAATCGACAAGTGGTTTGATCCCTCTCTAGGAGATTTTATTTTAAATAAGATAAAAGCATAGAGGGTTGCCGAGAGTGACAGGAATCAGTCGCCGACCATCCGCGGGTTTCGCCGATCTTTCGCGTTTCACATGAAATTTCAAAGATCATATTAAGACCTGTTAACCTTGTTACAAGACCTGACATGTTCGTAACAAGACTTGTTAAACATCGGTATAGTGAGTTTAGTTGGAAGTTGCAAAGTCTTATATGGAAGTTAACAGGTCTTGAACAGAAGTTAGCAAGTCTTATACTACTCCGACTCTCATGAACCATACCCAAGTCTTATACCACATTTACCAGGTCTTATAGTTAAATCTCAGAAATTCCTCATTTTTGAGATTCAGTTAATGTGAGATTAATATGAACTTATAAAGTCTTATGTTGAAGTTACCAAGTCTTATACTGACTCAGGTCTTATACGTAGGTTATGGGGATCTTACTACTAGGTAACATGGATCTTATGTGAAGTTTACCAAGTCTTATAAAGTTCCAATTTCCTGAGCGAACCTAACAAGCCTCCAAGAGTTTACCAATAAGTATAACCTGTGCATGTTAATCATGGAATGTGTTAAGAAAGCAGTTCTCTCAAAATTCATCAAAACAGCATAGACACAAGTATGAAAGTTCATTCGGAAACCGGCACATATCCACTGAAAAGAGTGTTATCTTCGCTGTTCGTCGAAAGGTGCATCAGAGTTGACTTGCCGCTTCCATTTTTTCTCGAACTTCCTTAATCTCCGTCTTCATTAGACTCAAACTCAACCACAGAAAACCTCTTGAATATTGAGTTGGATCGAGATCGATTTCGTCAGAATGATTGAAGTACTGAAAGTTATCGCGTTTTTTTCAATTCGATTTCCACTATACATGTGTTTTCTCCGATGTGTCGAATCGGTTACTAATGTTCGACTCCAGTGGGTCGTAGAGTCTTCTGAAGTTGTTGGCTGAGAGTGAGTGAGTGAGTGAGTGAGTGAGTGAGTGAGTGAGTGAGTGAGTGAGAGAGAGAGAGAGAGAGAGAGAGAGAGAGAGAGAGAGAGAGAGAGAGTGAGAGTGGGAGAGAGAGAGAGAGAGAGAGAGAGAGAGAGAGAGAGAGAGAGAGAGAGAGCAAAAAATCCTCGCCGATCATTATTCATGCGAATATGATAAAGCTCAACGCATAAGGCAAAAAGTGAGCATATCAAAATCAACAGCGGTCCAAGGATATACTTCCAATTCTGTCTCCACTTGGCTAAACTTCAGAATCAATGCGACTTTTTCATAACTCACAGTCATGTAGAGGGTTGCTTATGTCTTTCTGAAAGGTTAATCAATTCTAGTATTTGAATGACATGACTTACCGAGAAAGTTCGATCGAATACAATTCGCTCTGAAAACATTTTATGGTATGATAGGTGAGTTAAAAACCTCTTCGAGACTTTGCATTTGCAGCTTTGATGGTCACATCAGTGTCCTTCTTCTCGGTGTTATGACTCACTGGAGTTTGAGTTACAGATTTTAGCGGAGGTACAGTTTCATCATGTATTTTACTCTGGTACCTTTCTTCAAGAAAACGGTCAACGCTGAAAATAACGTGAGCGATAAGGTTCTATATTCAGAACTCACAATAGTTTAAAGTAATCGTCCATCAAATCCATTTCTGGAAGTCAAACTGTTTTTTTGTTTCTGAAGTATTTGAAACCTTTGAAACTGCGTACAAACAACTGAATACCATCACCACTGGCTAGAATCGCTTTGCCGATCCAAATCCCTTGAAAGTTGAAGTTCGGATGATTTTCCATTTTTTCCAGGAACTGTTTGTGGAATGGGCATTCATCCGTGTCAAATATAGGCACAATTATGTTCACATGTGGAACGATCTTGAATTTCGATAGAATCACATTGAGTACAGAAGTGAACGAGCAGAAGCTTGGCTCGGAAGCAGTGAAGGATGGTTTTAACCCTTTCCCCACTCTGTCACTCGTCTGCTCTGGTTCGATAGTGATCTGAAAACGATGATTTTATTTACACCTGGTGAAACCACCTCTTGCCCATGGCGAATCACAACAATCCTAATGTCTTCAGTGATTGGAATTTCACAGCTGATTCTGTGGAACAAGATTAGGAGAGAATTTATCTGAAACCGGCAATCTTCTTTGAAACAGTGATTTTTCAACGAGAAAGTATGAAAATTTCTTTCCAGCTCAATAGAGCGCATTTTCAAAACTTTACGATGAGAAGTGGACAATGAGTCTCTCATGCAATTACTTCGGAGTAAGCTCACAGTTTCTATTGGATGCGAGTGATCGATGTAGAAAACTATTATTGTTTCCTCATAAGCTCGTGTAGCTCGTACTGGTGAACATGTTAAGTTTGCATCGCTCTGAAGAAGGAAAACTCATTGGAAGTTCATCCGTTCATAAAACCTGTCCAATGAAAATCAAAAGCAGTAAATGAAGTAACATGTGGAAAATGAAAACATATGAGACGTTCAATCTATTAGATTCAAATAAAGTTACAAATTTATTGGTTTCGTTATATGGCATCAAGATCAAAGTCTCTGACTGGTTGTGGCCGAAGACCTCGTTTTGGGGGTGACTGAGCAGATTCTTGAACACTTTTTGGAGTTACCGCCATATCTTCTGTGGACACTGAAAATTTGAATATCGTAGTGTATTGGAGTACCCAAACATTCTGGAGCAGGTGGTGAGGCAGGTGCTGACAAGGGAGTGTACTTGGATCCATATCGTATTGGTGGCATCTGAAGTGTAATTTGAACAGTATTCAATAGAAGTACCCATACAGTCCGTTCACTAGCAGATACAGAAGCACTTGCAGGAGTCGCCATGATAAGCGGTAGACGTTCTGTTGGTTTTCTTTTCTTCTGAAACGTCTTTATTCCTCGCTCCACCTTTCTCACTTTGTTCTTGCATGCGACGCAGACGATGATTGCAATGAGAATTATTATGATCACAATTGTGAGAACGACCACAAGAAGAATCCACCACCGGAAGTTTTTCAGAGACCCATCGATTTCTTCTTCATCGTCCTGAATTTTCTGTTTTTCGAACATTCTTCACCCTCACCGTTTTCTCTCCATTTGCCGGAATTTGGGTTGTAGGCTGTGCGAAACCACCACTCAGAAGCACCGCTGCCGCATCGTCAAAATTTCGACGGACAAAAGTTCCTGAATTAGATTTTACACATGATCAATCGCTGTAAAACCATTGTCACCGTCATCGAAGTCAAATTCAGAAGTATCATTGAGTGATAAGCTGATGGTCGAATTATCATCATCTACAAAAAGAGAAGTCGACGTTGTCTCCAGATCGATGTCGTATTTGTCAGTCGTTGACACCTTTTCCGTTGTTGCTGCTGTGGTTGTCGTCGAAACAGTTGATGTCGGAAGAGTTGACGTCGGAGTAGTCGTTGTCGTTGACGGCTTCTGGTAATCAACCATCCAGTCATTTTCAGAAACTCCTTTGACTGCGTCGTTGATCCTGAAGGTATTATTAGTCAAGACTCAAAACTTCACACTCACATTTTTGCGTAATCCTGAACGAATCCTGCATGATCCATAACATGATCGATGTTGTCTGAGCCCGAAAAATGTTCTTCTGGAAGTGAGTACGTGTGATTTGTAGTAGAAGATAGATAGATAGATAGATAGATAGAGAGAGAGAGAGAGAGAGAGAGAGAGAGAGAGAGAGAGAGAGAGAGAGAGAGAGAGAGAGAGAGAAAGAGAGATAACTAACTGGTCTCATCAATATCATCCAAACTGTTCAAATGCAACTTGATGCCTTTTCCATCGGTTTCATTTCGATTGCCAATCCAGATTCCATTGAAAAAGGTGGTGTTCTTGTTTGGAGACTTTTGGAATTCTGTCTGGAATGTTTCGAGGACGGAGCAGTCTGAAATGACTACAATCAGAATTTTCCCTTTTGAGAAACCAACTAGAACGTGTAAAGAGAGGCACAACGAAGTGTAGATTTGGATGAGTCAGAATTTCTTCTGGAAGACTATTCAAAGATTCAGCAAGGTGAGCACACATGTCCCGCGTTGGTTCACCTGAAGATAACTTAATTTTCGTAAAATAGATTCCAACTTCTTTTCTGCTCTTGATAAATCTCCAAAGGAAGTTGTTCAGATGAAAATTCATTACTGATGGAAATCTGAAATTTCCTCTTCCTTTTCTCCTTTCAAAATCAAAAACCTCATTCTTACGGTAATGAACAACAACAGACTGGACTGAATAAACATTTGGTATTTCGCATGAAATTGCTTTAAGAAGGTATTGAAGCCGTTTGAACTGAAAATTGTCGCGTTTTCATTCAATCGCCACGTTTTCAACCTGAATTTCTGGCAGCGTATGATCTATGTAGAAAATGAAGAGTGTTTTGTTGAAATCTCCACTGCTAACTGGCATACATATTGGATTGTGTTCATCTATTGATTTTGATGTCTGGAGTCAACATTCACCTGAAAGAAGGAGAAAGTACAACAAACCTGAATAAAGTACAGAAGCAACAGCGAGAAGATTGTATATTTCATCTTGCTGGAGAAGTAGAAATGAATTCAGGCCAAGCGAGCTGGACAATTTAGAACGGTTCACGCCGTATTTTTCAAAATTCGTAAAGTTTTTGGAGTCATCAAAGTTTTCTGCATTTTGAAGCATAGTTTGTGAATTAAAAACATTTTCACTTTTTCCTTGTTTTTCACAATGCATTTACTCAAGAAAACACAGTTGCTCGTCAAATTCATTTGAGTATCATGACTTCTCTCTGCCGACGGTGATAGTTGTTACTTCAGGTTTCTGAAGATTTTTTTCTTGGCAGTGGACAGAAAGATATAGAGAAGAGAGAGAGAGAGAGAGAGAGAGAGAGAGAGAGAGAGAGAGAGAGAGAGAGAAAGAAAGAGAAAGAGAAAGAGAAAGAGAAAGAGAGAGAGAGAGAGAGAGAGAGAGAGAGAGAGAGAGAGAGAGAGAGAGAGAGAAAGAGAAAGAGAAAGAGAAAGAGAAAGAGAAGAGAGAGAGAGAGAGAGAGAGAGAGAGAGAGAGAGAGAGAGAGAGAGAGAGAGAAAGAGAAAGAGAAAGAGAAGAGAGAGAGAGAGAGAGAGAGAGAGAGAGAGAGAGAGAGAGTTTTCTCACCTTGTTCACAAAGTCCACAACGAGCTGTCTTGTCGATTTGTTTAGAAGCAGCACCAAAATCGAAGTGACCAACGCATGAAAAGTTGGTATAATTGTAAAAATCATGTTCAGCTCTGAAACTTTCATTGTTCATTGACATATTTTGGCCTAACTCAAATCAACATCCTCTACATACAGTCTCGACAACGCAAATCCAACAGGTGGCATAAAGAATAGGCCGATCGGGAGAAACTCCTGTACAACCAAAACCTTCAACATGTGAGTTTGCATCTTTTTCGTTCTGGTCGAAAACATGCAGTTGTTCAGCGTGTGGAGTTTTCTGAACAGTAGAGTGATCTGATTTAACAGTTTCTTGTAGAACTTCAGAGATGCGAGAAGATAGAAGACCCATTCACACGTGCAAATAACGCAAATAGCAAAGAAAAAAGGGAGGTAGCTGTACAACATGGTTGGTTCTGTGAACACTTCCTTGTGTCGGTCTTCGAGTTCAAGACACTTCAGTTGGGGAAAGTCCTGAAAATCATTCTTGAACAAATTGGATGATATTTTAGACCAGTTCTCTCTCCTCTCTCTCTCTCCTCTCTCTCTCTCTCTCTCTCTCTCTCTTCTCTTTCTTTCTCTCTCTCTCCTCTCTCTCTCTCTCTCTCTCTCTCTTTCTTTCTCTCTCTCTCTCTCTCTCTCTCTCTCTCTCTCTCTCTCTCTCTCTCTCTCTCTCTTCAGTTCTCTTCTCTCTCTCTCTCTCTCTCTCTCTCTCTCTCTCTCTCTCTCTCTCTCTCTCTCTTTTGCATTATTCCTCGCCAATCGCACGAACAAATGTAATGGAATCGAGAAAACGAAGTAGGTCCACATCCGTCCGAAATACCACGTGACACGAAGATTTGGATGCCTCCACCAGAAACAGTCATTTCCGTGAAGTTGAACAAAACGAAACTCGAAGAGTGCCGTAATGTGTGCAAAAGAACCTAGAGTGAGCATTGAAAAAACTGATTAGACGTTAGATTCTCACAGCAGTAGATTGAATGATAGAGGAAAATGATACGATCAGCAGAGAGATATTCTGTTAAAACACCGGTGAACCGAAGTCCAGGAGCTCGGAGGTAGATCAGAGGTGCGCTGGATACTATGAGAAGTTGGAAGCATATATGCCTGAAATTCATTTTTCCTATGATTGCGTAACTTTTTCTAATAACCTCGATGCGTTCTCACTTCAAAACAAAATTTCAATATTACAAAAAATGAAGATTCATCAGAATTATAACAAAAAGAAACACAGCTTTTTTAATATTTTTACGAGAGAACTATCCTTTGAAAATATCTCTGGAAGATATGACTTTCTTATTATGAACTAAAAATTCGAAGTTAATCGATTTCATTCCAGAAAAAAAACAGACGTTGTTTGCTGAACCGAGAATAACCATCTGTAAGGTCTCAACGCATAAGGTGAATAAAAAACAATACAAATAACATTTATACAGAAAACCGGATAGGTGAGTAACGCTGGTACCCAAACCACACTCTTCAAGAAGTTGATATCAACGTCACACATGGTAAGAAGTGAATAAGAAGAGATATGATGACCATGTCTTAATTTCCGTTCGTTTGCAATGATGATCGTCAAAACACTGTTACCGCTTCTACTACCTGGAAAACATAATGAATAAACAATCTTCAATGCAAGAAATTGAGTTATTAATATACCTTTTTAACAGAGTGTTTCTTTGAATCTTTTGGGTAGAAGATTTTCCGATACGGCTCGTTCAGAATCAACGTCAACGTTAAAGAGAATAGCGAATGTGATGCAAAGCTTATTGTACAGTAGACGTTTGTTGCTGAACATAAGTAATTAGAGAACTACAGATGTTGCTCACCTAGGCTGACTTCACTGAAGAGCGGCCTTGTGATCAAATACAATGCAGCTGGGAAAAAGAACAAGAATAGTGGTGCAAATTCTTGGACCAGCATTATTTGCAGAAGTCTAGTTTGCATTTTTCTAGTGCTCAGGGACAGTCGGTGTGTTGTTTGGCCTAGTTTTCTGAAATTTATTGGGTTTTTGAAACAGTTACGCCCGATAACGCACGGATAGAATAACCATAAACTGGATGTTAGGTGGCGTTCAGAGGGGTCTATAAGTTGAAAACAGGTCCCAAAAATGTACTAGTTCGGAAATTAAAGCAGGAAATTTTATAATATTCCATGCAAATTAGTTTTTCGAACACAATTTTCAAACCTTATCGACGAATCAATCTTTGAGAGCAACTCTGGTCAGTACTTTCGGAAATTTAGTAAACGAATCAGAACGTCCCCGTTGGCCTTTCATAATATGAGTTACACATAAGATTCATAAAAAAGAAAATTTCTTACATCACAGAGTATGTCAGGTAATAGACCCATTCAGATACGATAGTAAATATGATCAGAGTATAGGTAAGTGCGTACAGTAAGTATCCACCAGTTGGGAAGTAAATCTCTGTTGATCGACTCATTGCTTCTAAACATTTCATTGCAGGATATGCAGATAGTCCGTCTTCCTTAGATGTTGCTCGTCCTGTTCTGATGACTATTTGGAATGGAGTGAAGAGAGAACAGTAGAAGACTCCACGGAAGATGAACCAAAATTGAGTTATTCGGAAGTGCCGTTTCCAGAAACAAGACGAGCCGGATAGTTGGACGTATCGATATTGGAAAAGGGCAGTGGTGTAGGAAAATGCGTCTGAAACTTCCGATATGTCTTGAATCTTGAAGATCTGCTTGGTAAGATGGAATCAGAACGATAAATATTCAGAACATTTTTCTCTTTTTTAAAGATCAGTTTCTGGTTGGTGAAAAAAAAATTACCTACTCGGTAATGTTATTCACGCTTTTTTATAAACTCAATAATGTTATTCACGAAACCCAAAACGTGAGTAACAAAACCTTTCTTATTAGGTGAAAATTAAAATCATTTTTATGAGTGGAAAAAATAATCACAAGTGGAAAATTTCAGATCTATCTGAAAACCTACACGCCAAGGAAAAAGTATTGATCATGAAGAGATTCTCTGAAGACATAATCTTGATGAGAATTCCAGAATAATGAATTCCCGGTATAGGCAGATACAATAGTGGCTTCCCCCAAATGAAAATCTGTTGATAATTGAAGAATCTGAATAGTTATTGTCTAACGTGTGGAACCGATCTGTTACAGAATCTGCTGCATGACAAAGATCCATTTGAACACATTGTTCACCCTCGGCGATCGGGTAACGATACAATCTACTCTAGTATAAATACGCTATTTGGTCACAAACTGCGTACGCGGTCCGTTCTCAGCTCATAGACGTCGGATCGGAGCAGGCTCAACGCTAATCGGAAGCTCAGTTGCGGACGACGGTGCCCGTCAAGTTTCGTCCTGATCGGACCGCGCGTTGCTGCGCGGTAACCATTTATGCTGTTTTTTATGGCCAAAACCAATTCGTAGTATCTGTTCTTATAGTATTTATTGGTTCAATTACCCAAGTTTGAGGTAAAAGAGTGCCAGTGACGGGTCGAGCAGTGATATGCATTAAACGCACTGATACTATCGGTTCGATTACCCAAGTATGCGGTACACTGCTTCGAACTGACGAGAGCAAGTATCGTCATCATTTTCCCCAGTGGGTACGCTATGTACATTACAGACGCAAAAAGTGCCTGGGGTAGGTCAAGCAGTGATATCTATTCCACACACGACTCTAACAAATTGGTTCAATTACCCAAGTTTGAGGTGAGCCGCTGCACAAAAGAGTGTCAATGGAGGGTCGAGCAGTGATATCCATTTTTTACTCCGTTAAATCAGTTCGGTTACCCAAGTTCATGCTATTGCGACTGAGCGGTCCAGTGGTTCTAAACTTGAAACTGGAATGAAAGAAAACAATGAAGTTTTCCCGTGAATCTTAAATTATTACTGTCACAGTATGCCATGCGGGTCTTACTGTCAGGCTGTGCCCTGCGGTTATTACTGTCAGGCTATGACCTGTGGCTACTACTGTCACGCTTAGCGCTGAGGCTCCTACTGTCAGTTTATGTCCGCGACTACTACTGTCAGGTTATTCCATGCGGCTATCATTGTCACGCTGTGCCCTGCGGTTTTTACTGTCAGGCTTAGCGTTGTGGCTATTACTGTCAGACTATGCCGTGCGGCTCTTACTGTCAGCTTACTTCTTTTGACTACTGCTGTGAGGTTATTCCATGCTGCGGTTGTTACTGTCAGGTTATGCTCTGTGGCTGATCCTGTCACGCTTAGCGCTCTGGATTGAACTTCCCCCTGGATTGAACGCTCTGGATTGAACGCTTAGCGCTGGATTGATTAGCGCTCTGGATTGAAAAAAAAATGAAGTTTATAATGAAGTCACAGTATGCCATGCGGGTCTTACTGTCAGCTTATGTCCTGCGACTATATCTGTCAGGTTATTCCATTCTGCGGCTCTTACTGTCAGGCTGTGCCCTGCGGTTATTACTGTCAGGCTATGACCTGTGGCTAATACTGTCACGCTTAGCGCTGCGCCTATCATTATCAGGCTGTGCCCTGCGGTTATTACTGTCCTGCAACTACTGCTGTTTATGCCCTGTGGCTATTACTGTCAGGCTTGGCTCTGGGGCTCTTACTGTCAGCTTATGTCCTGCGACTACTGCTTTTAGGTTATTCCATGCTGCGGCTATCTCTGTCAGGCTATGCCCTGCGGTTATTTCTGTCAGGCTACGCCCTGTGGCTATTAATGTTATGTTTAGCGCTGGAGCTTATACTGCCAATTTGTGTCCTGTTGATATCACTGTGAGGCTATGACCTGCAGCTATTACTGTCACGCTTAGCACTGAGGCTCCTACTGTCAGCTTATGTCCGCAACTACTACTGTCAGATTATTCCATGCGGCTATCATTGTCAGACCGTGCCCTGCGGTTGTCAGGCTTAGCGCTGCGGTTGTCAGGCTTAGCGCTGCGGCTATTACTGTCAGACTATGCCGTGCGGCTGTTACTGTCAGCTTACTTCTTTTGTCTACTGCTGTGAGATTATTCTATGCTGCGGTTGTTACTGTCAGGCTATGCCCTGTGGCTGATACTAACACGATTAGCGCTGAGGCTCCTACTGTCAGTTTATGTCCGCAACTACTTCTGTCAGGTTATTCCATGCGGCTATCATTGTCACGCTGTGCCCTGCGGTTTTCACTGTCAGCTTATGTCTTTTGACTACTGCTGTCCAGTGGTCCAGTGGCTCTAAACTTGATGCTCTGGAATGAAAAAAAATGACATTGTCTCAGAAATCTTAAGTTATTACTGTCGCACTATGTTATGCGGATCTTACTGTCAACTTATGCCCTGTGGCTAATACTGTCACGCTTAGCGCTGAGGCTCCTACTGTCAGTTTATGTCCGCAAATACTGCTGGCAGGTTATTCCATGCGTCTATCATTGTCAGGCTTAGCGGTGCGGTTATTACTGTCAGGCGATGCCTTGCGGCTCTTAGTGTCAGGCTTGGCTTCGAGGCTATTACTGTCAGCTTATGTACTTTGACTACTGCTGTGAGGTTGTTCCATTCTGCTGCTACTGCTGTCAGGCTGGGGCTCCTACTGTCAGGCTATGGCCTGCGGCAATCTCATATTCGCCGCTCATTTACAAGGGATCGGGCAACAGATTGGTGTTCACAAAATATTAATCAAACCTGCTGTCAACTTATTATTGATATACTAAGATTACATTAGTAAAATTTAAAAAAAAAACAAAAATTACTACCGGCCCAAGAATTGCGTGGGAAACCGTGACCAAGGAAATTACATGGGGCGCGAAGCGCCCCAGTATTTGACTTGTACACAGTTATGATGAACAAGGGGACCGTGGCACTGGGGATGACTAGCATGGAGACGTCCAGGATAATCTTGTTGTAGTCACATGCGGACATATTGGTGAACTGACGAAAAGATAATGGCAGGTTGACTGCTCGAACGTAGTTTTCTTCAGTCGTTGCCAGGCTTGTGATTATCAAATTTGGATCCGATAAAATAACAACGGGTAGACAACTTTCTTGCGTCAGAAACAGCTGATAACATTTTCATGGATTTCAGAAGTAAACAGTAGTGCACTCGGCTGATTTCAATCAGCAACGTGTTTTTCGACCATCAGTAGGAACTTCCTCAAACATCATGTTTCTAATTCGCAATACGCAGACAGAAAGAGCGACAATGTCTGTTGTTAGAGAATACTCTTTCTCTCTCTCTCTCTCTCTCTCTTTCTCTCTCTCTTCCCTGTTTATACCTTTCTTTCCATACGTATTTATCACCAAAAATATGAATCGGACTTTTTCTATGTCAAACAGAACTCTGAAGTATTCTTCGAAAAGTTTCTAAAAGTGAACTTTCAAATAAGCTATGATTAGACTGTTCCCCGAAATTGAGTTTCAACTCGCACGGCATCAGAAATCAACTAACGTTGTTGGATTGTTGATCTCTGTGTGGGCAGAAGCTCAGAAATCACGGTTTGCAGTGGTCTGAAAATGTTAATGTGATATTAGCGAATTAGGTTCGGCAGGGCATTATCTGCTCGCGGAGTTCTGCTTGGCGTCTCGTAACGTGTTGTTTGTTGAAAACATCTTTCTAGGTTTGCGTTTTAAAGCTGTTGAAAATCAGTTTTACGAAAGAGTTGAAACTTTTACGAGGTACATAGGTGATAAAGCATATGAACCGAAACGACCTTGAAATTTTGATACTATGATAAGTAAAAAAAAAACTGTGTACATACTATGTATGTTATTTTCTAAAAGGATAGTGTGATTCGTGAACAAACAGTGTCATTTAATTAGATCGTTTTGAATTCAAAAAAATCAAAGTATTTCCACCTGCATTACTGGATCACACTACATTTTGCAAGAAAAATATCTGTATAAAAATTTTGAAGCTTTTGACATCAGTTCTTCGTTACTCCCCGATTTCAAAGTTATGAAAGAACATCATGTAGATAATCTCTTCAAATCTACTATTTGCATTAAAACATGACTGATAGCTAATTCCAACAACCCTCTTCTCAAAATACAAGAACTCTCCAGGGGCGCTTCGCGCCCCACCTTTTCACTTTTTTCACGCCAATTTTGATAATCGAAACAAAGAATGAAGAAGTAAACGAACGTCTTTCAATAAAAACGTGAACTTTCAGACAACTTGCAACTTCTCAAAAGCTCCATTTTTTAAATTAAAATGCTAGGCGATAAATGGATCACGTTGAGGACACGTTTGAATTTCAAAACTAAGGAAATCCGTGACGCGCAGCAACGCGCGGTCTGATCGAATTAAAAAGTTGATGCGCATCTCCGCTTCAACAGTACCTTTCCGATGGCGTTTTCACCGTTCTGATCCGACTCATATGAGCTGAGAACAGGCCGCGGAAAGACAGTGTGACCAAATAGCCTTTTTTCATTAGAATAGATAACACACTTTCATGGGTTAATCTTTCTCCAGCTTGAGAAGAGGAGCAACGAATTCTGTAGTCAAGACTAGAAAAATGCAATCGCGTCAGCGGTGACCATTGAACACTTTCCTCTCGTGTTCTACATTTGTTTGAACTTTCCTCTTTTTCTCTTTTCGCTGTTCAATATGTTGCTCGACATCTGGAAAAATGCTCGAGAGCACCATGATAAATTTCCTATTTCTTTTTTAATAATAACAAGGAGATTATTGTTTTTAAACTTGTTTAGTTAACTGGTAACATAATTGATCTATCTCGAAGTTCGATGATTTAATATGAATCATTTTTTTTCGTCGGTCCTGAAAACTTGATAGCATATTGGTTGTGAATGAAAAACGATAATCTAAGTCTTCTGATGTAAATCAGTTGCCTAAATTTCCACGGAAGGTTCGATCAAGAGCACGATTTTTGTAATTTTGCTCTGCATACCAACACATTGAACAATTATCAAGTTTTACAATTCATCTGTGGACTGCTATACTATGTTGTTTTTCACTAACCAGAGTACAATTCAATTGATAAGTTTCTGCACAAGTGTAACTTCTAAATAACTGTTTCGGCTTGAACATGTCCCGTTCCCACATGTTCCCATCACAGGGAGATCACGTGATGACCACTCTCAGTCTTCTGATCGAAAAGAACCAAAACACCGCAACATTCGGGTCGTTTACGTGTGTCTCGAACGAAGTTCTGGTGTTTGTAGACTAGACAACAAACTAGAGACCCCCTCCTCTCCTCTATTACTTGTTCCCATTGATTGTCGACCAAATGTTCTCGTTTCTCAAAAAACCTTTTGAATTTCCAGATGAAGTCGTCTTCTAACAACGATCATGTCCTCAAATGTGTCATATGTGGCGATTCTGGAGACGGAAACCATTTTGGCGTTATTGCATGCAGGTGGGTAACAATATTTTTCTCTTTTTTACTCACAATGAATTCTGAATGTACAAAAAAAACAGCGTAACTACATCAAATTTTTTTCAACTGATTTTTTAAGAATAAATTTCATATTAACTTGTTGAACCTTATTCAAGTAAGTTTAAGAAAACGAGAAACTAAGAAAAACTGTTATTCTAATAAGTTACATAAGAATGAGCTTCAATGACGACGGGAAAAAATTGTTAAAAGCTGAACCGCACTGAAATGTATTTTTCTATGGAATTTTGAATACGTTTGTCAGATCAACAAAAAAAAACTGAGTTCTAATAATTTTGAACTTTTATGCTTTGACTTCGAGTAGAAGAATTTCCAGAGCATGTACCGCATTCTTCCGCCGGTCGGTCATCCACAAACGTCTCTACACGTGCGCAAATCGAGGAAACTGTGTTGTCATGAAAGGTTTCATTGACAAATATCGAGCAGGACATGAGTTTCAGGTAGGGACAAGTGTCGTGCATGCCGAATGAAGAAAAGTCTCAGTGTTGGAATGAAGAAGTCAAGTGAGCTATAGTCCTATTCCAGCTGTATGCTCCATTACAGTGGTGCAAACGAATCGGGACAAATTGAATGCACCAAGTCCGAGTCTCCTAAGTGTGCCTGAAGTGGCGGAAAACAAGGTGAACATCAACACTGTATATCCAGGAAATGATGATTCCAGAATATCTCAACACCAAAAATCGATTTGCTCAGCAGAAACTACGAGAAGCTTTTAGAAGATAGGCGTAATGTGTTTAATCGGGTACTCATTCTGTCGTTTCAAAAATCCATTAGTTGCATTCAGGAGCCCTACGTTCTAAATTCCACGGATTTTCAAAAAGTGTCGCTAGAGGACATCAAACTACAGTACACTTTTTTGATCAACTCGTTCCCAGAATTAGATACTTTGCCGATTGAACAAAAAGTATGCACTGTGTTGAACTGTCTTGTTTTTCTCCTCTCTCCCTCTCTCTCCCCCCCCTCTCTCTCTCTCTCCCCCCTCTCTCTCTCCCCCCCTCTCTCTCTCTATTAATTCTAACTTTACAGAGCAAACTCCTCCGAAATTTCTTCTTCCACTTCCAAATATTCGAAATTTCTTATATCAACAGCAAACTCGGTTTGTTTTCTAATTTGTTCAGTTTATTACAAATTAAATTCAGCACGGAGCAGGTTACACCTTCTACCAACTGGAGACTATGCCAATATGCTCGACGAGAAATACTTCTTTGGAGACGTTTCCTATCCCTTCTCTGAAGAAACTACAAGACGGCGGAAAACTGAGTCCGAACTGAATTTGATAAAGTGAAATAAAACATTAGGAGTATATGAAAGAACTCTTTCAGCCTGTTCCCGTTGAACTACGAGTTCATGGTGAAAAACTTGGAGAACGTTCTCAGACGAGAAAAACTTTCACATGAGGAATTCCTAGCATTCACGTCTATCGTTCTCTGGGATACAGGTTGAGATACGTTTCTGCTGATAAATAATAACATCTTCAGGACTAGAAGGTCTCTCATCTGAAACATTGACGCTAACATCGGAAGTTCGGAATTCAATATTCTTCGAACTCAAAACCTATGTGAATCTTGTTGTTCACCATGGTGAACCTTTCCTTCGATACACCAACATTCTCCTATTACTCATCCCGTTGAAAGTGAAACTTGTGAGGCTTGACTGAATTTAGAGAAAGTTTCAGAAATGCGTGGCTAAACTACAGAAGCACATGGAGATGGAACGCTTCTTTGATGTTAATATAACTGACAACTTTTTCGAAGCTTTTATCTCTGAAAAGATTTTGAATTAATAAATATTTGTTCATTTTTCACGACTCACTCTCTTTCGCTATTTTTTAAATAGTGTCGAAAGCAATAAACAATTGTCGAAATTTATACAAATCATTTTTCTGATATTTCTTGGTTTATTCTGGCTACTGTATGTTCTTAATCTCTGTTGGAACAACATGTAAAACAAAGAAGAACATCAAAAGTATGAAAAATATGATGGAAACACAATGGAGCACATTCGCAATTTTCTGACTAGGAAGAAGTAGTTTACGGACACTCGTCAGCGGACGCAGGAGATCATACAAATATTATGAACCTTGCTAGGCAGAGTCGTTTGAGAATAATAAAACAATTGCGTTCTCAGTAGTATAATAGGAGATAGAATGTCAGATTAGGATGTTTTAAAAAAATTATTTCGAAGCGGCGATTCAAAATTTTCAACAAATGTTTGACCCTTTAAAAACTGCCTTTTTAACTGAGAAGTCTGAATTGGTGATTTCGTCAAGAAGAAAAAATGAAAAACAATAAGACGATTCAGTTCATCTTGGTCTTCAAAATTCACGCGGTGCTTTTTGGTTCAAGCACGACTCTTCCAATCGTTCACTCAAGAAGAAAATTCTAGAAGTTGAAGAGAATTCTATAAAATCAAAAGTTCAAAAATCATTCCAAAGAACACATTTCCCAGACGACGGTTTATCATTGTTTTGAGCTCGGAATTATATCGGTAATTGACCTCAGGGGAGTCTCCGAGATGCCATATAAGCGGAACGGCCAGCAACAGTCATTCATTGTTTGAAAACAACATGCGGATTCCATTCATCTTCGACATCATCTGTTACTGTAGTTTCGGAATCTCTGTCACTGCCAACTGTGTGCTACTGTATCTTCTGGCAACTACTAAAAGTCTATCCCTTGGATCCTACAAAAAGTTGATGATGTGCTTTTCCATTGCATCAATTTCCTATTCGACGTCGGATGTTTTCTACAGACCGGTAAACCTCCCCTTCTCTCTCTCTCTCTCTCTCTCTCTCTCTCTCTCTCTCTCTCTCTCTCTCTCTCTCTCTCTCTCTCTCTCTCTCTCTCTCTCTCTTTCTTTCTTTCTTTCTCTCCTTGAGTCATTTTTCACTGGTCTGGCTCGGCGACATTTTATATTTTCCCCCAATAAAATTTTTCAGAAAGATGAACATTCATGAAAATCATATGACTTGTTTAGTGAAATTTTCTCAGTCTATTGGGTAGAATCCATGATCCAAATTGTGTTCGGAACATTGAAAAAAGGAAGAATAAAGTTCTAAACTAGTAAAAAGTGTGCTTGAGAACCAATGGAGCACATTTGCAAACTCCTGGTGAATCTTTCGCCTGGTGATACAGACGAGCATATGAGTTTCATGAAACTTGCTCCGCAGGGTTGTTTGAGGAACAATGAAAACAATCGTGTTGTATAGATTTAGAAGATTTATTGTTGAACTACATGTGTGCCTAGTGATGAGTGGAAGCAGATTAAGGTAAAAGTTGGATAACTACCGATAGAGGAATGAAACAAGTAAGATTCATAGTGTTCAGGTAATGCTTGCCGGCGAATATGGCTTCATCCTGTTCTCCGGCAATCCAGCCATGTCACCGCAGACCGTCATGACCGAGAGACTCGGAGTCTATTTCTGCTCCAACTATGCTAATACCCTTTTACTCATCGCTCTCCACTTCATCTATCGCTACTTTGCCGTTTGTAAGGAGAGACTCATCTTCGTCTTTGGTGGTGGTTACTTTGTATTTCTCTTTATCCCAGTCTCTATTCTCACCGTGTTGTGGTACCTCGGGACCATGTACTTGTTCTACCGGAATGAACACTCGGATGAGTACTTTAGGTACCAAAAAGATGAACTGATTGTGAAAAAAACGTTTCCAGAGACGATATGATATCTCTTTATGAAGCTGATATTAATAATTTAACCTATCTAGCTGGGTTGTATTTTGTAAGATCACTCAAGTGTGACGTCTAAACATAATTTCAGTACAAGAAAGACGGAATAATACACCACCAACCCGCCGTTCTTACCATGGCTTTTTACATTTTCACAGTTCAGGCATCGGCGATCACGATCACATCATACTGTGGGTATAATACCTACAAGTCACTGAAAACTGTCACAATGTCCGATGAAGTTAAGAAAATGCAGAAAAAGTTGTTCAAGATGCTTCTTGTTCAAACCGGCTCACCGGTATTACTTCTCTACGTTTCCATCTTCTTGTTACTCTTCCCGCCTCTGGTAGGATTCCATATAGGGAGGTACGCTATTCTTATATCTTGTGCTCTTGGCATTTATCCAGCAACAGAACCACTCATCATACTGTACTTTTTGGGTGATTTCCGGCAGACTATCATGGGTTTAAGAGATGTCACCATCTGCAGCACTAATTATAAATATTTCAGGATGGTTTGGGAGAAGAGCACCCCTACCGGCTCCTAGGTCGAGAACCAACATGTCCAGGACAACTCAGATAACTCGCGAATCTCGTGTTTAAACCCGGAATAAATTTTTGGACTCTGACGTTTCCAATTTCGTAATAAGTGGCGAGCAGTGAGGCTACACCGTGGTCACGCCCAGTTCTCCGAAATTGTTGATTGTATTCACAAAACTGCAGCTCTTGTTTTTGGTCAGAACGACGGAGTCTGATGAAACCTTGGAATAATCAAACGCAACTTCTTCTGAACTTTAGAAATTAAAATCAACATTGAAGAACTTTATGGAAGTTTTTGTAGGTTGAAAAAAATTAATTGAATTTTTCGAATTATTTCTGTACAACATACGATTTAAATGTTTGGTGGAAGTTTTATAAACTAGGGCAGAAGTTTAGAATGGAAAAAAAATGGTTCACGACTCAATGGAGCGCACTTGAAAATTTCTCTGACCAGGAAGGAAGAGAGTGTGAATCTCTCCCAGCAATGGTGGACTTTTCGCCTGCGGCTTCCAGACACACATACGAAATTTGTGACGTTGTTTTCTTGCTGTGCAGGGTTGTTCAAATACCAAAAGAAGGTTCAACTTCATAGTTATCCAGTGAAAGGTTGAGGGTCGAATTGGGATCAGGAATGTTGATACTCCGCCTTCTTTCAATGAAAAATGCTCTTTGGTTACTTTGCCTTGGAAGATACACTAAAAAGTTGTCGGAACCTAGTAACTGCAGAAAAAATGAGAATTAGGTAAAGTCATTATTTCCTGAACATGAATTATTTTAATCAAGAACTTGATGAGTCACAATAGAAGTCTTCCGAATCATAAGTTTTAATCTCTTTCAAGTGATGTTGTCAAGCAATTAGAGATTCAATTTGTTTTTGGTTAGTACAACAACAAAAAGGCGAACTTGAAGAACTTGTTGAATGCAATGAAAGTTTTCAATTTCGCAAGTCTTTCTCTAGTGATGGGCGGCTTTTAGTCAAGCACTTCCTTCGAACTTTTCCATGCACTTGTGTACCGCAACACCGTCCTCTTACCTAGCAAGACATTTGTTATCCGTGTCATGCGGTTCCACCGCATCTTTCTTTACACGGCTGAGCAATCGTGAAAATTGTATCCTCTATGGCTACAGTGGGGAACTAATTGAAGTAAGGCATTCTCTCTGACACGGACGATTATGAATTCCACGACTCTGACTGATGTCGAAGAAGTGTACTTCTACTCTGTCAACACGACTGCTATCATCGCAAACATCTTTCTCATTTGGCTGATAATCTACAAGAACAAGAGTGTTCACGGCAACTACGTCAAGTTGATGCTCGCTTTCTGTGGTTACAACATCGCGTACTCGATTCTCAATTCTATTGTCCTTCCCGTGAGTAGAACAATATTTGATAAGAATTTTTTGTAAACCTATATCAACGAAGCACCAGATCTAGCAGGATAATGATTGAATCTACAAACTTATATTGTTCAGGATGCTCACTCATTCGAGAATGGATTCGTTTACTTTTCCTCCCGAGGATTCTTGAAGAATCAAGGAACGCTTTTTTCCGTCTTTTTCTCTGCTCTGGCAAACAGTTTCAATGGAATTAAAGCATTTCTTTTTATCCAGTATGTCTACAGATACCGCATCATAACCAAGTTGGTATTTCGAAATCAGAAAAATACGAAGACTACAATAATGTTTTCCAACGTCAGGAACATTTTCAGCATTGCGTCACTGATCAAACCAGCGGGTCGGCTGAATGAAAGCTGCGTCTCCTTCTTTGCATTGCATGTTACCAATAATGTTCTTATATTACTCGCACATCCTACTGCTGAAGACAATGTCGATACCAAGAGAGTTCTAGCTCAGTACGGAATCAATTCATCTGACTGTTCCTACTTTTCTTACATTCTGTGGGTATGGTACAGCCCAACTTCGAAATTCTCAAAAAATGTTCAGAATAAGAACGAAGACAATGTAGTTGTCTACAACAAGTGGAGAATCGGGGCGATACTTATGGAGAATTTCAACATGTTTTTCATAATGATGACAATGTTTTATGTAGGGTGAGGGTACTTCTTAGAATCTAGGAACCTTCATTCTATAGGTGGATCATACAAAAGAAGCTCCGAGACAAGCATCTCAGTCCCAAAGTCAAATCCATTCAGACGCAGATTTTCACCGTACTTTCCATCCAGGTATCAGGCTGATTAGATGCGAATGAGTGTTATTATTTTCAGACAATAATTTATTTTTTCCCTTACTTCCTACCTCAATTGTTGACTGGAGCTGGTGCTATCATGAAATTGGAACCATTTTTGTTAGAAGATGAACAAAACCGAGTTTCAACAATGAATTTCAGTCTTGCGAACAAACTCCATCTTGTTCGTGTTTTTCTGCCACTTCTCGATGCTCTAGCCACGATCTTCTTCATGTCGGATTTCAGAAAATCCGTCGTTCGCACGGTTGAAAGTAAGAAGTTATGGTATCAACATCAAATCTCAATTCAGATCTGACTCAAAATCGACAGAAAAGTAAAGTCGGAAGCAGTGTTCACACGGATTCATTATTCAAAATGATAGTGGATAAATTTTAGTATCTCAGCTTCCGGATAACCGCTTCAAACTGTTCAAAAACACCAACATCGTTCTTCAATACTTGCTAACGTTTGTGATCCTCGTCGTAATGGCACTGACCCCGAAAGCTTTACCTTTTGACAGTTTTTCTCCTATTTCTATCACTACTTAAACACATAAATTTTGTTCCCTATCTCAAGCAAATCTTTCTGGCTTCTTTTGTACTGAATAAACAATGATATTTTTTGTTGTAATTGGCTTGAAATCAAAACAGCAACGGCTTAATTAACTGGTTTGCATTTTATCGGAATCACCGCTTATAGGATGATGATCACACTCTAGCAAAGCTTGATGAGACTGAAACTACACTACCCGATTGTTTACACCGTTTTCCTGGCCAGCAAGGGAACCAATATTCGTATGCTCGTCTGCACCCGCAGGCGATAGAAACGAGAGACTGATTGGTTTTCTTTCCCTGGTCAGAGATATTTGCAAATGTGCTCCATTGTTTAACTAACATACTTTTTGTTAAATTTAACTCCTTTTCTGAGGTTCAAACAAAATTGGAGAGTAAACAATGAGCAGAACCGATAGCAAAAAAATCAATTGTCACGCAGTACTTTTTTCCATAATTGTTTCTTTCATTTGACAATTTTATTGAGGGAAAAGTGTAATCAAATTTTTTTCAAATGTACTTGGTGTCAGTGAAACAGTGCAGAAAGAAAGACAGATCCAATGAATTTCACTCAAACACTGTGCAAAAATCATTATTTCCGTTTTGAGTACTCCATAACTTTCAGACTTCAAGTGATAATTTCGAGTAACCATGAAATAATTCTATTTTGAAGAGCTCATCAACTTTCCAGAGACACAGCGAGGTTCCGTTTTTTGGTCCATGAGAGTCAAGTTCAGATATCGACCCTCTCATGAACACTTCAGAAAAACTTCGGATCCTTCAAACTTTTTTTGGAACTTGATACCGAACACTGTTATGCTCTACCGAACCTACCGTACACCGCAACACCCTTCTCCCCCCAACCCCCCCCCCCCCCCCCCCCCCCCCGATAACAAAGTCAGACATTCCTTCTTCTGCCACTTCCATGAGGTACCGCCAAAGTCTTCTCACCATGGCTGAGCAACAGTATGAAATTGTATTCGCAACTATGCTACAATGTCGTCAACTATTAGCCGAAACTCATTCTCTCCGACACGGACGATTATGAATTCCACGACTCTGAATGATGTCGAAGAAGTTTACTTCTACTCTGTGAACACGACTGCTATCATCGCAAACATCCTTCTCATCTGGCTGATTGTCAATGAAAACAAAAGTGTTCACGGCAACTACGTCAAGTTGATGCTTGCCTTCAGTGCTTACAACATCGCGTACCCGGTTCTCGCTTCTGTCGTTCTTACTGTGAGTTGTAGAAAAGATGACAGAGATCAATCTTTCAGAATGTTCACTCTTTTGAAAACGGTGTCATCTACTTCCCGTCTCGTGAATTTCTGCAAAACCGAGGAACACTTTCTTACATCACGTCCGTCATTCTCTCAAATTGCTTCAACGGAATCAAGGTTCTTCTCCTCGTACTTTTCGTCTACAGATACCGCATCATGACCCAGTTTGTAATTTCACGATGACTGCGAACATCGTTATACTTTCAGCGTTGCGTCATTGAAGAAATCCACAGGACATCTAACTGAGAGTTTTTTTGTCTTCGTCGCAATGCATATTGTTAACAACATTTTGATCTATTACATTCGCCCCACCGACAAAGACAACGAAATTACCAGGGAAATACTCGCGCAGTATGGGATCAACTCTTCAGATGGCTCATACGTTTCTTTCATTCTATGGGTAGGACCCCTCTTCTACTTCAGAAAATGAACCATATTTTTCAGTACTTAAACGAGAACAATGAAAAGGTCTACAATTGGTCGAGATGCGTTTCGGTTGCTATGGAACTTGCTAGTATAATTTTCATCATGATGACCATGATCTATTTGGGGTAGGGAAGCATCATAAAAACTCACAAAACATCCACTCTACAGATGGATCATACGGAAGAAACTTCGGGAAAAACATTTAAGTCCAAAGATCAAAATCATACAATCTCAGATTTTCAACGTTCTTTGCATTCAGGTAGGAAATATCCAATAGCGCGAAGCATTTTTCAAAAATTCAGATTGTCGTCTACTTCACAACCTTCTTCTTCCCGCTCATTCTTGCTGGTGTCGCTGGTTACTACGGTCTGAACCAATTCAAGTTAGGCATTGAGAATCTTCGAGTTAGAAAAAATTTCAGCATTGCAAACACAATTCGTGTGGTTCGTGCCCTGTTACCACTTCTCGATGCAATCGTTACAATCTGTTTCATGACTGACTTCAGGAAAGCCGTCTTTCGCATGATCAAGAGTAAAGAGTACCAAAAATGAATAACATCGTTCGATTCAGACATCCGTCAAAAAAACACAAGAGTCGGTAATAGCTTCCTGATGGTTATCAATCTTTCAAGAGTATGAGGAACATAATCCAGTCATTTGGTCTACGTATCTTGTTTAACTCTTTTCATATGGTTTTCTGATTTGTCCAATCCGTTTCTGTTCTGACAATCACCACTATCTCACTGATACAGAAGCTTGATCTCATGACAACTTCTCTACTACTTCGACGTCTCATGGACACACGATCTTTGTAAGTTATCTCAAGTATTTTTTTTTGATTTTTTCATATTTGAAATAAATGATGATTTTTTTCTGTTTTTTCGAGAAAAGCCAGAACTGTTGACCCATGGGTCTTCCTTCAAAGAGAAACCGACTTACCAGCGTCCTATCAGAATTTGTTGAACTGTGAAAAATGGACAGTATCCCTTGTGGAAACTGAAACTACAGTTTCATTATAAAAGAGAATTCCAACCCAGCGGATTCTAATCGGTCATTCAATAACTGGAATCACGATTGTTTTTGATGAACTGGTTGAAGAGTAGACAAGCGAGTAGTTCAACTACATAAGATACAAACTTGACGTCGAATGTTTACTAAACGACCAAAAACACTATTGTTTTCTTCACTTTTTGAACAACCCTGCCAAGCAAGACTCATCATACTCGTATGCTTGTCTGCACCCGCAGGCGATAGATGCGAGAGACTGATTGGTTTTCTTTTCCTGGTCAGAGAAATTTGCAAATGTGCTCCATTGTTTGACTAAAATACTTTTATTTCATTTTTACCATTTTTTCTCTTTTTTTGATGTTGCAGCTAAAACTTGGAATACGTATTGGGCGAAGTGGATAGAGAAAATTACAATTAACAGGTTGTATTTTTTCCACAAATGTTCATTTTTTTCAAAACTTTTATTTAGAAAAAACTGAAAAAAAAACTGAAAAAAAAAGAAAAAATGAATCTAAAAATCTTTTTGTTAATAAAGCATTGCGGACGCAAACGGAAGCATTTTTTTTCAGATTTTTAATTTCCAGTTCAAAGAAAACATCCGATGTTGAGTACATCGGAACAATGAAAAAGAACATCATCAACTCATAGTAGGATCCGATAGCAATACCGTCAGATGTTGCAAGAAGATACAGTAGCAAACAATGGGCTGTCACTGATATTCCGATGCTACAGTAACAGATGATGTCGGAGACACATGGAATAAGCACGTCATTCTTCAATCAAGAATGATTTTTGTTACTCGTTCTGTTTATTTGAAATTTCTTGTGTCGAAATAAATGTTTGAATAGTTTTATTCATGATTCGTTTCAGTCGTAGGAGTCAGGTGCCGGTTTCAATCAATTTATTCAATGTGCTAAATATTCTGTTACATAGTATCGAATTTTTGGTCGATCGCATATTTCCAGGAACGTTTATACCGTCTTTTACTCCACTTTTTCAGAGAAAAAAATTTGTTTTTCCTATAGCTAGCTTTCGATATTGTCCGTATCATAAACGTCATTTTTTAGATGGGTACAGATTACTGTAATGCGGCAGCGTACCGTAACACAATTTTTTCGACGGCTTCCCTGTATTAGTTCTTGCTTTTGGTGTCATATGGTTCCATAAAGCCTTTTGTTCTGCCCTGGGTTATGATGAAGGAAGGGAAATTGTATCTATCAATGCTACAATGCCGACCACTATTCGCCGAAACTCATTCTTTCAACCACCGACCATCATGAGTTTGACGGTTTTGACTGATGTCGTCGAGGAGGGTCACTTCTACATCATCAACACTGTCTCTGTCATCGCTCATGCACTTCTCATCTGGCTGATCATCTACAAGAACAAGAGTATTAACGGCAACTATGTCAAGTTGATGATCATCTTCTCTGTTGCACACATCGTTTATTCCATTCTTACTTCGATCATTCTTCCTGTAAGTTGTTTAGAAATACTTCCAGAGACGGGGTACTCGAAGTGGATTTCAGCTGAGTTTCAGAACAACCATCATCTACCCAACGGTGGCGTCTACTTCACAGTTCGTGGATTCTTGATGAGCCGAGAAACTTTGTGTTTTGGCATGTTTGTGGCGTTGCTGAATAGCTTCAATTGGATCATAACTCTCCTTTTCGTTCTCTTTCTCTACAGATACAGAATAGTCACGGAGTTGGTCAAATAAATTGTGAGTTGAATAAATTATTTTGCAGCGTCGCAAAATTGAACAAACCAACTGGTCGTCTTACTGAGAGCTTTATTCTATTCATAGCGACAACCACTTCATACAATTATCTGCTCTACCTACTTTACCCAACTGCTGAAGATAATGTTTCTACCGAGGAGGTTCTCGAGCAGTACGGGATCAACTCATCTCAGTCTTCATATATCGCTGCCATTTTCTGGGTAGACTACAAAAAAACAAATGTAATACACATTGATATGTTTCAGAACGAAAAGGAAAACGGAGATTACGTTTACAACAAGGCTAGAATTGTGGGAGTTGTTCTGAATATGGCTTGGTTGTCTCTTCTGATCATAAGTATGATTTATATAGGGTAGGGTCATTTCTCTTGTTCGTTCAAGAACAGTCTCCAGATACACCATTCGAAGGAAGTTACAAGACAAACACTTCAGTCCTTTTGTAAAATCTCTACAAACTCAAATCGTCCATATTCTTTTCGTTCAGGTAAGTAAAGATATCTGATATTGAGAGGATTAGTTTCAGATGATCATCTACTTTATTACGTTCTTCCTTCCTCTGCTTATCCCAGCTGCATGTGTTTTCTTCGAATTAAACCAGTTCAAGTTTGAGACGAACATCACATTTTCACTGCCAGGATGATTTTCAGTATGTCCAACAAGTCTCGACTGATCCGTGCTTTCTGCCCGTTGCTCGATGCAATTACGACAATCTGGTTCATGATAGATTTTAGAAAAGCCGTCGCTTGCATGATCAAGAGTAATAAACTTTGAAAAATAAACTGATATTTCTTTATTCAGATCTCACTCAAAGAAACGCGAGAGTCACGAGCAGCATCCACAAAAACCCGTTTTTCAGAACAGTGTGTGACAGAATCTTGTAAAAATGTTTTGCTCTTTCACTGGCAAGAAGTTTCTTCTCTCGACAATTTTCTCGACAATTTTCTCTGACACACATAGATTTTTTTATTACTTTGTTTAATGTCAATTCATTACCATACTTATATTGCTGTTTTGATACTCATCACTATCTCATTGACACAAAACGTAACCTCATGACAACTTTTTTGGTTCTTCGATGTCTCATGGACACCCAATCTTTGTTACGAACCTCTTATACTCATCTTACCCTGGTTTTATGTATCAAATGAATAATGATCTATCTGTCGTTTTCCATTCTAGCAGAGAGAAATTACTTTCTCCGCTCGAGGAGAACAAAAAAGCAAACTCTAAAACGTTTTGATAAACCTACGACAATTGCCCGAGCGCAGCGAAAACAACCGTCCAACTACGTCAAATACAATTTTTGTGTTGAATTTTCATTGAACAACAGGAAACACGATTGTTTACATGTCGTCTCGTACAACCTTGCCTAGCAAGATTAATGATATTCGTGTGCTTGTCTGCACCCGCAGGCGACAGAAACGAGAAACTGATTGGTTTTCTTTTCCTGGTTAGAAAAATTTGCAAATGTGCTCCATTGTTTAACTAACATACTTTTCGTTGTTATGAATCTCTTTATTTTTTCTTGATGTTCAAGCAGAATTTGAGGTTAATACTGTGTTTGATAGATTGAGAAAAATTCGACGAGTAAGGCTAATTTTTTTCCATATTTGTTAATTTTTCGTGGAAATTTTATTTAAAAAAGTATAAAATTTTTGAATCAATTTCTAAAAAAGGGTGGAGATGAAAACCGTAACAGAGACGAATGAACACATTTGATGCGCAGGTTTTGAGTGTGCTATCTACAGAAAACTTTGGACGAGGTTGTGAAATGAAAGCAAAAACAAAGTACTTAACCAATCTTGTGTATGATTTAGAAAATTTTTTGGAGTTTAATTACCTAGGTTGAAAAATGAAATTTAATCCTTTTGTTGGGTACATTTCACGATATGAATTGTGATGGATCACTAAAGTAGCCTGTGAAGTTCACTAGATTAGTAAAACTTCAGTAACAGAGTTACACACTCACAATCTATTACAATAATTTAAAAAGAAACGAGAGTAACAAAATTTGGTTATTTCAATTAAAATAAAATAGTTTTGAAATTGCTTGATCTTTCCCCGGGACAAACTGCAATATAAATTTCAATTTCGGGGTCTACCTCTTCTCTTATTCAGGTGGTTTTCAACGTCAGATGTATCCACAGACATTTGATGGCAAATTGATAGCCCTAGGAACGCTGGCAACTAGTTCCGTCACAGCTTTTTATCACATTGCATGTGTTTCTGTGTTGTTGTGAAGAAAGTGGCCCGTTGGATTTCAAGTGGACAACAAACAGATAAGGAAGCCACTTCATGCCCTTTCCAGATCACTCATGTTTCTTCCAATTATCGCCGTTTTTGTCGCTGTTGTGGTGGGATCCTTGTGTTTTTCCTATTGTACCTTGCACTTCAGAGCGCAGAACAACCGCAGAGCCATGAACGATGGCAGTTGATACCGAAAGCACTGTTCCAGAAAATGTGCAGCATCGATTATACACTGAGGATGTGCTCATGGAGAGTGAGTTGCAATTTTAATACGATACTCCCGATCAGTGAATCTGAATTATTCACCAGGGAAACATGTTCAATGAACGTTTGATATTTATTTAATGCATTAAATTTCTAAAATTCACCTGTTATGGTTTTCTGCGTTTGTGCCAGAATCGATTTTTTCTATTATGTTTTGGGATTTGGGAAGTGGAAAATTGAACAATGTTTTCCCGTTTGATAAGCTCTAATATACTTGTAGGAATACGCCGATTTATCACTTACTGTAAAAAGTTGCTTCATCAATGGAATAGTCAATTGTAGTTGTATGAGAAATTTTTAATTCAAGACTCCGCTGTGAAACATTAAGGAAGTGTGGGAACAGACCACGAGTTTACCTCCACTTCTTTACCAACTTCTTTGTCACATTAAAGAATAATCTTCCCTATAGCGTACGTCCGGAAAAAAAAGTGATATCTAGGTGCCGTGGGAAGCATTCCTGGAAACTGAAAGTGACAGTCAAACGAACATGTTTTTACCTACATATCTTGAGTACGACGAGTTCATTGGTACTCTCGGTTGGTTGGGAAGTTCAGGGCTTTTGTGGAATGTCAATAATATTGTAATGGTGTTCCGTAGTTTAACGTTCTGAAAGATTACGTACGAAAAGTCAACGTTCGCGAGAGAATTCAACAATTTCATTCATCTGAGGAGAAAGATTGTATAAAAAAGAGAACAGAAACAAATTGAAGAAAAATAAACAACTGACCGAATGCGAAAATTTTCGAATTGTTACTCAAATGCTTCCTAAACATTATAATGTGCCATACGATCCATAAATGAACTAAACCTAACACATAACGTTATAATGCCACTATTCAAGCTCTGCAGAGAAACCTAATAATGTGTGACCAATGACATTTAAATGTTATATCCCACTAAGGTCACTCCAATATTTCGCGAAATTTCTAGGTGTCACACGATACATAAATGAACTACGCCTAACACATAACATTTAAATGACATTATTTTTTTTCCGGAGGAATCCTATGAGTTATTTGAAACATTGAGTATGATTGACATGGTAACCGTAGGGATAACCGATGTTATAATCACCCCCCCCCCCCCCAAAAATAAAATCAGTTTCCCACTTTCAGCAACCGACTCAATTCAAGAAGCAACAGGTTCACTCTCAATGGACCATTTGTAAGGATCACCCAGAGATACCGTTATGCCAGTGGTACACGGGTAAAGTGGTTACAGTACCAGTTGTCGATGCGCCGAGTACGACAACACAGGTAATCGAATTCGGTACTTTTGAACTTTGAATAGTATTTTAGGAAAGTATATGTGGAACTTCATGAAAACTTTGATGAAATGTCTGAAATATTTTTTTTTCGAATTTGAAAAAAAAGTCTTAGAAAGCAGTTTGAAAGATTTGTCCTGTAACAAAATATGAGTTTCTGTATTATTTTTTCAGGCTTACACAGTTCGACCAACAACAACAACAACCACTATGAGAACAACAGAACCTACCCGATTCGAAGGACAACTTCGTAATGATTCCGGCGAAGACATCTTCGAGTCGGTCAACATTGAAAACTTCGATGACAGTATAATGCTGACAAACGGAAACATATTCAACTGATTTATCAAAGTGAACACAGCCAATAAATTATATTCACACAAGCAGGTAGTCCTCGCTACGCTCAGAACCCATTTTAGTCCCGACCTCATTCAAAACCAATAAGGACCACCCAAAAATCGGCTTCAACAATTTGGGGGCGGCACAAAGGGGGCGGTCCCCTTGTTCTATTATTATATATTCACATAACAATTATTTTGAGACTTTCCAGACCAGTTTCTGACATCTGATGTATTTGGCGAGGTGGAGGGTCAGCTAAAATAATTAATCCAATTTTTTCATTATTTTTCATTCATTTCATTTTTTTTAAATACCTCTCTCTCTCTCTCTCTCTCTATCTCTCTCTTTCTCTCAAGTTCTACCAAATGTTTCCAACAGTGTCGCATCCTCAAACACAATGCTGCTGCACAATCAGCTACGAATCTACCTCGTGATGCTTCTCGTTGCTTCCCTTCCCACTGGGTCAAAGCATCACAGACCTGAAGGAACAATCGTCTCCTCTTCTTCGTATTTAACTCACCTTCTGCTTCCCTTCCAACAACTGCAGTGTATGCGTGAGAGGATCATTTATGTAAAGAGCATATCCGGACAGTAGAGCCGGCCTCATACCAAGTTTCAGACAAAGCGATGACAAGCACTGACCAATTTCTGATTTTTTTTTCAAATTAATGTTTTCGAGAATAATTTTTCTGAATAAATCCATGTATAGAGTTCATCAATTTTAGCTGAGTGAACTGAAAATAAATGAGACATTTCCACTTCAGAAGTGATAAACAAACAATAAACACAGTTTCTGCAAAAACATGAAGAATTGTCATTTGAGCAGACCATGTTACAAAGTTACAAAAGCCTTTCAAAAACATTCTCTGTTGATTATTCTATACGTGTACCGACCTAGGACCAACCCAATAAAACGTAGTTATTTATACTTGATCTCACAGCATCATGTTTCGAACGCTCTCTCTTCTTTCCAAAAACGTGGCTATCGCCGAGTCATCTTCATTCATCTTGAAGACTGGGACAAAGGCCGACCGAAATGACATTATCGAGTTTATGAAAAAGAATTTCATGAACCAGGAGTCATTGACAAGAGTGAGTAGTTTTCAATCAATGTGTGTGAACGTCAGAATGTTTCAGATGTATCCAATGAAGCCGGACAGGTGGGTCAGATGTGCTATTCAAGTAATCGATCGCTCTCTCTTACATCCGATTTCGTTCATTCTTCGTGACAAGAGTAAGTTCTAGACCAGCATTAAAAACGCTCTCTCTCTCTCTATCTATCTATCTCTCTCCCTGTCTCTCAGTCTTTCTATCTATCTATCTATCTCTCTCAGTCTCTCTCACTTTCACTCTCTCTCTCTCTCTATCTCTCTCTCTCTCTCCCATCTCTTTTGGTATCATATTGTGTTTCGTCTGGAAGAAAAGCAAGGAAGTTATTTAACTACTGTATTTTTCAATTCAGCAACCAATGAGATCACCTCCGTCGGACTCAACTCCATCTGGACTAAGCCTGACCCAAATGATCCAAAACGCAACGAATACTTTGAATTTGACATCGATGAGACGGATGAGAGACAGGTTGCTGTAGAAGAGATAAGCAACAAACTACATGATAAGTTCTTCAAACTCAAGCCGGAACTAGATAAAGTCATACTTATGTGCGTTGTTTGATATTGAATAGTTCGAGAATTCGACAATTCAGTGAGATGATCGCGGTGGCATCAGGTTACAAAAGAAAAGGTCAGTTCGTTGAACTAGTCGAATGTGCAGAAGATATTCTATTGAAGAAGGTTGGTTTCTCTCTTTTTCTTGCTCTCACTTTTTTTTTAGAAATATGGTGTCCAAGCAATAGTAGCCCAAGCGACTTCAGTGGCAACTCAAAGAGCCGGAGAAAAGCTAAACTATACATTTGTGACCGAAGAAAAACTCGCCGACTACAAAGACAAGAATGGTAATCAGCTTCTAGTCAGCGATGACGGAATGACATCTGTTAAATTGATTTACAAGACATTCGACCAAAAGAAAGAATAAAAATATAGGAATAAACTTTTAATTGGTTTTTCAAAGTGTTGTGCATCTTGTTTCACAAACTAGAGTTGGTTTTGTTAATACTCTCAACACTAGTTGATTTTTTGAAAGATTGAAAGGTCTGTAGCTTTTCCGTCAGTTTCGTAAACAAACGTAAAAATCGAACCTTCTTGTCTTCCTCCCACTCTGAGACACTTGTCCAAGGCGCTCTCACAGAGAGCCGCCATCGCAACTTCATCACCACTGAAATCGCAACGTACATTTTCAGTCAGAGACTGAAAATGACTACACAATTTAAGACCGACACAATTTAAGAAGCAATACGTTCAATCTTAATGGAACATTTGTAAGGATCACCCAGAAATACCGTTATGCCAGTGGTACACGGGAAAAGTGGTTACAGTACCAGTTGTCGATGCGCCGATTACGACAACACAGGTAATCGAATTCGGTAGTTTTCAACTTTGAATAGTATTTTAGGAAAGTATATGTGGAACTTCATGAAAACTGTGATGAAATGTCTGAATTTTTTTCGAATTTGAAAAACAAGTCTTAGAAAGCAGTTTGAATAATTCGTCCTGTAAAAAATATGATTTTCTGTATTATTTTTTCAGGCTTACACAGTTCGACCAACAACAACAACAACCACTATGAGAACCACAGAACCTACCCGATTCGAAGGACAACTTCGTAATGATTCCGGCGAAGACATCTTCGAGTCGGTCAACATTGAAAACTTCGATGACAGTATAATGCTGACGAACGGAAACATATTCAACTAATTTATCAAAGTGAACACAGCCAATAAATTATATTCACATAACAATTATTTTGAGACTTTCCAGACCAGTTTCTGACATCTGATGTATTCGGCGAGGTGGAGGGTCAGCTAAAATAATTAATTCAATTTTTTTCATTATTTTTTTTATTCATTTCATTATTTTTAAATACGGAAACGCAGTCTCTCTCTCTCACTCTCTCACTCTCTCTCTCTCTCTCTCTCTCTCTCTCTCTCTCTCTCTCTCTTTCTCTCTTCTCTCCCCCCCTCTCTCTCTTCTCTCTCTCTCTCTCTCTCTCTCTCTCTCTCTCTCTCTCTCTCTCTCTCCTCACCTGCTCAATTTCACCCTTCGACATAGAGAAAGTGATTCTCTCCTTTGGTGTTTCTTCCGGGTGGGAGTCTGGCGGTAGTTGTCGTTCAATAGTCAACATAAAGTCGGTTTGGAATGCTCCGAACGATGAAAGACTGTGGTATGGGACAGTCCGTATTATTTCCTGAGACAAGTGTGAATTGAATTTTTAGTGGAAGATCTTACAAAATGACGTCTATCGATTATGTTGACTGTGTTGTCGCAGAGTGCGAGATACACCTTGAGTTCGTTGTTCGTTCTCATTCCAGCTTCATGTAGATCGCATCCGAATAATGACCATTTACGAACCACCTGAATTTTACCTCTTGTATGTCGCTGATGTTTTAATTTTTGGATTCAGAATCTATTAAATTAAAACAATGCAAATTGGTTACGGAATTTTCCGCGGCCCGTTCTCAGCTCCTAGGTATCGGAGCGAGATGAAAGATAGTCTGGGTTATAACTATAAGGTTATGCTGATTGAATTTATGACGGGCGACGGATTTCTTTGTCGTGACACGAACGGCGCAAGTTTTAATTTCTGACTGCCGGTTGACAATTTTTCCATTTACGGTCCCATGCCGGTCCACCCAGAGTTTTGGAAATAACTGGCTGTGGTACCCAGTAGCAATTTGAGATATTCAATGTGCCTACGGGTCATTACCTCGAGTTTATAAAAAAGGACTACGACCATAAGGTTGTATCCACAGATTGTACTCGATGACCATAGGAAATAAGCATGAAGTTATTTCGATAAGTTACTACCCCGAGCATATGACCATGGGCTATAACCATGAGCTTACACCTACGGGTTATTACTATAGAGTAATTTTTGCGAGCTATTACCGTTCACCTAGACTGATCTGTTGAAATAACTCGGAACAAGATATAACTTTGGTTCGAAAAAAGTCAATTACATGGGCGCGGAGTGACTTGTACTCTATAGTCAAGTTTCTGCAATGATTCATCATCATAAAAACGAAGTGAATCTTAACAGGAACAAGTACAGTAGCGTTCAAAAGTTTAGAAAGTTTTTATTTTCGGCCATAACTCTTGTCAAACCTCACCTATCGGTCTGATTTTTTGAATGGTAATACTTCAAACATTATTACATCTTATGTCAAAACGAATTCAAATCAGACCAAAAGAGAAAAAAAATAAAAAAAATTTATTCTCAGACACTATAAAAAACACATTTTCCACAAACTCAAAAACATAATGGTAAACGGTTGTAACAATTCAAATCGATGAGGAATGAACATCAAAACATTATTAAAACCTTAATACTTAGTGGCATAACCAAAATTATCAATGACGGCTTTACATCTTCTCGGCATGCTCTCAATCAAGTTCTCCAACTTGACTCGCGGAATTTTTTTCCACTCTTCTTGTAAAACCGCGTATTTTTGCGCGGCATTGGATGTGTAATGGCCGGAAACGCGTCTCTCGAGTTCTTCCCATAAGTGCTCTATAGGGTTGAGGTCTGGAGACTGACTGGGCCACGGAAGAACATCGATAGCCTCATCCTGGAGACATTCGCAAACAAGACGGCTAGTGTGTTTCGGGTCGTTATCTTGTTGAAACACCCAACCAATCGGCATGTTGGCACCAGCAAATGGTACAAGAACATTAACAATAATATCCTTGTAGTCATTGGCATTCATTTTGCCCTGAATCCAGTGCAATGGGCCAACGCCGTCGTAACTAAACGAACCCCACAACATGACGCTACCGCCACCGTGCTTCATCGTGGGCAATTGGTACCTAGAACTGAACCGGCTGTTGATTGGCCTTCTGACATACTTAATGCCATCGGAACCAAACAAACAAAACTTACTTTCATCGGAAAAAAGGATTTTCCTCCAGTCGTGGACGGTCCAGCTCAAATGGTCTTTTGCCCACTCAACTCTAGCCTTTCTGTTTTTCTCAGAAATCATTGGCATCTTACAAGGACGTCTTCCAAATAACCCAGCAGCTCTTAGACGACGTTTGACTGTAGAAACAGAGACTCTGGCAACGTTTCCAGCGACCATATCCTTCTTGATGTCTTCTCCGGTCAGACGCGGATTGAGACGTGAATGGCGAACAATCAGTGCGTCGTCTCTTGCTGTCGTCTTCCGTGGCCGTCCTGATCTTGGCAACACTCCAAAAACTCCAAACTTTCGGAATCTTTTCAAAATTCGGGATACAGTGGTTTCGTGAACTTGAAATACTCGTGCAACTTGATTCTGTCGTATTCCTGACAGGACAGCATCGATGATCAGTTTCTGCTGGTCGGTGGGCACTTCTTTTCCTTTTCCCATTACTTAAAAAGTATTGTTAGTAGTATAGAAAGAAAAAAGTACAAAAAATCGGGAAAAAACCTTCAAAAAAAATAAAAAAAAAGAAAGTGAAAAATCAGTTCAAAAGTCGCGGTTTCGTAAAAACGCTGTAGATCAAAATGTAGCTACAGTAATCCTGATTTTTTTTCAAAATTAGATTTCTCATGAGTTGATGTGTTCTCCGACAAAAAATCATGTCGATTGGTTAAGTTTGACAAGAGTTATGACCAAAAATAAAAACTTTCTAAACTTTTGAACGCTACTGTATGTAGAGATTTGAGGCTTGAACTTGTTTTCGAAATGTTCTGTATTGTTCAACTATTAGGTTGTCGATTAAGTCCCCGAATTTTTTGGGGTGTTTTTGAGTACACGTCCTGGCTTTCCTGGACAACAACCGCCTCCCTCCCTTAGTGGGTTATTGTTGTTAAGTCTTCCCCTTGCTAGTAGTATGAGTGAGTCTTCACTAAGTTTCATTGATAAGTAATGATAGTCCCTTTTTTCCGCGGAAATTTTCACGACTGTCAGTTTTTGCTATTTCCTTACCTTTCTGGCTCCAACCAAAAGGGAGCTAGGGATAGTCCTAACCAAACGTACAACGAGACTGTATGATCTGCAAGTACAGCCAACAAATAGAACATTTAATTTAATGAGAAGAGTTACAGCCTCGAAGATGTCCCCAGGTCAGGTCGTCGATCTGAGATGAATACGGACAAGCTACTTGAAGCCGGGGAGGCTGAGCAATATGTGAATACTCGTGAATTGGAGTACACATTTGGCTTCAGCCATTCCACTATTGCAAAAAATCTCAGGTCCATCAACAAGAAAAAGATACTCGAAAGTTGGGTAATCCATGGTATCATCGATTTTGATCGAATTCGGGGGTTGACATGCATATGTCTGTGCTCGCCTCTCAACGCCGTCTTCAATCACTCGATCTTATCATTACTGACAATGAGAAGTGGATAGTCTACCCTAATATTGCACGGAAGGCCGCTTGTGTAAATGACGATTCCCCTGCTCCAGGCGTTTCCAAAGCTGATTTTCATGGCAAAAAAATGATGCTCTCCGTCTGGTGGTCTGTTCGTGGTATAGAAAATTGGGAGACCTCAAAGGCTGGTACTATTATGAACAATGAACTCTGTGTTCGTCAGCTACGAGCCCTAAAAGCTCATCTCATTTCTACTCGCGAAGTCGATGCAAAAATCTATCTTCAACACGACATCGCTCGACCCCATGATAGTAAATTAACCAAGACCGAGCTACTCGATTACGGTTGGACCGTCCCACCCCACCCATCCTATAGTTTTGATCTAGCCCTATCTTATTTTCAAATGGTCCTTGGCCTCCAACGATTTATAGATGGAAATAATTACGCTAATGTAACCGAGGTCAAATCCGCACTCCACAACTTCTTCCAGTCATACCGCGAGACCTGGTATCGCCATGGCATTGAGAAGCTACCCCAACGTTGGTAACAAGTCATAGATGCTGATGGTCAATGTATATAAAATCACCAATGTGCAGTGTTAAGATAATGATAAATGAATTTTTTCACAAAAAATTTGGATACTTAATCGACAAATTAATATATAATAGGGTAGTTTTGTTTCTATGGTCAACTTATATGTATGTTATCTTGTCGCCGCTCTTAAATTATTGATATTGTATTGTATCTGCTCGGATCTAGTTTTTCAAAATGTTCGGTAAAAATACCTGTAAAATTACTCGGATCGCTTCCAACTCGCTCATTCCGTTCAGCTCCATCCAGTTTGTATGTAACTGAGCTCTAAAATCAGTTCTCCAACCGAAACATTGTGAATGGCATACCTCAAGCTTTTAATACAGCCGACTTCAAGCATTTTGGACGGATAACATTTCTGAGTAATGATGTCGAACTGTTGGTCGGTGAGTGTTCTTTCAGGTGCATCACCGAAGAGGAGCTGAATTACAGACGTTTGTCTGCCAACTATCAGAATCTCACTTGAGCATATAGAGCAGCAAGGCTTTCTGCCAACTGACCACTTAGTGGAACTCGGTTCTTAACGACTTCTTCAGCAGTTCTCCATACTAGGAAGGATCTTTCGATGGGTGTTTCCGTCGATGTCTGAAAGTTAAAAAGAAAATGTTTTGAAGTATTCTTCCCCCCCCCCCCTCTCTTTCTCTCTCTCTTTCTCTCTCTCTCTCTCTCTCTCTCTCTCTCTCTCTCTTTCTCTCTCTCTATCTCTCTCTCTATCTCTCTCTTTCTCTCTCTCTTTCTCTCTCTCTCTCTCTCTCTCTCTCTCTCTCTCTCTCTCTCTCCCTCTCTCTCTTTCTCTCTCTTTCTCTCAAGTCCTACCAAATGTTTCCAATAGTGTCGCATCCTCAAACACAATGCTGCTGCACAATCAGCTACGAATCTACCTCGTGATGCTTCTCGTTGCTTCCCTTCCCACTGGGTCAGAGCATCACAGACCTGAAGGAACAATCGTCTTCTCTTCTTCGTATTTTTCTCACCTTCTGCTTCCCTTTCAACAACTGCAGTGTATGCGTGAGAGGATCATTTATGTAAAGAGCATATCCGGACAGTAGAGCCGGCCTCATACCAAGTTTCAGACAAAGCGATGACAAGCACTGACCAATTTCTGTGGAACCGTCGAACTCGACAATCTGAAGAATATGAGTGAACAGCAATGTGTCATTGAAACTCACTTGATATTCACCATTTGGAAGTCCAACTGAAATGGAATGTGGGAACTTGGTGGTAGTCACGTCTCTCGTCAGCAGCGATGTTGCTTCGAGACGACTTGGTCCTGAAAATTATTGTTTTTGAGAATAATTTTTCTGAATGAATCCATGTATGAATTTGATCAATTTCAGCAAGGTGAACAGAAAAGAAATTCAGTGGCAACTCAAAGAGCCGGAGAAAAGCTAAACTATACATTTGTGACCGAAGAAAAACTCGCCGACTACAAAGACAAGAATGGTAATCAGCTCCTAGTCAGCGATGACGGAATGACATCTGTTCAATTGATTTACAAGACATTCGACCAGAATAAAGAATAAAAATGTAGGAATAAACTTTTCATTGGTTTTTCAAAGTGTTGTGCATCTTGTTTCACAAACTAGAGTTGGTTTTGTTAATACTCTCAACACTAGTTGATTTTCTGAAAGGTTGAAAGGTCTGTAGCTTTTCCGTCAGTTTCGTAAACAAACGTAAAAATCGAACCTTCTTGTCTTCCTCCAACTCTGAGACACTTGTCCAAGGCGCTCTCACAGAAAGCCGCCATCGCAGCTTCATCACCGCTGAAATCGCAACGTACATTTTCAGTCAAAGGTTTAGAAATTTCGGTTCTTTTTTGATAACTCAAAAATGCATCTTTTCGTTCGTTTTTTTTTTTAATTTTTTCACTGATGAGGAAAATAGACGACAAAAGTCTCAATTAAAGACGAAAAAGATCTCATTTCAGCGGTTTTACCGCTAATCCATACTGTTTGGTCACGTTATAAGTTGAAAATCAGTAGCTCCATACCTTTGATCTGCACATCTGGTCAGATGCCTTTTCAGAAGCCACAAAAGTGCATATTGCTTGGGAAGGAACAGTGGGATTGTTAACGCAAGCAGTTTCCATGCCTGCAGTCCAAATGGCATCGAACCACTTGTGAATCTTATTAGTTGCGCGTAGACTTCGTTCTTGAGGAACTCGTTCTGAACAATGAATTCTATGTGAATCGTTTGAACTCTTACCTGCATGGCTGTGGACAGAACATTCTGAGCGAGGTCGATGTGATACTGCACTGCTTGAGGTCGCATGAGCACGCTGACGAACATGTGGATTGCCTGAATGAAGTTGTCAGTGTCGTCAAAATGTGGCGCTACAAAGATGTTGTGATACTTCATGTAGAATTTGAAGATTTAAATATGAAGATGTTAAAACATCTTCCGGATTCAAATAGAAAAAAAACGAATTAGATAACTTTTTCTCAAATTTCGTATTGTAAACGGGGATTATCATAGAACATGATATAACGCGAAAAAAATTTGTAAGTTAGGTGATAGCAAAGTTGAGTTACATCACTTGAATGAAAGAGTAATGAGAGCTGAATCACCAGAAGTGTTTGAAAGGGTACCTTTGATATTTCAAGAGTCTTTTTCTTCTCTGAAGCAGCTACACTGGTTGTCGGTTCTTTTGGTACCTCGTCGTTACTTGTGAGAACGAATTCTTTCCAGATCGGGGAATCTGAAGTGTCTTTTCTCATATTTGAAAAAGTGTGGACCCACCTGCTGCGACATTCTCCGCCATCATTCGTTGAACCAAAATCTCGAACGGCGTGCCGGTAAGTGTCGCATCACCACTTGCAGTTTTCAAGAAGTAGAACCACTTTTCTTTCTCCTCGGAGCTTCGGAGCACCAGGTAGACTGGGTCTTCGTTGGCCATCTGGAATTTTCTCTTGAAGAAAAGAAGATTCATTTTTTTTTATTTTTGTGCATACTATTTTTGAATGCAATTAATAAAGAGAAAATTCTACAAATGTAAAAAGGCAAGACCTTAATCTCTAAGAATTCAAGCTATCGGAGGTTGGTTCAGCTAGAATTTCAGTACCATTAACTCACATGTACACAGAGACTATCAGTCTGCTTCCTGGTGTTCGGATGATCCTTGGTAGTCTCCAACTGATCGTCACTGCTGCCAGAGTAGTCTTCTACACCGTCGTTTTTCTCGCTGATTTGGGCTCCTTGAAGATGTATGAAACCGCTTGGGACCTGGAGGGCTAGTTTAGACAGTGGTGAAGCGTATTCGAACCATGTCATTTGGGTTCTTGAAGAACATCAGCTTTTGATTCACTAGTGCTGCATAGAGCTTCTTGGAGTTACCACATCGGACTCTTGTAACCCAGCCGCTGATACATGCGTCTAGAGGTGCTACTCGAGATGCCATTTCGCGAAGGGTTGCTCCTTAATTTTCAATATCTCTCTCTCTCTCTCTCTCTCTCTCTCTCTCTCTCTCTCTCTTTCTATCTCTCTCTCTCTCTCTCTCTCTCTCTCTCTCTCTCTCTTTCTATCTCTCTCTCTCTTTCTATCTCTCTCTCTCTTTCTATCTCTCTTTCTCTCTCTCTCTCTCTCTCTCTCTCTCTCTCTCTCTCTCTCTCTCTCTCACCCTTTATAGCAGACGACAGCACAGTCACCCATTCTTGCGTAGTTCTTTCACTCTCAGTCATGAAACACATTTTTTCGCTTGTAGTTGTGATCTAAAACTCCATTTATCAATACTATTGTGGAAAAATATAACCTGAAAAGCATAAGCCGCACCCTGCTGGTCAATTTTCACGATAGACTTCATATCAGATATTGAAATTTTCATCATGGCGTCTTCATCACGGCTGCCGTTCTTCTGTAGGGAAAATTAAATTGGAAAGATAACACAACTTACGCTGTTCTTGTAGAAGTTCAGACTTCCATTACGGAACACCACAAATCGGCGCTTCAAAGATTTGACTCTGGAGTCGGTCATCTGGGTCCAATAACCGCTTTTCTCCAACTGAAAGTGTATTCATTTTTTCGGTTACAGGTAAATGTACCGTTTCTGTAGATGGGATTAGAGATGTCCGGAAAGCTATGACACCTCCACTACCAGAAGAACAGGCGGCATCCGGTGGAATGTAGTAGTCTCCATGAGTTGGAATATCTCGGATTGCGTAGGCTGTGCAATCTCCATGAGAGTCACAGGAGATGTGGGATGTTCCTCTGGAGTTTTTGTATGTTTCTTCTCTCTCTCTCTCTCTCTCTCTCTCTCTCTCTCTCTCTCTCTCTCTCTCTATCTCTCTCTCTCTCTTTCTCTCTCTCTCTCTCTCTCTCTCTCTCTCTCTCTCTCTCTCTCTCTCTCTCTCTCTCTCTTTCTTCTTACCTTGATGATTGTTTTGACTTTCTAGACGCTGGCGAATGAGTTCTGGATGTTGAAAAGTGTCTCATACCGCTCACGTGGTAGGGACTGACACTCGCAGAAGTACCTGGAAGACATGTTTTGCTGATTCCAATGCGACCAGACTGATGAAAAAGAGAAGTGATAAATTGATCAAACAAACCTTCCGCGCACTCATTGACACTGAGGCATTGCTCGGCAGCCTCGATAAGACGTTTTTCCTGGAATAAAATAAACATAATCATGAACTCTGTCTGCCTTTCTGTCTGCCTGTCTCTCTCTCTCTCTCTCTCTCTCTCTCTCTCTCTCTCTCTCTCTCTCTCTCTCTCTCTCTCTCTCCTCACCCAGCTCCTAGTCTGGTGACTGGGTGGAATCGGTGGTGCTGGTTCCCTTGTCTTCACGATTTCACTATACTCTGGTTTTTCTCTAATCGCCACGAATTCTTTCAAGTTGACATAGTCAGCATGAGACTTTCTGAGTTTGTTGTCAACACTGTTGATTCTATGACCAACCCGTCATACTTCTCCTGAATCTTGTCAAACGTCTCATCTTCCAAATCGAACTCGTAGTCGTCGGCGTATGATTGAAGACTGTCACGTTCCATCTGGAATCGATCGATATTAAATCACAAGTACGGGAATTATTGAATATTTCACCACTGAACTATTTTGAACTGTTGATTTAATATAAGATGTCTCAAAATGATTCATGAAATTGTAAATTTCATTATAATTTGTCCTGTTTCTAACTGACATTTGCTTCTTACCTTGGAAGTAGACATTTTTCTGGATGCTGGTAAAGGTTTTCCTTCTTCACATGGTGAACTCTCAGTGGATGATCCCTCGCCTAGCAGTCTATCTTTGGGTCGGTCTGGAAGAACAGAACTTAAGAACATTCAGGAATAGGTCCTCACTCTTCTTCTGCAGCCGTGGTGTGCAGTCCGCAATACTAATACTCATCTTCTGTCGATCCGCTTCATCCGAGGTAAGTCCACTATCATCAGATGTCCGATTCTCATCACGAAAGACTGGGAGAGCTCCCTAAATCGTAATTTACAAGATACCGTACCCCAACCCTACCGTAATACTACGACTCATCGCCATGTCCGCTTTAATTTGTCGTGTTTTCTCAGTTACACTTCTGAGCATCTGGAGCTGCGTTGTGCAGCGGAGGTTTTGGACTCGTAGACGCTCGTTCTGCTCTTCTAGCTGCAAAGTAATAAGTTAATGCGTCGCGGTCAGGCGGAGTGGTCGAAGGTCGGGAATGGAAACGAGTGAGGAGAGGAGGAGGGGAGTATCGGAAAATCATTTGTCATGCCGGGACTTGTGCCAAAAATTGGCATCGGGGAGCTCTTGAGACGTCTTGGTACCTTGGGGTCAGAAAATGAGCTCTTACTTTCGAAGCAACAATCCAGTTTCCTATCATTCTCGAATTTACTTTTCATTATGAGGTTGAACTAGTAAACTCTATCACACAAATTTAGTCAAAAACAACAAATTCTGAACCGAAACAGAAAAAAGAGAACATTAGCATGGCAGCGTAGCAGTTTCATTCAATTTCCTGTGCGGCCTTCTGCCTTCAGTCGTTGTTTTTTTCAGGGATCTTGTTTCTGTGATGAAGTGTAGATGGAGAAGGAGGGAAAACGGGTGAATTCAACGATTCTCCTAATTCGAGGCGAAATTGAGTGATCTATCTGGTTTGAACACGCAATGACGTAACAATGCATTTATAAGGGTTTTGAAAGATTAGGAAGGCGTTGGGAAATTTCTTGAATTCTAGTGCAAAAAACAAAAGAAGGGCTTGGGAAGCTGATTCATTGCTAGTTTGCGAATTTTCTTTTGTGTTGATGAAATATTATGAACTTCGAAGAACAAACATGGTACACTTACGATCCGTGAGGAATTGAAAAAAACTTTAAAACATGTGAAAAAATTAGAAGGTAACTAGGAGTGTTTAAATATTTCAATAAAAACTATTTCGACTAATCCAAAACATCAAATAACAGTGAACTGAGTGAGCTATAAACTGGAAAAATTAAAAAATGAAGTAAATATCAGTAATAATGAAGTCTGAACCTTAAAAACTCTAAGAAGCAGACGAAATCTTCGAAGCTCAGTGGAGCTAGATTTCAAATGACCTAAAATAACATAAGTGCCTTAAGACTCTAAGTGGTTCTACAGAACACATCTCTGATGATCAAAACCGCGCACTGTGAGATCACTGAATGGTACGAATTTAACGGCTGTTGCTCTCGCCAGAGTGCTGCTTCCTGACAAAAACGAGGCGCGAACAATGCGTACTAGAACATCTGGACAATAAAAAAGTTCCAAGGAGAGAGAACAAGTGGGAGAGAGAGAGAGAGGCGTGCTGTAGGGAAACCTATCAAATCTGACAGCTGAGGAATGAGTAGTTTTCGTGTATCAACAAAAAAACATCAAGAAATACATTCTAAAAATAGACACAATTTGCATTTTTTGAAGTCGTAGTTTGTCATATTGCAAATTGTGAAAGAGTAATTACTCTCACAAATTTTTTGTTACATGACTTGAATACAATGATATTGTAGGTGGCGATTGCAGAGCGCAATACTAAATCCAGATGAAGCAAAATTTTCTGTTTTCTAAAAAAAAAAACTGGGAATCATAGAAACAGTAGCCACTCGCCAGCAACGGAAAACCAACAATCGCAGTTTACAGGCCATAAACGGGGTTGAAATGGGCTTTGTTAGGATGGGTCTTCTCAGAAACTGATAGGAGCAATCCACTTTGGGAGAAACTGGGCCTAAAGGTGGAATGGAGGGTAACCCGATCCGAGATAGGCCGCAGACCAAATTCGTCGGATCAGATTTCTTTGGCGTACTTGTGCGCATGTTCACAGCTGATCTATAGAACGCTGGCATGGGCAGAACTTTGGCAAATTTTGGGCGCAAATGGGGAAGCTTTGAGTGAAATAGAAAAATGTGACAATTTGAATTAGCCCTTTAACCAAGCTCTATTGGACTTCGAGAAGAACAGTAATGAGACAGTTTCAAAATATTCAAACAAAAATACACGGGTAACACTTTTTTGAAAAAAATAATACACATAAATCAAGTGATTCGTTCTCATCTTTTTTTTGGAATTGAGTTTATAAAGTTCAATCTGATTCTTCATTATAATCAGTGAAAACTTGATTTTCTCACAATTGTTACTCGGTAAGTAAAATGTTCGAGACTGAAATGTTTGGTCGAGTTACAGCTGGGTCGGCATGACATGACAGGTATCAAATCATTGTGATCTATGACGGTGAACAAGACTACGGTTTCTGTTGATGTTTGCCGTATTCACCAAGGAATAGTCAGATTATGAAACCGAAAACGTCCAAAACATGCCAACAATTAAGGGAAATTACCTATTGTGTATGCTTTGTGTATTGGATGAAATAAACATTGTTTCCGGGAGATAGGAAAGAGAGTAAAATTACAGCATTAGGTTTGGTTGCGGGAATTTAGGTAACTGTAGTGCGATTAGATTTTTTGGAAATAAGTAATTTTTTTGTTTCTGACGTTGAAAAATTCAGAGTTCCCAACAATTTCTGTCTTTTGTATGTTGAGAACAAACAACCAGAAACATTTAACAAGAAAATTCAGAAATCGAGAGAAAAATATATCAAAAATGCTTGAAGCAAAAAAGACTGATATGATATGAGTTTTGATATCATTTTCAAAAGGGAAAGAACAGAAATATAAATACCAAAGTTATATTTGCTACAAGAAATAACAGAAGCCCAATATTTTTCGAATCTGTTAAAAAAATAATAACTATTGTGCTTGTTGTAAGAAGATAAAAATTCTTCTGATGCTTCAAGAGCCAACAAGAGCAAAAAGAGTGTATAGAAAAAGTTGTTGTATTTGGTACAACACAAGTCGTGTTCTCTTTCTTCCTTTCTCTCTCTCTCTCTCTCTCTTTCATACAATCAAACGGAATTGGTGAATGGCGAACGATGACTACTCATATGGTGGTGGTAGTAGTAGTAGTAGTACGAAATATATGGCATTTTTAGTCTCAAAACGAGTCGAGGGATGTGTTTGAATAAAGTATTGGGGTCTGACTCGGCGGGGTTGAATAAGAGAATGCAGAAATTGTGTGGAGGGGGGCATCCCGAAAGAAAGAAAGAGACACCCATCATCCGTTTAATCAACATTCCATCTGTTTTTCATCCTAAACAATGACCTTAAGAAAACAAGGTTATTAGCTCGTTTCATGACGCTGAAAAGTATTGAACGCATTTCGAACAATTTCAGTGTATACACCATGAAAGTCTTCAAGAAATAATCATAGTGGGAGCTCAAAAAAGCAAGAGGGAGAAATACTTTCAATATTTTTTCCGTTTCGAAATGGTAGTGTACGCATGTAGAAATCAGTTCAGTGTGTACAATCGTACAAAAAACAAATGATGGGGAAGTTAAAACCCATATAACAACAATTGTGAAAGTCGTGAGAGTATTGAAAGTTCTGGAAACAACTCGAAGGATCGTAAAACACTAAGTTCTTAGTAGCGTAAAGGAGATGCTGCGCAAGTTCATAAATAATTAACCACATTGCGAAGCTTATGCATTTTGAATCTTGTTCTGGGCCTGAACTGTGGAATTGGTCTTTAAGGACTACATTCATAGAACATGAAATGTTTGAGAAATAAAATGAGAAAGAAAACCCTCCTCGGAAAATTGTGTAATTTTATATTTTTAACACTAATTCATGACCTACATATTTTTAAAGATTTTCTAATAGAAACTGCTACTATTCTTGGATTGCTCTCATTTTCGAAGTTGATGAAACAGAAAATGGAAATAGTGAAATCTGGTTGTTTTCGTTTTGTCCAGAGAAAAAATGATTTTCAAAAACACACGAGTCTCGTTAACATTCAACAATCCGCGAATGGACTTTTAACGATCGGAAGAAGAAAACTAACGACTCTTCATTGCGGTTACATAAACCAAGGACATTGAGTGAGTGAAACAATGTCACTCTGTTTGCCGCCAAAATTTGCATTTTAAATCGTCTCGTTTTTGAAGTTTGACAGGTGTTGAATACGTTTCGTGCAGTCATTCATAAGATTGTTTGGCGCGTTGTTCCAGAATGAACTAATTGTTCTAAAAGTACAGACTCCAAATGAAAGCTGTCAGGGAAAACCCTGACTTGAGAATTCAGATGTTGATTATAACTTGGAGAGATTCAGAGAAACTATTCCGGTCTATGATTCTTTATAACTCGAGATAATTGTCTAAATAGTTCTAGTACTTCTGGAAGAAGTAATGTCAAAAGTTCGATTTAAAAAAAGGAAATTCAATTTTGTGACATTTTTTAAACTTTCGAATCAGCTGACCGATTTGAATTGAAGTTTGATACATATCTGTGTTGTAAAATCTTCTCAAAAACCTAATTCAAAATGCAAATAACTTGAACACAAAATGAGAAATTCAAAAAAAAAACTACATCGGTGCGCGCGTTTTTTCCATACTGAATACTTGTCTTTGATGAAAATACTGATTTATAAGATTGTCAGTCAGTAATAAAAAAAGATATTTCAATTAATAAATTTTAAGCAAGACAATTATAATTGTTCTAGAAAGATAGAAAGAAAATTTCTGAACTTTTAAAACTTTTCAAGCCTAAAATAGTGATTCAACGGGAAGGTTAGAGTGGAACGTTAGGAGAGAAAGAAAATTCGATGGAGTGTGGGTGCATTCTCTCGGGGATTGTTCAGACTTTAATTCCGGAGCAGAAATTTATGGGACCTTCATTGGCCGTCAAAGGAGAAAGTGTACCTCTTTCATTCGTTTGGTTACCCAGCTCTTGATCTTCGTAGACGTCTCCAGAATCTTTTCATCTTCCGGCGATCGGAGGGAACCCGTCGAGCCGAGCATCTTCTCTGAAATGTTGTACTTGAGAGAGAGAGAGAGAGAGAGAGAGAGAGAGAGAGAGAGAGAGAGAGAGAGAGAGAGAGAGAGAGAGAGGGAAAACGTTGAACACTTGGAATCTATCATGGAGACAAGGATTAAGGAAAAGCGGTGGGACGTGTAAACATATGTAGGCATGGAATACTTTTTTGTTTTGGAGGAATTTTGAAATAAGAAAATCCAAAAAGAAGAAACTGTTGCGGTGCGATAATTTTGAAACTTGAATTCATGAGATAGCTTTATCAGAATCTATATCGGGAGCCTTCAACTTTCTCCAAACTTTCAGAAAAGTTTCAGTGAATTTAGAACAGAAATGAACGAATTGAGAAAAGTCGATGTTTCCTAGAGAAATTCAGTTCTTGAAAAAACGTAGTCTCAATTATTATGTTACAACAATCATAAAAACATCAATAAAACTGAATGAAATCGGGAGCAAGTGAGATGTACACAATTTTTAAATAATTCTATCAAGCTACAAAATACAGATTCTATGAAAATTCTACAAGATACCGTAATACATGAGAAATGATACTTAAGTCTGTACAGGACAATTAAGAACTCAAAAAAGGGAATAGTCAGAGTCATGCTCGTGGTCACTACTAAAGTGCGTGCACTGGTAGGCAAACGGGACGGAAAGGCTTCAAAAACGATTAAGTGGGATCTGACGGAGGAGCACGACCACCACCACTACTGCTACTACTACTACGTACGTCTACTACGAGTGGAAGGTTCAATCAATTAGGTCGACGTTCGTTTCCCTGAGGGTCTCTTAGATGGTTATCTAAGTGACCACTTGAAGCACACACATGGAGCCAATTTATGGCTGACTGCACGTTGCGAAATTAGATACGGGTTTTGATGTGGAAGGGTGCGAGAGGAGTAATTCATTTAAAAAAAAACTAGGTAAAATACATATTGAGTGTCTTGACGTTGCCTTGACCTTGCTGAAAGCCATTGGATCTTTCACATCATCCAGAAAGCTTAAACCGTAAGTTTTCCCTCAAACATCACAGTTTCGACAAAATGAGTTTCAATATTTAAAAAAATATTCTAAAAGTAGACGAATAACACCTAGGGTTTTTGAGAACGTTAAAGTTTTTATCTGCCGTAAAAATTCTCTAGTTTTTTTCGGTTCCTTCTGAGGCGTTCTTTTTTCTTTCAAACCCTAAACTCTATTATCAACCTAGGCTTTTTACTGAATCATAGGCTACCCGTAATTTTGAAAGTTTATAAGCAATTTGATTGATGAGACTGTTCGATTTTAGAGGCAAACACTCCTACAACCGTACGAAAGCATCAAAAACACCAAAACTACAAAAAGCTGCTGAGGAATTTGACTTCTAGTCTATAGACTCCAAAAAAAACGTACGATTGCGAAATAGGATAACTCTGTTACGTTTCTCATTATATTCGACGGAGAAGAGAAGAAAGCGCTTCGGAAATATGAGACCAAGAAGTAAGAATTCAACGTCAATACTCTGGATTCAAATATGTGATAATGACTTCTCTTCAAGCTTCTATGGAGATTCCAAGGTAACAATTTCTGATTCGTGTTATAAACACTAACACTAACTGGAACCTAGAAACCAGAAGATGTCCCTGTTCAAGAAAAAGAGCTTGATACGTTGAAATCGATAGAACTGGTAGGATTGCGGGTGAAAGAAGAGTCATTTGACGCGTCGGACATGCTTAACATTTCATTTGGCAGACACAAGGCTAATTTACTCCGTGGAGAGAGAGACAAAGAAATGGCATTATCCTTAGGAGAAAAAGCACATCGTTTGGAAAGAAAATTTGAACACGGAAATTTCTGTGAAATTCATTTTTTTTAAACCGTTCTGGAAAGAAATTGAGTATAATACTTCAAATTAAATACTCGAAAACATGTTCCAAAAAACCATTAAAAATTGTACTTGTCTGGGAGGTCCAAACTTGGTTATGAATACTTTATGTGTCCGCGTAGAAAGGACATCAGTGTGAGAAAGTGAACGGAATGAACTTCCGGGTGGTCATAATTATTCGTGTCGAGTCTAATGAGATTTGGGGTTGACGAGAAGGAACAAGAAGATGAATAAGAAGAAGGAGAAGAAATATACAAGGAGCCATTAAAGTCATTGGAAAGCGACGACATCTCATGTTACTTAAGGACACTAAATGCTCTTCCTGTTTTCTTATATCTTTGTTTGTATGGAAGGAGAATAAGAGGAGGATGGAAGAAGACTTGTGAAGACAAATTTTATTGCCGGACACGAGAATTCGTTATGGAAGCAGCAGCAGCACCACCACCAACACATCTGCTCGGTCCGAATTTATGAAGGAAAAACAAGAAAAGTTTGGCTAACAAGTGTGAGAGAACAGAGCCGAAAATAGAGATTAGATCGGACGAGGAGCTGCTCGACGTTGCTCCATTTTTGACTTTTTGGAGTGAAAAATTCGAGAATCTATGAAACAAACATCACATGTGTTTTACAGGTCTTGAAAACATCGATTTCGAAGTTTTATCGTTTCAAGTACAGTTCGGGCTTCGATTCATCACAGAAGGAATTTATATCGAGTCGTGATGATAGAGCTTTGAATGAGTTGATCCTATTGCTTTCAAACAGAACCACATGTTAGCGGCATTCAGTTAGACTTCATCAAAAAGTGAAGTTTAGGTTGAAAACTAGTATGATTGCAATGAATAAAAAAAGGGAAAACTGAAACGATTCTGTGCAGACCGCAACGGACAAAAAATCTGATCGGAATCCAGTGAAGAAGTGGTGGAAGGAAGTGAGAAGTTATAGTTAGAACAAAGTGCTGAAAAAGGAAAAGATAGAAAATGACTCAATGGGAGAATAACGCAGTGAAGGTATATACGAGTCGGGACCCCGTCGCCCCCGGAAACCATCTTTCCATACACCATAAATTGGCGGAAAGAGCCGGCTGGCGGGAGGAGGGACGTGGGTTGCGCAAGACATTTGCATAAATCTGGGTGTGCGCGAGTCGGAGGCAACGCCATGTGGCACGCACCCAAAAGCCCCCTAATTAGGAAGACTCGACGTGACACCAAAATACATCAGACCGGGGTAAAGTGCACTAACAAGGTATTCAACCCGTGGGAAATTCGCTATAGTGAAAGTGGTGTTTTGAGAGAAAGAGAGAGAAGGATAGGGGGAAAGAGGTGGATAGCTCCGTTTAGTGCCTTGTTTTCGGGGTATTTCTCTTTTTTCGCCAAAGTTACACCTTCTTTATAGTTATGTGTTTACGGGAGTAAAATGTATCAAGAAGAATGAACAGGTGAGAAAGACGACTTGCTCGCCATGAATTATGAACGAACGTAAGGTTGGAGCTCAATGACCCGTTCATAAGCTGTGAGGACAGAGTCGAAAAGGCAACATATGGGTTGACAAATTGGTATCATGATGGATCGCTAGTACATGTGACACTTGAATTAGCGAGTTAATAAACGTTCAGTGTATGTTGAACTTCCACATAAACAATGAAAACACACCAAAGGAAGTAAGAAAAATTTGGTTTACAAATTTTACTTTTTTTTGTTCGAATAAAACTGAATGATAATGATAGTGTTCAAAAAAACATGGGTTTCAAATTTTTTTTTAATCAAGATAAAAAATTTTCTGATATTTTTCTTAATGGAAATTTTTAATTTTGGCAGTTTTTTGAGAATTTTTTCCAATGATGTTGAGCGAACCATAGAAGAATCCTATCTCAACATTTTTTATTGACTCTACTCAAAACGTCTTCTGAGTTACGAATACAATCTGAAAAATCCATCATAATGGTACCCAAGACAATTCCAATCATGTCACCGTGACACGTCCAAAACAATTACGAGGGTAATCGCCACCAAAATGTCATAACTCATTACACAATGACATTTATTGAATGAGAATAAGAAGGATTGAGATCAGAAGAACCTTGAAATACTTGACGTTGGGGGATAAATTACAGAAGTCACTATTACACCAACATGAGTGTTCGATGATGTTGGCGTCGGAGAGACAGGAGAGAGGTGCCTGAAACATGGATATGAACTATGAAGTTTGTGTTCTTCCGATACTACGGTCACCTTTCGAAAAAAAAAACAATTTTTCTAATTCTGAAGAGTTTTAAATTCACACTTGAACAAGTCGTAGTAAAATTGCGGTCCTCATTATTTAAAAAAAAATTTACTCAGAAGAAATAACTTCGTCCAAAAATACCAGAGATTTTTGCCTATTTTGCGTTTAACAAGGAATTTTCATGGATTTGGCTTCTTGGACGTTAAAACTTGCCCCAATCTGTTACTTCCCAGGTTTTTTTTACTTTGTCAAAATTATTAATAACCTACACTGGACATAGTACAAAAAGTGTGATTGGGAGGTCGAAAAGTGTTCGGATTTTGAAGATTGTACAGTTTCGAGTAGCAACCTCGGAACAGCATGGTAGACATTGATCCTGAAATGTTGTTTGTAGTTTTTTGAGTATATAACCTCAATAAATCGAATCAAAAATATTTTTCCTTCTAGTTGTCTGACTCGACCTGGAAACACGAATCCGCAGCAAGCTGATTGTTTGTTCAAAAATTATTAATTCAGTTCTTGTTTGAGAATGATTTCCATTTTGGAATAATCATGCCTGAAAATTCTGGACATTCCGAAAATTCTCGGATGAAATAAAATTACAAGCTTAAATGTACTTAACTGTACGGTAATTACAATCAAAAAATGAATTATTGTTCGGCTTTAGAAGCTGTAAGAAAAATGATGTCACCTTGTGTTTTTTGAATAAATCATTGAGGAAACAATGTTCACCGGAATCTTGAAGAATTACAACTTTTAATTTTAAAAAAAGTTGCGAAAATGTCAAGTTTTTAAAATAACCTGAGTTATTCAAATTCTGCTCCCACTTGTAACAGTCCGAGTCACAGTCCACTGTGCTTCTATCCTGAAGAGACTTACTTTGCCCAAACAACCTCACGACAAACCTTAATAACCCAAGTGTCACTAACACATTTATCATCGAATGTTATCGGAACTCCTATTCGATTCGGTGGTCCTCGTTGTTTTGTTAGAAAATTCTACGAAATTGGATTATTCGAACAAAAAAGAGGAAACATACAGATTTCATATTTGTTGTTGCGCAGCTATAGCATTTCACTGAAAACTTAAATACTTTCGTTTTTGGGAGAAAAATTACCTGAAGCTCCAGAATAGACCATGGAGAGTAAAAGTAATACTTCCCTCATGAGCACTGAAAAGTCGGATCGGGAAGAGTAAACATGAAGATGGTTAGAATGCGAAAGTTCAACCTCGTGAAGTTGAATTCAAGGTATACGAGGATTAAGAAAAACCTCAATGAAAACAAAACGAACGTTTCGTCATACTATATTAAAAAATCAATGCATAAATGAACATTAAAAAAATTTGAGTAAAAATGGAAGAAAAACTCGGAACAGTACTAAAATAATTTGAATCTAACCGATTAAAAATTGCTATTACCAATCGAGCGAAGATAAATCGAGAATCGGATCCAGGAGAGTTAACTATTTCGAGAATCTAGAGCAACAAGAATTCAAGAGTAAAAGGATAAGATAATTTGACTTACAGTTTACTGTACTGACCATTTTAGGTAAAGTACTCGACTTCCGCTGATGAAAATCGCGTCGAAACTAGATTTCTATAAATCATCAGAAAATGTAGTAGTCAAAACACTAAAAAAAAAGAGAATCCACTTTGTTGAATTATACATAGTAATAGAAAATAACACTGTAGGAGAACATCAAAAGCATAATGTATTCACACAGTCACACACTAATATTGTGGGAATTTCAATGATTCAGCTTTATTCAGTGAAAAGAAACAATAACCTGGCCGTATGTGCTACTGACCGAAGCGAAAAGGGACAGTGAGAGAGAGAAAGAGAGGGTGGTGAACAAACATTGAATGAGAAGCAAACAAGTGGATACGCATGGATATTATGTATATTTTGTATGGATAAAGAGAGTTAAGGAGAGAGAGAGAGAGAGGGGGGGAAGAGATGGAGAGAGAGAGTGAGAGAGACGGAGAGAGATCTCGAATTCTTCATCATGGATACCTGTACAACTGAGATCTACGGTATAAGTTATCGTATCATGACTTTTTCAGTTCAAAAAAATTTTTAAAAATCAGTAATTGCGTCGAAAACAACAGAACTTTCATCTCAACAAAACTTTTGTTCATTCTCAGAACCCTATGCCCTAAATCCTAACAAGCGCTCAGATTCAGACATAAGATGGGATGGATCTTTCTCAGGAAGAACAAAATTAGGAGACGTTTCAGTCTGCTCGTCAATGTAATAGTCACACGAGGTTGATATCTGAATCACCATATCGTTTGCAGTTTTTGCAGTCCACCTACCGTAACGAAACGATGACCTTCCTGCTGTTCTGTCTGAACGAGCTGATTGAGGCGGATGTTCAGTTGTTGGAAGATTGGTCTTGTTATGGAGTTCTCACTCCAGCATTCTCTCATTGTGTGGTATCTTTAAGTGTTTACTAATAATTAGAAGAAGGAACGTTTTTCTCACAATGGAATCGAGCTGTTTTCAGGCTTCTGAGGACGGAATCCCGACTGAAGTAGACACTGTATATCCGAGGCTGGTACGTTGTAGTAAGGACGACCACCCAGTGTGAAAAGTTCCCACAGGACAACTCCGAAGGACCAGCTGAACATTTTTATACAATAGTCTAAAAATAGGACCAGCCGATGTGAAAATTTTTCTTCTGATAAAAAAGAAACTAACACATCTGACTTCACGGTAGGACTGTCGCCTTCCAGCACTTCCAGTGCTGTCCATGCATTCATATCTTCCGATCGTCCACTGAAATTTCATAATCAAGCAATTTTCGACTTCCCCACCTCAATTGTGCTCCAGGAGCTGTAATATGACCGAAATCCGATAGCTTTGCTCCATGGTCACAAGTGACAAAGACGTGTCGCGCACATAACGAGTTGTGGATTATACCTTTGGTTGACAGGTAACACTGGAATAATATGTATATCTTGTGAGGCATGACGGAAAAAGTCACCATTCCCGCGCAGATGTGTGATGCAATTCTGTAGAGTTGTTGTACGGATACCAGATCGTCTTCATTTATGTCATCTGATTCCAGGAAGGTGTTGTTAACGTTAGTGCCTTGCTGTTGCAACTGGAATTTCAAGTCAACGAGTAAACTTCATGGGTGGTTCCACCTGTAACATGTACCTTCGTCTTACACAGAGAAAGTCCAGAAGGTTCCCATTCTGACAGTACTCCAAAACGTACATAAACGTGTTCGATTGCATTATTGTACCTAAAAGTTGAGATGCGGTGCGTTAGCGTTGCGGTTTTACCTATGAAGGTGATTATCCTGTTATGTCGACCAACAAGCTTCGCACCGGCGATTTCGTCAAGAAAGTTTTGCTTGCCGGTTTTATCAAGGAATCGGCTACTCTATAAATTTCAAGATTTTTTGAGTGGCGACATGAATATGCGCAAACTAAAGAATAAAAGCTTGAAGGTTTTTTCACCAACTTCCATCAAGAATTATCTAGTTTGAACAGAGCAATGAGTTCCAAACCTTCACAGCGACTCTTTGCTGATCATCCAGGAAAGCCAAACTGTGCCAGTCCGGTGACAGTTGTCCCAATAAAACAACACCAAATTTTCCTGTCCCGATGATTTTGTCCTCGAATACTTGGAGACTCTTCTCGTCCATATGATAGTCATCGCTGAAGAAAATAGAATAACTCGGAATTTTAGAAATAAAAAGTACTATCAGTATTTTTCACGAATAATAAAATACTACAAAAGTTGGTTGAAACAGTAAAATGCAGTAGTTTATCGTTATCTAAAAATGAATATGAAATAAATGATTCGTGACTTTGGATTCTCAATTTTCCCTATGAAATATTTCTATTTATCAAATTGATAAAAATTCTCGACTTACAAGTCATTCTTCCGAAAGCAGCAAAATTGCATCATCGCGCACTTATAGACGATTAAGAATAAGATGAACATGAATGCCATTAGAATCACGACTGTATACGCAGCGAGTGTCTGCAGAAGAGGGTCCAACGAAGAGTTCATGGACAAGGTCGCTTTATGCCCAGGTACTGAAAGAAACCGCCTTCGCAGCCGGATTGCATAACTCACAAATGAGAAGGTCTGCGTAGACACGTCCTTTCCCGCTTATGATCGGCGGTCGTTCGTATTTTCGGTCATGGACACCGCATAACTGAATTCCGTACCGTTCTTCGTTGAATGGGCTAATTGTAATGTCGTAATCTGAGTCCTGAAATGCACATATGTATTTAAATATCGTAGAACATCACAATGGACCTTGGGAGTTTTGATTTGGAAATAGAAATTCCTGCCGAAACAAGTCAAACGCGTTACAGTGAGTCGTTATGGCTAATTTTGATTAAGTTGATCGTCCTCACTTAGATTTTTCAAAATCAAGACTTCAGTTGTGTCAGAAAAGCCCACCAAACTACAATTCTCCTTGTTCGGCAAACAGAATCGCCTAACTTCAGAAGACTCCAGATCTATCACACACTTTCCATCGAGCTCTTTCATAGTCGTACCGGGTTCACAGATTCCTGAAATGTCGTATTTTCTGTATCTTACTGTTCTCATACAACTCACCATAGAAAGCAGTCACATACTTGAATCCGACATCTCCAACATCAACCGATATATGAACATCAACATCCTTGACGTTGAAAGTTTCGAAGATTTGAGTACGGTAAGTTCGCATGATATTGCAGTCAGCTTGACGCTCTACTGAAGAGGGAAACTGTGAGAATTAGAGAATGAGGCCAAGCTCACCCTTGACCAAGTCTGTACAATCCGCGTTATGAATCTTATCACAGACAAATGTAAGATTCATAGCAGACGGTAATGCCAATGGGAGCAGTCTCTGACATCGCTTGTCGTAGATCGAAGATAGCTTCAATATTATTTCCCAAATTTTATTTTCAGTGGAGTTGTTGCAAAGAATGAAAATACCAACAGTTTTTATCAACAAGGTAACAAACAGTTTGAATGATTGAGTTTTTTGTTTAGAAAATGGCAGATTTTCTCAGTTGTTTCAAGTACTTTATCCAAAGTTCAATAACTTTTTTTTGCAAATCGGAGAAAATTATTGACTTCATAAAAAAATAATTGGAAACGGAAAAAAACTTTCAGCCATGAAAGCTCACTTTGAACTCATAACTGCTCCGCAACTTCATATTCAACTCATCGAACAGCATGCTGATGACGACAGCGACCACATTGTTGCCAGCATCGATGAATGCCACGTTGCTGATTAACGGTGTCGCCCGTGTAGGTTCAACGACGTCGTGGACCATCGGAAGCCAGTCAACAGTGAATGAGGAGTCGTTCTAAAGTTGGGACGATTCATTAGATTGAAAGCATACACATACTCGGAAAAGTTCAAAATTGTCCAAGGATGATGCATCGAGTCCTTAAAAGAGAAATATGGGAGTGAACAGAATAGAGGCTCACCTTCAATGTAGACAACGATCTGTGTATCGATCTTGGTCACATTATTGACAGTAATAGCTTCTAGCTTCTTCTTCAGGTAAATTTTCGACGTTAATACGCAGAAATCTATTGGTTTGTCGCAATCGCATTGTTGGGAAACTATCTGGAACGTCGAATAATGTCGTTATCACTTTTCATTCAACCTATTGTAAACGCTTGGAGAAAATCTCAGAAATTACTGAAAAGTTCATCTGCTATTGCAGAAAGTTCAAAAGTTAGGCAAGGTGTAATTTATGGAATTACCGACTTTATTTAAAAAAATTCTTTTGGTAACGCCTCAATAGTCTCAAATGAGAAGAAACAGAACAAAATTTTTTTCCACATCTTCAATTTTTACTACAATCAGAACAGAGTTAAATCGCTTTTCCCTATCAAGCCATTAACTTGCTGAATAGACAAAACCTACCAATAACGGAATCGTGCATAGTGTGATCACCGTCAGAATTTTCGCATTCATAACTTCATGGAAAAAAGCTGGAAAAAAAGATTAATGTAATGGGGAAGAGTACACGAAACAGAGAAAGCTGATAGGTAAACACAACGAAAAATCAGTGTTGGGAGTTGTAGAGTAGTACTCTCTTGTAAACATTTTCAGGTCATTCCTTGGGTTCAGTAAGTTTTCATTCTCTGCGTTTTTTTGAACAAAAACATGGATTTTTTTTATTGATGAGGCTTTCTAAAAATAATTCTTGATTTTGCATTAAAATGTTCAGAGAGATTGAGAATACAGAAATATTCTACCATGAGGCGACTGTGAAATTTTGTTCTAAAGTTACGATAATGCAAAATTGACCTCGTAAAAAACAGATTTATCGTAAAATCGAAAACCGATAACTTTCCTTTGAGTTTTCAAAAGTCACGAACTGGTGAGCTCAACAATCATCTACATACTTCGGATGTTTCTGAATCGATGACCATTATTGCTGACAAAAGAGTAAAATTAACAACGTGCTCATCCTGAAAGAAAGGAATCAAAAAGTGCCGAAGATCAAGATTATTTGCTGATTTGTATGAGTCACTTGTTTGTTTCTCACAATCGAGAGTCGTCGAAAGATCATGGGCGATTTTGGTCACTCATTGTAGGAGAAAAACTGTTGTCCAACACGTTCTGTATGGTCCTCAATGAGGTTTCGATTATTGACGAGACGAGCAAAGTTTATGACTGCTTCACGACGAAATCGACTCGAATCATGCGGACGCACGAAAAACTTATAACAGTGACAATACATACTGTACCTAAAAGTGCGAAAGAGAATAATGAGTTCATTTAATTATTACACACATTGTGAAGGTCTCACTACTCCAAAAAACCATGAAACATGAAACGAACAGACAAAATAGAGAAGTCTCTTCCATTCCTGTTCATTTTCTCAACAACAGGAAAAAATCATGGAAGTGCATAATAGTATTGTAATGCAATGCCGCTGAGAACACTCCTTCCCACGGCCATTTTTGACACGGGCCCGGTGTCTTGTTTCAGACGAGCGTGTGCCGAGAAACACCACTAAAGTCCAGATTCTTGGAGAGCGATCAGGGGATGGCCCCCATGCATGGGGCGTGACGGATGGCCGCTACGCAGCAGAAAATATCTTTTTTTTTTTTAATTTACCGGGTATCTTTTTTGTAAACACTTTCTCGTCAGCCGACACTACTTCTGAAATTCAAAGTTCAACAAACATTTTTGATTACTTACTCCCGATGACGCGTTAACAATCAGTGAAAATTATCAAGTTTAATCTTTTTATCTCTCTCCACACACTTGTGTGTGGGAGTGTTGGTTTTAAAACACTGACGGAGTGGTTTCCAATTGAAAATGTTACTTCTGCTGGCTCCGGGTGTTCTTGCCACTCTGAACTGCCCCACGGGCTACAGCTCACTGAATGATGAGAAGTGTATTCAGGTGGGTATTCCTTAAGAAATTTTTGTTTTCAGTTGTTTTCTAGAGCTTTTTGGATTCCAAAAGAAATTAGAAAAGCATTTTCACTTTGAAAAATAGTTTTATACCACGAATCATCGTTGTAGATTACGAGCAGTATAATTTAGCGAGAATTGAACATGAATTAACATAAATATGATGAAACGAATATCAAATTTGAAAAAAAAAACTTTTTCTAAATCTGAAGTTTTCAAGGTACTCTTTCACTGTGTGTTCGAAACTTATTGAATCGGAATTCACCGTGGATCCACCCAACTCATTATTTAAATTTGAAGATCATCAACAAAAGCTCAAGTCGACAAGACGCCATTACAACCTGCAGTGCTAAAAACGGTCAGTTGATCTCAATATCCAATATTTTTGTGAGTTTTGGACTTTTTCTATTTGACTACCTGATCATAGGAGAATAACGCACTTCTGTCTCTGCTGCAAAGCGGTCAAATCACTCAGCCATTGTGGCTTGGGATGAAGTGCGCAACGTCTCTGGACACTAGCTCATGTTTTTGGGATGACAAAACAGGATCGTCATCGGGGTATAGTAACTTCGCTTCTGGTGAGTTTTTTGTTGTGAAATTGTGTGAATAAAAGAGAAAAATTAAAGTCTTGTGTATTTTGTCCCAAAAAAAAAGTCAAATATAACGCACGAATGAAATAAAACCTACGCATAAAAACTAGGAAACTTTTGAGAACCGAAATTGAAAGTCGACTTGTAAAAAAAACCTCAACAAAGTCGACTTTTTCAAATTTTCTATTTCTAGGATTCCCCAACGTCGATATCGGTTCTTGTGTCTACCTACAGACAACAGGAAAACTCCTTGGAAAGTGGATCAGCGGTGATTGTGATTCAATGACCATGGTATTTGCTTGCGAGTCGAACGAGGTTGCTCCAGGTTGAACTTGACTTATAACTCTCTTGACCTTTTCCTTCAGTGACGTGCACCAACGAGTTCAACGACTATTGTTACTTCCCAACACAGGACACTGCGAACGAGACACAAGCAAAACTTACTTGTGAGCAGTTTTGTGCAGACCTGGTGTCAATTCATTCGAATGCTGAAAACGACTATGTTGCGTCGCTGTTCTCAAACAGTTCTGCTACGTTTGTAAGATTGGGAGGAACATACGACGAGAAGTCGAACCTTGCTTGGGTGGACAATACAAAAGTTAACTACACAAACTTCGGTAACTCACTCCGGTTTGCCTCTGTGTTACTAAATTTCAGGAATTAACAATCCAACCCTTGGAGCTTGTTTGAGCATGTCACTGACAAATGAAATAATCACAGAAAAACAATGGATCACGAGTCACTGCGACAAAGCCCTGCCATACGTTTGTAAGAGACGTGAGTTGACAAAAAAACAAAAAGAAACTTCCCATGCCGGGAATCGAACCCGGGCCGCGTGGGTGAAAACCACGAATCCTAACCACTAGACCACATGGGAGGATGTTTTCGAAATGACCGGTTAGATCTAAACATTGATACATTATTGTTTCAGCCCTCTCGGAAAGATGTCAAACCACGAGTACTACAACCACCATCACTATACAACCAAAAACTGCTGACCAATGTACTAGTCCTACATTCTTCGATAATTTTGGCAATGTGAGTAGTGAGTAACTTTTTAGTATCACGATTTTGCTTCAGTTTTACTCGCCTAGTTGGCCAGATAGCTATGTTAAGCAGAAAACATCATGTTTCTATATCCTGACAACTCCTGAAGGAACCATGACCAAGATTCTCTTCACAACGTTGTCTCTAGATGCGGTAACATTTATTCTAGCTCATTATTGATAAAAAAATCCTAGAACTCCCGAATCGAATTGTTCAACGAGATTGAGGATGATTCGCCGTTCCAAATGTAAGGTTCAGAATGAATAATGAAGTATCATGGTATCCAGACTGTCAGGAGTCCAAACCGCAGCAACCTATTACATTTCTACTACCAACACGCTGAAGATGATCTTCAGAACTAACGGTGACCAAGTAACGGCTGGGTCGTACAAATGGTCTGCTGAGTTCAGTTATGATCTTGGTGAGATCTTTGTTTGAATCTATGTAGCTCCGAAGGTTCGGGTGAGTCGTGAATGGGAGACAGTCGTTTTGGACATATTCTGCTGATAACGATCCAACGCCGGTCAGTATACGATCCAACGTTGACTGGTCCATTTGTCGTTCAATAACAGTCTAATGACGATCCAGATGCCACTCAAACCTAAATTTGGGAATTAGAAGGAAATTTTCACAAAGAAGACCCTCGAAAAGTTGCTCTTGAAAGAGAGTTCTGTAGAATCATATCCGACTGATGCCGATATAGAAATTTTGACTTAATTAATGAAAAACTGATTTATCAAAAGTTCAAGATGAATTTTTCATCTTTTGTGATCATTCGATTCATTTTTCACGTCATGTTCAGAAAACGAGTCAATCGTCACTAAAAACACTTTTGAGAAGAATCTATCAATGAATTCTAGAAAACTACTGTGCTCGATTTTCCACCATTATGATTTTCAGATACAGTCATTAATAAAAAATTACCGATCATGTTCAGTACCTGGATACACAACCCGAACGCCGATCATTGTTACTCCTGATCCTACAAATCCGTCTGGTTGCAACGTCACAAGTCTATCCGCTCCAGGACAGGTATCCACTGTCTTTCTATTATTATTCTGAGAAAGTCTTGATTTTTCATTCAATCATGTTTGGATGTTCATTAAAAATCAACTTTGGTGTGGGAGAATTGATAACTATACAGTTTTCCTTTTGTTTGTCAATCACTAGAACAATAGAAATTGAAAGTCGTTCATCACCTGAAGTTCCAAAGATTCGCTAAGACTCCCTCAACATCCTATTATGAGAACTGTTTTTACAGATAACTTCCCCTAACTATCCCGCTAACTATCCGAATAACTCCGACTGCCTATACCACCTAACTGCCTCAAATGGTTACAAGTAGGTTAGTTCTATCATCGTTACTATTACAACTTTCAGAATTGCGTTGATCTTCGAAGAAGTGAGTACTGAGGAGTGCTGCGACATTATTGTTGTTCATGATGGACCTAACATTTCGGACAGGGAGTTGGGAAGGTTTTCGTTGATTTTAGACAAAAGGGTATCTGCTTATTGAGAATTTTTCAATATTTAAGATTTACAGTAGCGTTCAAAAGTTTAGAAAGTTTTTATTTTCGGCCATAACTCTTGTCAAACCTCACCTATCGGTCTGATTTTTTGAATGGTAATACTTCAAACATTATTACATCTTATGTCAAAACGAATTCAAATCAGACCAAAAGAGAAAAAAATAAAAAAAATTATTCTCAGACACTATAAAAAACACATTTTCCACAAACTCAAAAACATAATGGTAAACGGTTGTAACAATTCAAATCGATAAGGAATGAACATCAAAACATTATTAAAACCTTAATACTTAGTGGCATAACCAAAATTATCAATGACGGCTTTACATCTTCTCGGCATGCTCTCAATCAAGTTCTCCAACTTGACTCGCGGAATTTTTTTCCACTCTTCTTGTAAAACCGCGTATTTTTGCGCGGCATTGGATGTGTAATGACCGGAAACGCGTCTCTCGAGTTCTTCCCATAAGTGCTCTATAGGGTTGAGGTCTGGAGACTGACTGGGCCACGGAAGAACATCGATAGCCTCATCCTGGAGACATTCGCGAACAAGACGGCTAGTGTGTTTCGGGTCGTTATCTTGTTGAAACACCCAACCAATCGGCATGTTGGCACCAGCAAATGTTACAAGAACATTAACAATAATATCCTTGTAGTCATTGGCATTCATTTTGCCCTGAATCCAGTGCAATGGGCCAACGCCGTCGTAACTAAACGAACCCCACAACATGACGCTACCGCCACCGTGCTTCATCGTGGGCAATTGGTACCTAGAACTGAACCGGCTGTTGATTGGCCTTCTGACATACTTAATGCCATCGGAACCAAACAAACAAAACTTACTTTCATCGGAAAAAAGGATTTTCCTCCAGTCGTGGACGGTCCAGCTCAAATGGTCTTTTGCCCACTCAACTCTAGCCTTTCTGTTTTTCTCAGAAATCATTGGCTTCTTACAAGGACGTCTTCCAAATAACCCAGCAGCTCTTAGACGACGTTTGACTGTAGAAACAGAGACTCTGGCAACGTTTCCAGCGACCATATCCTTCTTGATGTCTTCTCCGGTCAGACGCGGATTGAGACGTGAATGGCGAACAATCAGTGCGTCGTCTCTTGCTGTCGTCTTCCGTGGCCGTCCTGATCTTGGCAACACTCCAAAAACTCCAAACTTTCGGAATCTTTTCAAAATTCGGGATACAGTGGTTTCGTGAACTTGAAATACTCGTGCAACTTGATTCTGTCGTATTCCTGACAGGACAGCATCGATGATCAGTTTCTGCTGGTCGGTGGGCACTTCTTTTCCTTTTCCCATTACTTAAGAAGTATTGTTAGTAGTATAGAAAGAAAAAAGTACAAAAAATCGGGAAAAAACCTTCAAAAAAAAATAAAAAAAAAGAAAGTGAAAAATCAGTTCAAAAGTCGCGGTTTCGTAAAAACGCTGTAGATCAAAATGTAGCTACAGTAATCCTGATTTTTTTCAAAATTAGATTTCTCATGAGTTGATGTGTTCTCCGACAAAAAATCATGTCGATTGGTTAAGTTTGACAAGAGTTATGACCAAAAATAAAAACTTTCTAAACTTTTGAACGCTACTGTATATGTAGACTGCTGTGAAACGCGTTTTGGGTATACTCCGACAGAACAGCTATAAGGAATTTCATGCCCAAAGAAGTTGAAACGAAAAGTTTAGACCTGTTATTTTGAAGGCAATGTGGAACGAGAATTTCAAAAAAACTATTTCTCGAAGTATTTTCTATTGTGAAGCTGAAAATGATCCTGGTTCTAAATGTTCAGAATGAGATGGAAAGTTCTAATATTCCCGAATTCGTACAACTGACAGGGTCTGGATTCGTTTCAGAGTGAGCGGCTACGCACCAGCAGACACCCTTCACTTCGTTTCATCTACAAATTCAATGTTGGTAACATTCAGTACAGACTCTTCAACAACTAGCACTGGGTTCAAAGCAACGTTCGAAGCGATCACCGTTGTTTGAATAAATTATTGATTAGTTGGATTCGTTTACGACCCAAAAGTTGGAAAAAGTGTGAATTTAAAATTGTAAAGTCTGGAAAAGTTTGCTGAAACGCACAAGCAAAGCGAATTGGAATAAGAACTGAGAATAGAGTTTTTCGATTTCTTTACAGTAGTGACGTCACTTGAGTGATTCACACTACAATTGCAGATACCATAAAGTGGGGCCCTTATCATTATTATATGTAAGTGTATTTCGCTTCAAAGAATTAAAAAAAAAGAAAACTTCTTTTTATTTGATTTCGAAAGAATACAAAGTATAGATCAGCCATAAACAAAATTTTGGGTACAGATGGGACATAGCAATGAGACTAGAGCATGGGACATGTCACCAGTAAAAAAGTAATCCATATTAGAGCCGATCTCGAAGCATTGGACAAACAAAGCCTATAATATGGGACATGACCATTGTTTGGGACATTACCATAAGTCGGGACATGTTCACAGTATAGGACACGCCCGTAATATGGGAAATGCACATAGTATGCCCATGATGTGGGACACACCTTAATATGGGACACACCTCAATATGGGACACGTCTTAATAAGGGACACACCTTAATATAGACACACCTTATTATGGGAAAGACCCATAATATAACACGTTCCCATAGTATGTGATATGCCCATAACATGGAACACGCTCATGTTATGGGACATATCCATAGCATGATCATACATAGTATGAGACACGTCATGTTCATAGTATTTGTTCACAGTTTCACATTGTTCCTTTGTATTATTGTTTCGGTTTTTGGTATGACGTATTCTACATTAACTTACTCTGGGAGATTAGTAAGGTATAAATCACCGTTATGAATTCCTTTGATGTTGTTAGTCGAACAATCTATGGCTATGGAACAAGAGAGGGAGTCTGTTAGCGACATTCTCTGTGTGCATACGTTGAAGATGTCATGGCCTTACTTTTGGATGGGTGCACAGAATAATGCATTATTTTTGGTTATCACGGATTCTTGATTATGTTGTAAAGCTGTCCTCTTCTACTAAAATTACACCAGCCACATAGGACACCTGGAATATAAATTTACTTCATTCGAAAGTAATAACTTCATATTTTTAAAGTTTAGTGATTTTCTTTTTTTCTCTCGCTCTCGCTCTCTCTCTCTCTCTCTCTCTCTCTCTCTCTCTCGCTCTTTTACTCTTTATCATTAAATAATTTTTGCATTTGAAAATTTAAAAAAAACTCACCTCATATTTCATTAAAGCAACCGGCCATCACATTTATACACGATGATGCTGTGGGCGGAGAAGTTGACTTCTACATGATCTGATATGAGCTGTGATTTATCACTCTTTCCCGGTAAATGCAGACAACGAGATGTGTGCATACTTCAGAGGTTCTTCCGAGATACAGCTGTTCTTCCGAGGGTGTTGATCAGAGGTTTTCGGTTATCAAACAAATATCTCATGTCTGATATACAGCTGTTGTTCCGGAATCGCTATTCAAAGTTTTTGGGTTAGTAAGAGCTTTTTTCATTTATGATTGCACAAGTTTTCAGCTCCGAGAAGTTCTCTTCAAGCGACGTTAGCCAAACGAGTGTTAACGTTGAGCTGAATATTTTCCGTACCGTTTGAGACAACACAAGAGAATGAAAATGTTGGAGCATGTATCAAAAAAATGTCGAACGGTTTCAAGATGAAAAGACGTGAATCAAAAATTTCTACCTGGTTGGCTGAGCATCAGTTCAAAAGTCACTGATTTCCCAAAAACCTCAAACAAAAAATAATTTACCGTTGGATATCACGAAAATAAATCTCGTTTCATTCAACATTTAAGTGAATTCAAACTCAAATATTTCGAACAATAAACTGAATTGAAAAAATACAGCTCGAAATACTACAGGTGCTTCCGTGAATTTTCCAAATCCCTGTGGCTTGAACATGACTTTGTTATCATTTAAATGGAATTTCTCCGAGTTTCAATTTAATCGCCCTACTCGAAATAATGAGTTTTGCCTACGACAATCTCATCGTGGATAAAATCTATCAGAAGCTTTGAGAAAGGAGGAAAGAGGGAAATGAGAGACAAGTACAGATATTTTTTTAAAACATAAATTATTTTTCAACAACAGCCCTGCTTGGCAAGGCTCATGAAATTCGTATGCTCGTCTACCTTCACGAATGAGAGAGCAACGAGAGATTCACTCTCTCGAACTCTGGTTATACAAATTTGCAAATGTGCTCCATTGTTCCAGTAGAATATTTTCCATAGAGCCTGTGGGAAATCGGATGGAAAAATCCTGAAAGAAGAAAGATTATAGCTGCTGATTGATTAAATTTTTATTGAAATTGATACTTTCGAAACAGAGTTGAACTTCTTATACTTCCGCACGCAATGGTATGAAATGAAGGCCAACGAGCTTGCGAGTCCATGTTTGCATGTTATGAGTGAAGACATTCTACTGGATGCCACCACATCTTTACTATCATTGGTCAATCCCTTGAAGAATGAGATTCCGAGTGGCATGATGATAAAGAACATCTTACATACAATCTGAAACTTTCTTTTTTTTTTCTTTTTTTTTGCTTTCTCCATTACCTGTATAGACAAACCAGTGATAATCTTTTTCTGAATTTCTACAGTCTTCCTAGAGAAAGATAACTGGGACTTCCGACATGTCATCATAAAAAAGACAACGTCAGAAATAACACCAACAAAGACAGAAACACTGAGTACAACCTCAGATTCAAGATGTAACTTCGCGGCCAGCGTATAATACCTATGAATGACCAGAATGTTGTTACATAAAAAGGTTTCATCACTTGTTTGCTGAAGATCAGTTTGACTGTTTTTGTGTGAATGTTTACCTCGAAAAGTTGATTTTTCATGGTATCTTGTTCACTTCCGATGGTGTACACTGAGAGACACATGAAGATAATGCTGACAGAGAAGGAGACTGTAGAAAGAATGAAAAGATATCGCATTGTGCTGCGGAGGTTCTTGTTGTTCGTGAAAACATGGAGGCATTTGTTGACGGCGGTGTGGTAACAACAGTGGAGAAAGATTAGGGATACTGAAGTTTTGATGGTTCATATTACTTTTTATGAGGACAGTGAACAGGTTAGAATTTTACCTCTTCTGTGCAAGTTTTAAGACTCTTTTAACCATGTCCTTAAGATGCTTTCATAAACTCACATAACAAAGAAAAAACAGCAGAATATCCTAATAATACATGTGTGAAAACGCTTTGCTCGATGAAGGGAAAAATCCCGATCATAACGACAACACTTGGTGGTATTTGACCTTGTCTCTCAAAGTAAGTCGTGATGACTTCGTAGTAGAATTCACTGGAAATAACGAATGTTCTTCGATTATGAT
>OZ022250.1:8208383-8220883 GCA_963978915.1 Caenorhabditis parvicauda | reverse complement strand
ATTCAGTTTATTTTTTTGAATATTCCAGATGAACGACATTATTCCACTCTGTTCACGTGATTCCAGAACTCCAGTCGTTATGTGACACGTTCCGACATGTTCAGATGACTGAAGCACTACAACATGCAAGACAGTACTTCCTGTTTCTGAAGATTCGGGTCTTGCAGTGTGCTCGTGATCATGGATTATAACGAAAATTTATGTGTAACAAATATACGCTCATAAAAGTTCTAGAATATTGTCATTGAGTATAACATTTCAGAGAAAAATGCCGCCGAATACAGGGTGCGCAATCTGGGTTCCTGGATTCAACGATGTCGTGTGAACTCTATGATTTGTCCAACACCATTTCAATATTTCAAAAATGTACCTCGAGACTGTAGAAAACTGTGGAGTGATTTGTGGCAAATTTGAACCGCGATATTCATTGCAGATCACTCGTTTTCTAAAAACATGGCAGATCTTCAAGGTGCTGGTCTTTGTAAAACTTCTGTGCTCTAGGCCAAAAAGATGTCAGGCTAAGACTGACACGAAAAGAGTTGAGACAACATATTCAAGCATTTTATAACTGGTCTGGAACATCTAGCACTCATTTTAGTAAGTTATGTGCCTTTGAATCATGAATTAATTTTTTTCAATTATTCATGTTTTTCGTTTCAATTCCAAAAATATGTTCATTCTTTGTGAATCATGACCAAACTTGTACCACAAACGTGTAGTGTACTCCAAAACTGTCTTTGAGCAGTTCAGATCAATTCATTGAGTTTGAAAAGAATTATGACGAAAAAGTCAAATGCGACTAAGATTATGAACAGTACTGTATGTATCTGCTTAAAAAATTCGTAAGATGTATTTTAGTATCGTTTTCACACGAGTTGAGTGACTTGATTCATCTTCCTCTTCTTGAATAATCATTGATATAGTCGAGTTAGGAAAACTTACAGCTAAATGTCTTGATTTTGTTTCGAAAAGTTCGAAACCATCTTCAAAAATTCAAAACCTTTCTTCAAATCCTCCCTCTTCATAATAATTATCAAACATCTTTTCCTTACAGATGAACTGTATGAACCGCTGTCATCGGAGCTACATCGTCAAGGTAATTTTTTCTTCGAAGAATTAGAAATTCGAAACTGATTATACATATGAACCATTCAACACCCTTAGTGTGTTCGTAACGATACTTTATCATAAGAGAAATTTTTCAAAAAGATAATTGCTGAATCGAAAAAAAAACTGTGAGTTTATTCTCAGGGATATGTCTTATAAGACGTTTCGCGAGAGAATCAACCAGAAAGTGCGCTAGGCTCCCCGGTAACCGTTTGGTCTCAAATTGAGTGTGCTAGTAGATTTTAGATTTTTTCTCGCAGTACCGTCCCAAACTTGACACTTTTCAATGTCAAGACGATTTTAACAAACCAGATGAGTGTTTGTGATTTTTGAAGATTCATAGCGAGGTAAAATATTATCAATCATGTGGTTACTTCAAACCGTCATAACTTTCTTATTTTTGCACGGGATACATAACGATTTTAATAGTGCAGTATCTCAAAAACCGTGATAATTATTGTCTTCAAATTTGGCTCCAGCAATTTTTTTGATGTCAAAAAACGATTCCAATAATGAAATTTTACGAAAACCACGTTTGAGTGCCATTTCTGAAAAATAATTTGTTCAAAGTCTCATAATTTATTGTTGCGGAAAACTTTTTCCCGATTTTTTTCTACTGAACATTGCGTATTCTTTTTTTGCATCCAACTACCAAAAAATAGATGCGGTTTTGCGAATGAAGAAAGTTATGGACAAAAAAGTACTGCGCAAAAAATCAATCGGTAAATTTTGACAAATTTTATTTTGATCGATTAAGCGTAATCACATCACCATGACTGCAAAATATATTTTGGGAAAATGAGATTTTTGAACAGAGTTATGAACGTCTAAATATTGTGAAGTGTCAAGTTCGGGACGGTACTGCGGGAAACTGGCAAGATCAATCAAAGTGAAACGAACATTTTTGAACTCAGGGTAATAAAATCTGCTAGCACACTCAACTTGAGACCAAACGGTTTACGGGGAGCCTAGCGCACTTTTCGTCTGTTTTTGGTTGATTCACTCGCGAAACATCTCTTATACATGTAAATGAAATGTTTGCAGTGCGGGTACATGTCATTCTCTGTGAGGAACTTCGAAGATAAAACTGAAGCCAAACTCATAGTTGTTGAATGCAAGAAGAATTGACTTCTTACTCCATACACGGTAAACTTTTGAATGAAAAATTCATCAATCGTTTATTCTTAGGTTCTGTACGGAAATTTCAAGGCTGTGGCTCTGCGGTTTTCTGAAAACTACCGGAGTTCTATTTGACAGCAAAGTATACCAGTCTGGGAAGAGTACCAAGGTAAATTCGAAATTTCAAACAGTGTTAACTTGAATATGTCAGAACGCTGATCTTCCTCGAGTCCTGAAATTCGCTCTCAAGGAACAAGAAGAAGACTGCCACTGCCCCAGCCCCAGCCGCTGCAACTAATGCCCAAACTCCGTTTCTCTTGGGGAAGTTGTTTCCATTTGGATGTTTTTTTGTTAAGAATAAATTAGTATACCGATGTTGTTTCGTATATCTGTAGTATACAGTCATTTTTAGGCCAGGCACAAGCCTTCTCTGGGGCGAGCACACGGTTTTGTCCGTGCGAACACAGGTCTTTTTTTGGGCGAACACCGGGTTAGCACAAGTTCGCCCCTCTCGCTGGTTTTTTCAAGTGAGGCGCACACAGGGCGCAAAACGGACCAGGCGCTGCTGGCAGCGCCTGGTCCACTTTGCGCCCTGTGTTCGCCCCCGAAAAATTTTGGAGAGTGGTCACGCAAAAAGCGATCAGAAAAAAACGTGCAGCGGTGACCGAGCTCCACTAGTGGTTAACGCGTCCGATCCCTATTCTCCCATCGCGAGTTCGAATCCCGTTAACTTTCTGGTCCATTTTGCACAACCCCTTCCTCTCTCCCCCCCCCCCCCCCTCTTCCACTACAAAGCCAAAAAGCTTCACCCAAAAATTTGCCTCACGAAAAAGGGGCGGGGCAAAGTGGGCGGAGGATTTGTCAATTAATAATATGATTTTCTTAACTTTTTAATGTGGTGACCATTAAGGTATAGACTGAACTACTCGAAATATTGATTCAGTGGATCTACACAATTGAGAACCTCCACAAGTTATCCCTTTTATGTGAGCTGCGCACAAAATGGAATGAGTGATACAACTGTTGTTCTTGAAAAAAAGCCGTTGACTAGGTAATACACATTTTATTAAATCAACAGAGTCAGCTCCAATAACACCAGAATATGCGAATCCCATTTTATGGTTGAAGATTAAACTCCGGTAGTCAAGAAGCACAGGTGTGCTGCAACAGTTTGTACCTGTACAAAGCACAAGTGTAAGCACAATTTGTAATGCAAAACATTTTTGATCGTTGTTCATCGGCTAGAGATAGATGACGATCTCATAGAATGGTTGAAACGAACAACAACATCGAGAAGAATTCAAAGGATATGTTGCCCTTTGAGCACCTACTGCCTTGTTCATTTGACCTGCCTTCTTGCTCTCGGTATTAAGATTATGTTCTAGTTCTCTGAAAACAAATAGTCAGACAACATTTTATCTCGTAATAACATTCATTTCGAACAGAACCCAATAACAGAACAGACGTATTCTTCTATAGAATGAATGAGTGTGAGCAGTCGTCTTCTCAGTACTTTCGTCTTCTTATGCTCTTATCTCCTATATTCTCCGTCTTGATACAAGTTAAATCAACTCGAGTTTTCTTCAAGAACAACGTTATTACTGCCACTTTTAAACGATTGGCGGTAGCTAAGGCGATAAGGTAACATAACCTTAAGTCATCTAATCTTACTATCATTCAGTGAGTTGATCATCGAATTCATGATATGTTACTTGGTGATACCCACCATCATCCCACCCTACGCCATGGTGATCACTGGGTTTGGGATATATGCTCCAAAGAGCATGTACTTCTATTCTCCTTTTATAGTCGTTGGTTTCGTTCTTCTCCTATGTAAGTTTTGAGTCTTTCTTTAAAATAAATTAAAAGTCTAGTGACTGCCCTATTAATGCACATCCAGTTCCACATCACAATCGCTGCTTGTATGAAGATTTTCCCAAACCACCAAAAAAGAATCAAAATGAATAGGAATCTGTTGAAATTATCGTCTTGTTTTTTCGTCTTTTCCTTTCTCATTTTTCTCATGCCCGCACTTCAAGCAGCACTATCGCAGGAAGAATGGAAGCAGGATTTGTTCCAGGTGAAAAATGAACTTCTGAAAACATTTGATGAAACCGATTCAGAAGACGAACAAAAGTCTTCTGCTATGCGAGAACACCGTAGTCTTCTATCACAGCTTCACCCTGGGTAACTATCTCTACACGGCTGTCGTCTGGGTCTATGGATTCATCATTTTCATCGGAATCCTATCAGATTTACATTTATTTTTTTCGGAAATTAGACAACCAACAACTCTTTTGTCAAAACGAACAATCAAGATGCAGAAATCTATCTTAACACAATTACTGATCCATGTGAGTTCAATTTGCAACTCGTGTAATGAAAAACTTTTCTACAGATAGTCTGCAAGTTTATCTGCTTCGCAATCCCAATATGCTTCATAGCAGCGCTTTCACTTATAGGACTTATGGATGACATTTGTGAGTTGAATTCAAATAACTTTACACAGTTCCTGTTTCAGTGGTTTGCGAAATAATCGTCTTTATCGGAACCAAGCATGGTACTGCTAGTGCAGCATCCACAATTTTCTACAAAACCGGCAAGAAGCGGACCCAGCAGCACGTGAAGGTCTCATCTACCGGTACTAGTTTTAGAGCTTGATTTTGCATTATTCTTGTTATTGTTATAAATTTCTCAATTTCCTTTATTATCAGCAGAGAATGAAAACAATTGTGGTCTATTGACACTGTGCACGTTGGGTTGAGGTCATGGTTTCAAATTTGTGTTGTTGACTGAAAAGACTCGGCTTTTCTGGCGGATCTTGTACGCAAGGGAGATGGCGGCACTGACAGCGCCGTGTTTTGAAGCCACGAAGAAGACAGCGTTGGCGACATCTGAAGTAAGTATTGGACTGGATCTTAATGAGAGTATACCAATGTTGTTGATGAGTCTGAGATGAGTGAGTAGGGCGAATACAAGGAGCGGGACGAGAAGAAGCAGAAGCTTGCAAAGAACCTAAAGTTGACTTTTCGAACTCGAGTTTTTGTGCTCTTGTGGATATTTTGCTCATAGCTACGCATTGTGAAATTAGATTTTAAGACGAGAACTAAACCTAGGATCTTCCAGAACTGAAAATTTTGATCCGAAAAAAAGTAAAATGCAGTCCGGCTTCTTAGAATTTGGTAGGGAAAGATAGACTTCTTGAATTTGGTAGGGAAAGTTTTAGGCTGTATCATTTTGTTTCACTTTATCCTTATCAAAATTATCTCAACATTCCGGGAGAAGCACTATGTACCGGAACAAGGACCTGCATATGTGCCTAATTCTGATCAGTTTTTCCACAAACCTGGATAGCCAGAAGAAAGAGTAGCGCCCTTCGAAGAACTACGGTTCTCTTGGACAGAATCTTGGTAGGTCGCATGACTTCCAGATAGAAGACAAAGACGTTTAGAAGGACACCAGTGGTCACGACTACTGCAAACAGTGAAGCGACGACCGCGTGAGTTACTATGAACCAATCTAAGAAACCGAAAAAAGCGATGCTATTGATGCAATACAACAATGGATTGTGAGTTTCCTGAAAGGTACTTTCGGGTTGGTGACTAAAACATTTCTTGCTGCTTTTCGCCGAGAACTTAGCTTCTTTCAAAAGATAGTTGCACCATTGTTATTTATTCTTATTTTCTAAAAGACTCAAGAGTAGTTAGAAGGCGAGATGTTGTACACAATGTTGACGTCTGATGACGAAAGAGCGATCAGAAATCTTCTTAAGCTAATTAAAATTTTGAAACTTCGTAGACTAAGAATCACCAAGAACGTTCAACCAACCTCGAATAGTTTCAACTTCCATTGATCTTGGAGTAACGCTCCGTCCATGACCACGACGGTTGCAGAAATTGAACTCAAGATGAAGAAGAAGATGTTGAGCTTGAGAAGCACTTTGTCGAACATGATCTGGATGTCGTATCTGTTGAAGAAGGACAGTGAAGACATGATGGTGTGATGGAACTGAGCATGAATTAGAAGTCCAGGTACTGAAAATTGAAACTTTTCGTGGGAAAAGATTAACATTTGTAGTTTGCTGAACTACGGTATCGTGTTCTTCTCGGTGAATCTCGATCACCGCTACAAAAAGTTCGAATCTTCCACTTTTTCCCAGCATTTTCACATTTTCACACTCGGAATCTACACGCAATGTTATTTGTTCTCTATGGGTTCAAAGTTCGTGATGAGAAGATTTTTTTGAAAAGTTCCAAAAACTTCCAGCTTTTGCAAGAACTGAAAGACTTTGGTGAGGCGAACCAGTTTCAATTCTGTTCAAACCCAATCAGATTTCCCTCTCTTCCAAACTCACGTGCAACTGATATGAAGCAGGATAATACAAACGGTAGGTACAGAAAATTTGTAGGAAGATAGTTTCCCAATCCAGTGATGATTATAGAGAATGGTGGGATAAACTTCGGAGCAGCGGCATAGCAAACTATCATCTCAAGAAGTATTTCGCTGGAACTTGCTGGCTGAAGGTTACGACTCTATTATATGTACTAACTTCACGGTCGTTACAATTGACAGTTTTTTGAACATCGACGTGATGAAGCTCTTCTTCAGTACGAAACTCAACGATAGCATGTGAAGAACGACGGACACAACGGGTGAGGTGAACATCATCGATGTGTACAGATTTGCAAAATCTGGATCGCATATTCCGCTAGTGTTGAACATATTGACGATTCGGCCATCAGATCATTCTCTGGGAAGTTTTATTGGTGTACATATTTGTCAAAAGCGAGGAACCAAAGAATTTTCTAGTTTTTAATTAGTTGCAGGCGTTATTTGTGTCGTCAAGGTAAAATTTCGAAAATGATGTGTCAGCAGAGTGGTTTCTTGAAGTAAGATCAGTTTGGAGTTTTGTTGACAGCGAATTTTTAGTGTTTGAAGTTCATCGAAAGTGATTTCGAGGGCTCAGATCCATCAAACCTTCCATCCACTAGGTAGAAAATTGGAGAAGAAAGGATGTTTAGAGAGATTGCTAACTGCAAATGCCTTATTTTATATCAATGAGCATATGAGAAGGTTTACGTAACGAACTAGCAGATAAAGTGAAGTATTTTCATCAGTAAGATTGAATCTGATATCAGATTTCTCCAAAGCTCTTAATCGATTTAAGAATTTTAAGGCGGGAAAATGCTGGCCAGATGGTGTCTAAATTGTGGCTACCGGTTGCAAAACCAAACTGATAATTAGACTAAATCCAAAAATTTATAACAAGGATGTGTGGGTGATTCACAGACAATCAGTCTCAGAGGGACGAACACCCAAGGGAGGAAACTCGTCATCAATATGATTCCTTCATCATTAATCTGTCTCTCACACACTCAAGTTTCCACGTGTAGTTTGGGGTATCAATATACATATTTGATTGTTTCTCTGGGAGATGGTTCGAGAGGAGAGAGTGAGGACACAGAACTGCGTGTGGACTGGGAATGTAGGATTTGATGTTTTGGAATACGCTGAAGATAAGTTGTTTAACTCATTGGTTATCATCATGAAGACTCCCACAACCCTTCTAAAGTGTTCGTGTCAAAGTTGCACAATGTTCAAACTTCCGCTTTAGAATGAGCAGTTATTAATTACTTCACAAAAATTCACTTCCGCTTCAGTACAGATGGACATCGATAGCTGTATGAAAATTTTACTGAAATTACTTTATCGAGGAAAAAGAAATTACTTTTTTGGAAGAAATCAGGATTCTTGCCCACATTCAAAGAGAGTACAGAGTACAATCGTACTTCAAAATTTAAAACGTTTGTTTACAAAAATTCCAATTAGTCGTTTATTCAATGAATGAAACTATCATCTTATGTTCTAACAACTGAGGAAGTAACTGTGAAGACCTTCTTCTTGATGCGAAAGTTGTAGAACAACGAAATGGCTGCGCTCACTGCTCCGTGTTTCGACGCCACGAAGATAACAGCATCGGCGATTTCTGAAGATTCGACATGCTGGTGATACATTTAATGACTTTACCTGTATTATTCATGAGACCTAAATGAGTCAGTAAAGCAAAGATGAGAACAGGAACGCCGAGAATCAGAATTTTGCAGGAAACCTTGGTTTTTATTCAGGAAACTTTAAATGCACTTGAACTACCTGAATAGCCAACAGAACCAGCAGAGCTCTCTGCATCAGGGTAGTTCTCTTTGACAGAATCTTATTCGAATTGATAACTTCAAGAAAAAAGACTCCAACGTTAAGCAAAACTCCGGTGAGTGAGATCAGCCCATAGAAGGACCCGATAACACTGTAGACTATGATGATGACGTCGAACTCTCCGAACAGAGCTATTGTATTGCTGCAGAAAATCAATGGATTTTCTGTTTCCTGAATTCTTTTTTGCATATTTCATAACATAGTATATATAATGTGAAATTTTCATGTTACATCATTAGCGTGTATAGCGTCACAGGCTACTTGACATTAATGAACAGACTGATCTTTTTGGTTTCGTAAAGAAAGAAAACAAAAATGAGGGGTGTTTGTCTACGGAGCTGGGACCATTTCAACCTCAAAAACTTTCAACCAGTCGAGTTGTTTTAAGATGTGAAATTTGAACTACATAATGTTGCTCTATTTGCTGAAAAACCCTTTTCAGTAATTTTCGAAAAAAAAAATCATAACCGTATTGCATGAATCGTTTTGATACTTATTCTTCTTGGAGAAGTGTTATACTTCATATTTCTTGAAGTTAATTTTTCAAAAAGGAGTCGAAATAAAACTTTCTGTCATTCTTTCTCATGAACACATGTCATACCTCATAAAGTTGCAACTTCCACTGGTCTTGAAGAAATGCACCATCAATGACAGCAACGGATACGGTAATTGTGCTGAAGATGAAGAGTGTGATGTTTAGCTTGAGAAGAATACTGTCAACAGCAATTGGGGTTTCATATCTCTCGGTCAACTTCAAGCAAGCAATGATTATGTTGTGAAACTGAGTGTGTAGTAGAAGTCCAGCAACTGGAATGTCCATGATAAATTTAAATCTTTCATTTGTTTTGATATAACATCAATGGAGACATACAGTGCGTCCCAAATCAATAAGGACACTTGTGTTCGCGCCTGTAACTTTCTTGAAACCATTGGTGTGAGGTTGTAGTTTTATTATGTTAAAGTATAAACATTTTTGAACATTTTGAGCACAAACTCGATACATTTCAGTTCCGTCTTTTTTGAGTTATAACACGTGGAAAAAAATTTGTCCTCTTGCAGGCGTCCCACAAAATAAGGACACCTTGGTTAAACCACTTCCTAAAGCCATGAATTCATTTTTCCTTCTCGTTTTTCAGTCATATCATCTCTTTTTACGACAATTTTAGTGTTTTCGAATGTAACGCTATGCGATACAGGAAAGATACAGGCTCCAAACAAACACAAATTGAAAATTTTCTGATTCCGTACTTTTAGGTAGGTTAAGCGCCCGGAAACAACTTGGAAATTATGGGAATGTGTGAAATTAGTACAGGAGATATGAAAAACTATAAAATCCGTACTCTCACCAATGCACAGCAGAACTGACATTTCGCAAAAGCTCGTCGATTAGCAAGGATGGGTCGTACTTGGTTCCGGGGTTTTGCGAAATCATTCATTAACGACTGTTTTGGAGTCAGAACACAGTTAAGAATGTTTGTAAATAAGTTTTATACTACTGACAAAATGAGACGTAGAGAAAATACCTACAAAAATTGAGAAAACTGAGATTAGGACTTTATAGCAAAATTGGACAAGTGAAAAGTAACATCAAACTTCTGTAACATTCTGAAAAACTCAGCTAAATGTTGTAATAAATGAGAAAAAAAACTTGTTCCATCGTTCTACGGGCAGCTTCACTTAGGATTTCGAGGAATTAGGCGAACAGTCGCCGCTTTTGGTCTATCGACAACAATTTCATTCCGGTGTTTCTATTTTTCTCAATCGGTGATGGTATTTTTTCTGCTTCTCTTTTCAGCAGTAGTATAAAACTTATCTAAAAACATTCTAGACTGTGTTCTGATCCCGACACGGGCATTAGTGAGTGATTTCACAATATCCTGCAACTAAGTTCGACCCACCCTTGCTGATCGACGGGCTTTTGCGAAATGTCAGTTCTGCTGTGCATTGGTGAGAGTACGGATTTTATAGTTTTTCATATCTTCTGTACTAATTTCACACATTCCCATAACTTCCAAGTTGTTTCCGGGCGCTTAACCTACCTAACAGTACAAAATCAGAAAATTTTCAATTTGTGTTTGTTTGGAGCCTGTATCTTTCTTGTAGCGCATAGCGTTACGTTCGAAAACACTAAAATTGTCGTAAAAAGAGATGATATGACTGAAAAACGAGAAGGAAAAATAAATTCATGGCTTTAGGAAGTGGTTTAACCAAGGTGTCCTTATTTTGTGGGACGCCTGCAAGAGGACAAATTTTTTTCCACGTGTAATAACTCAAAAAAGACGGAACTGAAATATATCGAGTTTGTGCTCAAAATGTTCAAAAATGTTTATACTTTAACATAATGAAACTACAACCTCACACCAATGGTTTCAAGAAAGTTACAGGCGCGAACACAAGTGTCCTTATTGATTTGGGACGCACTGTAGTAAGACGTTTCCAACTTTCTTTTAAAAATCAAGAACTCTAAGAATCGTCAACAGTTCAAAATTTCTTCAAAAAAGTACGAGCTGTAATAATGAAATTTCGATTGACGGTACTGTTGAATATTTGTTCTTGCGAAAGTTCGCGTTTACTCCGCGAAAAAAAGGAATTTTGTGATTTCAGTGTGGCAGACATGTGGCATAATTGTGTCCAATATGTGTCCGCCCACCCGTGGAGAAATGGAGACGAGCGTGTAGACCCGTGATAGCTATGGCTGTGATTGTGGTAGGCACGTGTTCAGATTGTGGCAAGCACCCGTCTTCTTATTTCCATGGGTGTTCTGCCTTTCGCCTGCCACACCTACATCATCATAACTAACATAAAATAGACAAGAATCCTGCCAGAATGAACGGTACATAGTAAAGAATATTAGAAGGCAAATAGTTCGCAAGACCCATTATCTGTATGGAGAATGGTGGGATGAACTTTGGTGTCCCAACATAACAGACAATAAATTCGAAGACGATCTCACTGTAATCATAAGTTACATAGGAGAAATCAACAGAACTCACTTCACGGTCGTTACAATCGATAGTTTCTTGAAAGATGACGCGATAGCATTTTTCTTCAGGATATAATCCAAAGACAACATGTGAATAGCGAATGACACGACAGGCGACATGAACATCGACGTCGTATACAGATTGGAGAATTCAGGGTCGCAGCTCGCGTTGGACATCATTATTATGTTATTCGTTACTAGTTTATGTTTTCGCTCGGTAATCTTCTGATGTTTCAGATGGCATTGAGATGATGGAGGAGGAAAAGATTGAAATTCACTCAAAAACATCATCTTCTGAACTTTTGGCTGTCTCATGTGAAAATAAAAAAGTAAAAAATAGAAATTTATTCAAACAAAACAATATTAGACTTCTCATCTGTCAAGATATTGGTAAAATCGATAATGTCGCAATCTTCATTTTTGACTTTCTTGGGATCATCACCAGAATCAACATCTGTGTTTCTGAAAGAGAGACTTCTGATGGACATGTCCGATTCCTGATACCTTCGTTTCACCGGAGACTTTTCTGTCACAACCTGATCATCACCTTTTGGCTGTGTAATCGTTGGGTATTCTTCTGGACTCCTTATCGACTCCATTAGAAGTTTTAATCTGAAAAATTCCTGATGAGTCACTGACAGTTTGCAAAATTCTGACACAGATGATCAGAAATTAATTTCGAAAATGCAAATTTGCATGTTTAATGAGTGAGTTATACTGAGAACCAGACGTATTTCTTCTGTTTATTTTCGAACAAAAATAATCTGTGATATTGAGAGATCAAATGAGAGCCCAGAGTCACAAGAACTACACCAATCGGTGTGCTTGAAGAAAATAATAAGAGGAAGAAGAGAGAGAAAGAGAGAGAGAGAGAGAGAGAGAGAGAGAGAGAGAGAGAGAGAGAGAGAAACAGAGAGAAACAGAGAGAAACAGAGAGAAACAGAGAGAGAAACAGAGAGAAACAGAGAGAGAGAGGGGGAAACAGGAGAGAGAGGGAGATAGAGAGATAGATAGAGAGATAAATAGAGAGATAGAGAGATAGAGAGAGAGAGAGAGAGAGAGAGAGAGAGAGAGAGAGAGA
>OZ022250.1:8138383-8203383 GCA_963978915.1 Caenorhabditis parvicauda | reverse complement strand
CATTTCAGTTGGTTCGAGTTTTGTTCTCATCAGAATTGCATTTTTCAAGTCTATCTTGCCGCATGATCCCATAGTTCCTGTAGTTAATATTTTTTATTATAGAACTATTTCTGAGAAAATTAAACTGATTGATTCTTTAGACACTATATCATGTAATTTTTTCGACAAGTTGAGAAGTCACACACGTATTTCACTTTTCTGGAGTTTTTTTGAAATTTTGTATTAAAAAATTGAATTGTCTGCATGTACAATGTTCCACTTGAGAAATTTTTGCATTCGCGCTCAAATCAGATTGTTGAGAGCGTTGCGGTCGGTCGTGTATCACACTTCGTCTCGACACGAAATCTCGTAAGAGCGCGTTTGCTCCGCACTTTGAAGGCTTAAGGAAGAAGTTCATGAAATTGATAGGGAGGGAAAAAAGGTAGTGCACCTGGATGGGCGTGTGTGTTGGAATGTTGATGCAAGTGGCAGAGGGCGCGGAAGTGTTACTGCAACCAATCGATGCGGGGTTATGTGTCTGTGAGTGTGTGCGGGTCGCTGAGTGCAAGAGTGTTTGGACGGCTGGTGCAGCCATCGCAGTGTCTCCTTTCTCTCTTGCACCACTGTCAGTCTCCCTCCGCGTGCATGTGGCTCTCTGCGTTTCCTCACTCTCACCACCTCTGACACACTCACACGCAAACACTGCACTATGCCCCCGTCCACAACATGCGTCACTCGATGGAAAGTCGGAACCAAGTGATGATAAATATCTGTACAACAGGTTTACCTTGACGCAGATGAGTCGAAGGAGAAAAGGTTCCGAGTCGCACAGTAAAAAGAAGCTATTCCACAGGGTGTTCACATGAAAACGACAACGGGACGCAATTAACATACGTGTTCTGGCTCGTCTCCTAGGTTTCCGAATGTGTTGATAGCGATTAAAAAAAAATCTCGAACTTCCCGGAGCTGTACTGAAACAAACTACTTCTGGAATGTAACCCAAAAGTACTTTCTATCTATAGAGCTTCATGAGCGTATAGAAGGGTACCTACAGGAAATTCGGAGAAGTTGTGGAATATTTCTCATCTGTTTTTAGTTTACGGGTTCATTAGTGGGAAAATGTGTTCTAAATGTTTACTTACATTGAAAATCCAAGGAGTGCCTTTGCATCCCTGTGAACTATTTCAGATATCTTCTTGAAAGTATCATTTGAAGAATTGAATCTGAATTTTGCGGTTTCCTGTTGACCTACAAAAGTCTTCTGTATAACTAGTCTGATAGTCAAAACAAAAGATCATGATCACAAACACTGTTAAGTTTTCGATTGGAAACTCAGGTGACAGAGAGCACCCTGTAAAAGTTTTGAGTTGAACATTTTGAAGACGCTCGATTCAGCTATATTTAGTGCAATTGGGTATAATCAACTGATACAACATTATAATTATCGCTTCAGTATACCCTAGTATGTTGATTTGCCTCACATTGTCCAGAAGTCGTTGGATTGTCTGAAACGTCTTTCTTGTAGTGAGAGTCCTGTTCGGAAGTGGAAAACTTTGCAGGCTTCGGATCACAAACAGATATTGATCTACATTCTTGGAACATCATCATTATCTTTTAAGAGCCTCTATGAGCAGAACAGTTGCAATAAGTGCGTTGCAAGTTTCATCATTCAAAAACAGAAGTCATATGACGAGAATGTCAAGTCATTAGTAAACGAGAGAATCTTGGCATATTTTCACCCCAAACATGCATAATTCTTGTCCCAGTGAGTCGAATTTCTTACTTTACCTTCTTCCGATATTTTCTGTTCTGGTGCATACAATTGCTATCAAGTTGATTCTTCGAAAGAAGGACAAACGGTTCAAGCTTCTGGCAGTTGCTACAATTTGCAAGTAGAGAAACTTTGAGAAGCTAGCAAAGATTTGAAATTTCAGTGAGATGTACTACGAGTTCATTCTAACTTACTTCGAGATTCCTGGTCAACTCCCACCTCGGGTCATAGTTTGGTTCACTGTTGGAGATCTTTTTCCAAGCGGTGTTTTAACTCATTTGGTTCTCGGATATTCTTTCATGTTGTCGTTGTCGTGTGAGTGGGTGAGAGAGAGAGAGAGGGAGAGAGAGAGAGAAGGTGAGAGAGAGAGAGAGAGTGAGTGAGAGAGAGAGAGAGAGAGAGAGAGAGAGAGAGAGAGAGAGAGGGTGAGAGAGAGAGAGAGAGATGGTGAGAGAGAGAGAGAGAGAGGGGGGGGAGAGAGAGAGAGAGAGAGAGAGAGAGAGAGAGAGAGAGAGAGAGAGAGAGAGAGAGAGAGAGAGAGAGAGAGAGAGAGAGAGAGAGAGAGAGAGAGAGTGAAAAGAAATATTTTCAGTTTCGTCTCTATTCCAACAAGCAACTTTCCATGTCACTGTCGAGAAGTGCCTTCTTGCCTACATCAATCACAAACTTATCAGTAAAACGATGCAAATAATTATGGTGAACACGATTGTATTCATCTTTTTGAGTCAAGTATCTATCTTTCTGGCTCTGTATGAAACAGCGAGGGATCAGGAGGACAGGAAGGCAAGCTTGTTTCAGGTAAATCAACCTGTTGAAAAAAGTGAAGAAGAAATTTCAGAAAACCGACGATTTCCGATTTTTATGTGATAATGTGTTGATTATTCATGACGATTACACGACGATTGCTTGGATACAATATGGCGTTCAGACGGTGACCGGGTTGAGTGTTACTGTAGGTGTCCTCTCTGATGTATACTTCTTCTTCCATGTATGCAAAAAGTCATCGGTTTCATTTTCAACAAGAACAGTTGAAACGCAACGAGTCATCATCAGAAGTTTGTTGATTCAGGTCAGTTGTCTTTGTATTGTGAACAGCGAGAAATGTTCCAGTGCTTCATCATAAGCATATCTAATCTTACGATGATTCTTGAAGATTCAGAAAAATTATAAATTTCTAACCAAGATTTAACTTTTTTCTTCAGAGAACAAATTTTCTCTTGTTTTTTTTGCCTAGCTTCATGAAACCAGAAAATAATTTATTTTCTTCTTAAACAAGAAAAGGGGTAAATCTATTCAGATAGCCAGCAAGTTCTCCTTCATCACGATCCCAATTGCAATTTTCTTCGGAGCAGCCATGACGGAGAACTCACTTGACGTCTACGAATCTAGCAGAATCTCAGCGATGTTCATCGCAAAACACGGTTTAGCCAGTTCTTTCGCTTCGATTGTTCACCATTATTGGCGGGAGTATAAACGCCCGAAGATAACACATATTGCACCCAGTTCAATAAATTGGTGATGACATATGTTGATAATGTGTGTCGACAAGTTTTAGAATAACAGTTTTTGTATCGTGTTACGGTAAAACTCTTAAGATTCACCTTGAGAAATAGGTAAATACTGGACTAATGTAGTGGTCTGGGAAGTGACCTAAATGATCCGAGTGAAAGTCCATCATTCTTCGCGCACCTCATTCCGTGTCAAATGATGGTCATATCAACGCTTTTCCTTCTGTTTTCTCTTGTTTTTGGTGAGATTTCACCTTTTTCGTTTGATAAATTGTCCGTTTAGCCACGTCAGCGGAACAAGAGCAAATCTCGGATTGCCTTAAGAAGTGTATAACTCCATTGGCTAAGGGAGAAAGAAGTTTTTCGTATGTCTTCAATAATTTTGAGAAAGTGAGTTTTTTTAAAACAATTTATGAGTGTTAAATACCGCGTAGCTAATTTTTCGTCGGTTCGCAAAAGTGAAATTAAAATTGATGCTACTCTCGGCCTGCTCAATTTTCAATTCTACGCACCAAAATGTTCAGTCCGATTTTCTCTCTCTCTCTCATTTTTTGAAAATCTGGTCACATCAAGACGATCCGTCAACAACCACAATAAATTTTTAAAAATCATATCAAAAAAAACATATGAGTTAGCCATTTGAAGAAGAGATAAATTTTTCATTGTGTCATGATTATTAGTCGTTCGTATCTAAAATCGAGCGACCGAGCGTAGTGAGGAAAATATCTTTGTTTACTAATGTCATTTCATATTTCAGGTATGCGACCTACTCGAAGAAGGCGCTTACTGCGCAAGAAAATGCTCCAACGAAGATCAAAGGAAGTTCTACAGCTTCACAACTTTCCATAGGACTTATTGCATTGACTATGAAGAAGGTTTTTTTCAAACACTTGATAGAATATACTGGTATTTTTTCAGAAATAAGTGAGCATCTTGACTGTATCAAGAAGGTTGCAAAGGATACGGATCAGAGTGAGTTCATGCTCACTTATTATGTAACTAGGTTTTTTTTTCAGTTTGCAAAGACAGATGCAAAGCAGCACACAAGGTCGAGAAGACTGCTTCCAAAGAACAGAGAGCCAAGAAAGAGTGTCTGTGAGATTTTCATATTTCTTGAATTAGGAAAAATTACCGTAGTGGTTAGATATGGTTTATCATTTTCCGAAAAAAAGTTACTCTTAAACTTTCAATCCATTACTGAACAAGTGAGGAATTACAGTTAGAAATTATCTAAGAAACACAAAAACTGTTTTTGCTCAAAAGAGTTGCTTTTAAAGCAAAATTAGGTTCTGGATTTTTGCTGGTTCTCTGAAAACTGTAAGAGTAACTCTTCCAGAACCCTGGAGTGCATGACACTGTGTTACTACGACGAGCTCTCAGATGCCTGTCCAGAAGCGAGAAGCACACTTTACGTTAGTTGGTTGAACTTTTTTAAAAGATAGGAGGAATTTTCAGAAGATCAACGTAGGACAAGTCCATTCAATGATGCAATCAGTACATCCACTGACAATCGAGAAAATGCAGCCTGAGTGCAGAAACATCCATGACTCGAACTACATGAGAGAGCAACTCGACCACGCTACTGAAGTACTCACGGAAAAGCATTCGAAGGCTTTTACTAATGAAGAATAGATTGATGTAGTAATAAATATGTATAATAAACTTACTCATTGAAACTTGAAAAGTCGTGCCGCGAAGTGGCCCGCGGACCCAATGACATGTTACTTGTGAGATTCGCTGTTTGTTGTGTCAGGTATAAACTAAACAGTTCAGGTGGAAGTTTAGAAGTTCATTATGCAGAAAAGAGAAGATCGTTCCGTGCAGTAGCGCGTGGACGAGATTAATCTACGAAAGAAAAATTGTTGAAATTCATCTTTACGATCACAAAAGACAACAATATCCACACTGTTTCGCGCAGTTCTGGAATGCTCCAGACTGCACATTGTCATGGATTGCATCGTTCTGAGTCTTCAGAGAGTAGCACGCTTTTGGTCTGGCTACGTGATTTCCTGAAGATTCAGGTTATAAAATCTTTGTAAACTGAGAACCTTCCGCAATAGAATCACCAGAATACAACTGCTGACATGTTGCATCCGACATCACATTTGTGCAGGAAACCGCATCAGCTGTGTAGATATACTAAAGGTAGATATAACCGCGCTGCCTGTACGCTCAGCACTCACCCGACCCGAGATGACATGTGTACAGTTCAAGTCAGCTCCGATGGTGTTGTTGAAGGCTTGGATGGGTCCTGTTAGAAAGTAGAGAGAAGAGAACAGTACCAGGTACATTGGGAGAAATTAAATGAAATGGTTTCGAACATGTCAAAGTCAGTATGTAGAACAATCGACAACTGTGTCAATAGGGAACTTCGAACTGTGAAAAAGTGAATTTTGGTCTAAGTTTTCTGCAATATTAATTCCTACAATGCAGTGACGTCAATGGCGCTATCTGACTCTGAATTCTGATACCTTTTACGGGTTTTCATTTACAGTTTCTTTCAAATTTTGGAATTAAAAAAATATCCCACTGTGACGTTTGAGTTTTCCGAATTCGGCTTGATGAGATTTTCCAATACTCTTTTTCAATAAAAGATGGTACATCATCTTCATTCAAATCAATGACAAAATAAATGTTCAAAATCAGGAGATAAAAACAGCGTTGTAATACGGTATTATAGGATAAAAAATCGAAATATTCGTTCAAGATATGTCTCATAATCATGCAAAGGCGCATAATAGCAAAACTCAAAACAAAAAAAACTCGTGCTACATTGAGATCTTATTGCTCTGTCTGCAATTTGGTGCATGGTTCTAGGGGCGTGGCTTCAAGAGGAGGCGGGGTTGTTTGAAAATGTGGTGATCACAGTTTTGTACACACATGTTGGTCATTTAGGAGTAGGGATAAGAACACACCGGAAACGTCGGCAATCACAACTACCGACACCAGAAAAATAGAAATTCTGATCAAAGTATGCGCGTCAGATATGGTGTAAAGTGTGCGGTGTGGGGTGCGGTGTATGCACATTTACCAGAAAGACACACAGATTTGGATAAAAAATATCTCGAAACCACACAATTAGACTTCTTCAAACTTCTGGATAAGTGGAGTTGTGACGGAAGAATTGAACGAGCTGTCTTGGTCGGACTTCTGCGAAAATTGTGGAGGACTTCCGTTGGTAGATGATCCGCCAGCTGAAGATGAACTACCGCTCGCCACAGAGATTCTTGGGATTGAGATGCTTGTAGAGAACTGAACATGAATTTTGACCATCCTGTTCTTATTCTTTTAAGACAACTGTCATCAACATTTTTCGAAGCCCTATTCTGTTTGTTATCCTGTTCTTTTTTCCGACCTAACTAATATCCTTTTTGAATATCACTGGAATCTTTTACTGAACTAAGGATTTTATCTCTTGAGACACCTAATTCAATATATTTTTCGCAATTGAGACAGTTGAACTTTTCGAACAAATCGACCTCGCAGTGATCAGACTTTGTTTCTTGTTGACTTTGTTTTAGTTTAGTACTTCTATTCTCAGAAATGCATCCTTCCCAAGTCAGTGTCACGATTGTGTACTTTCAAGCAATAGCCAAATCTCTCATCAACATCCTTTCCTAACATTCGAGTGTAAAAAGTTTTGTTCGAAACACAAAAGTATAGTTTTTCCTGCGCAAAGCTTTCTAAATACGTAAATGTCGATTTCAGTCGTTTAGGACGGTACTCACATCAGACTTTGCTTCCGACATGCTCTGCTGAAGAGGCTCCCGGTGCGATCTAGACATTTGCTGTAGTGGACTCTGCGAGTGATATAACGATCCAGCATTTCCAATGTTGTTGTTAGACATGCTTAACGCCAGGCTCTTGTTGTAGCCTTCTGAAATTGGGCATTCCATCATCTCAAAAACCCTGCCGCAGTTTGCATCCTAGTCCCTCCCCACTCACGTTGAACAAGACCGTCGATTCCCTTTACTTGTAGCATATTCTGGAGCTCCACAATTTTCTGAGTGAGAACGTCAATCTGCGAGATGAAGTGGTCTTGTGTCCTGTGCATTTCCCACAGTGTCTCGTGCATGTCGGAATGGAGCTGGAAAACGTGGTTGCTTGACCGCGACGCATTCTTTTACCTTTCCAACGTCGAGAAGCGAATTTCCCTTCTCCTGGAGCTTCCTCTGGTCCCACTTGATCCTACGAAACTCATTGATTGAGTGTAGGAAACGACGCTGATGATGTCGCAGACGTAGGTCATCTCCCTTGTGCAGAGCTTTTTTGTATTTATGGATGAACCTGTAGGAAAACAAGTGTGCTTATTATTTTGTGACAACTGCAATTGAGAATACTTTTCGAACAAAAACATTCAGATGAACATTTTTTACTCAAAATATTTCTCTGTTGGCGAAGCTTCCGAAACAAATTTTCTGCGACTGTAGACTAACCATGTCTCCTGTAGCACACTCGCCGCAGCGTTCTTTCTTTGATTTGTCAACTTGGAATCCGCCATGAAGTTGTTGACGTGCTTCTCGGCACGACTCAATTCCAGCTTTCTTGAGATGACTGCTATCAGAGCGGATGAGACGCCGGCGCCCTGCAAGTTTTTTGTCAGAGTTGTCCAACTAGTGAAAGTTAAAGTTGATTGCTCGAATGTGATGAAAGGTTAAAAGTAGCTTGGCCTAAGCAGGTACGTACCACAATTCCAGTTGTTATCGACAAGCAACGGCCACAGTATGTGTTTGGAACAATGTCCCCGTATCCGATCGACATGAAGGTGACCATGATGAACCACATCGAGTTCAAGTAGTAGTGTTCGACTTCTAGTTGACCATCGAATCTGGAAAATGATGTCTTGTTCGTTCTCTCTCTCTCTCTCTCTTCCTCTTTTTTTTCTCTCTCTCTCTTCCTCTTTTTTACTCTCTCTCTCTCTCACCTCTCGCACTGAGTGAACATCCAAGACATGCAGATCCAATAGGACAGAGTGAAGACGATAAGAACACGTAGTGGATGGTCAGCCATCATGGTCTTGATCACAAATCTGAAGTCCATGGAGATTCTGTTGAGAGCGGCGATGGATCTGGTGGCGGCATCCTGGAATTTCTCATTACAAGTTGGCCTTGAGATGTTTCTGACCTGAAACTGTTTGCTGTGAAGAACCATGAAACGGCAGAGGAGGTAGGAACGAAGGAACATTGGAACCGAGAGAAGGACATCTACAGGAACATCGATGATTTTCACTTTTCGAGTGTCAGAGTTGATGTAGGGCATTCCGATTCGACCGGATCCTGAAGTTGTGAAATTGTGAATAGGTCAACATTCTCACAGTTTGAATGCCTTCGTTTCTCAACAAACTTAAATTTTGAAACTTTCGAAAATTTAGGTTTTAAAAAGTCCCTCAGAGTTTGTGAACACCAGAAATAAAGCTCAAATTTGTGAAATTAGAGAATTTCGAATCCTCAAAAATTGAAAAATATGGGAAATCTAACTGTTTAGAATTTAAATTGAAACATTGAAGTGATTGAAAAAAATAAAATTGAAACTTTTAGAATAACCGAAAGACCTCATTCGAAAAGTTCACCTGGAAACGGGCAAATTCCACAAACAGCGATTTCAATGAGCAGTTTGATGACACGTTCTGTACTGACAGCTACCCTCCAATCCTCTGCACCACTATCGATTAAGGCTATTTTGACCTGAAAACGGAAGTTAGATGTGCAGAAATGCCCTGGGTACGGTACCTCTATCGAGTGATAGTTGATTAGACATCCGATGAGTAGAAGAGTTGTGGCGACACAAGAACTACGCAGTATCACAGATATGTTGGACTCCTGAAAAAGATGGACGGTTTAAAATTATTCTTTCTATTCGCCGTGGGCTAAAAATAGAACGCAACATTGAAATAACAAAATTTTATATTTTTTCGTTCCCTCCCTCACACTCCTCATAACTCATCAAGAATACTTTTCAGGCTGTGGTTTAAGTTTTTTGTCCCACGTTTTGGTTGGCCTTTGGGGTAATGGGAAAGACGAAAATGTCTGTTTTTAATTTTGGGACAAAATATTTCTGTTTATTTCTAAAAAAAAAGATATATTTATTCAAATTTTCACAAAATGAGATGAATTCCTGAAAAAAAGAGATTTTCGAAATTTTTATCGGTCGTATGAACAAAAGAGGCATTTTGCTCATAATAATCTCCAATTTCAGAGTTCATTTGTGGAGTTTGGAGAATGTACCAAATGATATTGTGTCTTTAAATTCTGTACATCTCACGTGCTTCATGAAACTTCCCAAGTCATATCCCGAAAAAATCTGATCTTAGCACACTCCGTATTCCCTGTAGCGTAATGGCGTCTAATTGAATCGGCTCACATCAGAAATCAGATTACCCAGGTTGTCGCCATTACCTTTGCTCGTAATAAGAAACCCATAATTCGATTTCCCAGCATTTGCCGGGAATTGTACTCGGTTGCCTATGGAGTCGAGTACGTATTTGTTGAAAACACCTCTAGCCTGCCTACAAATACGGACAGCGCGCTCGGGGAAAAACAATACTTATCGGTGGACCAAACTATTAGTTTGTCGGGGTAGGTCTTGAAGATTCATAAAGAACAGTTCATTTCGATTTTCAGAAAATATGTTTTTTTCTGGTATTTCTCAAATATCGGTAATCAATATAGGTCAAGACGGAAGAGGAATGGGCAGTTGCTTTTTTTTGTTCAGCAACTAGAAAAAAGAAGGAGAGAGAGAGAGAGAGAGAGAGAGAGAGAGAGAGAGAGAGAGAAAGAGTGAAAGAGAGAGAGAGACAGAGAGAGAGAGAGAGAGAGAGAGAGAGAGAGAGAGAGAGTGTGAAAGAGAGAGAAGTAAAGAGAGGCTTTCTATTCGTTCTGTGCGAACACCTGACAACTTACTAGATTTGGAATGTGCCTCACCTTGGTGACATGCGTCGCGCTCGACAACGCGGTCAACTCCGAATCAATGATGACAAAAAGAATTCCAACCAGTGCCAAGAAGACCGAAACATCACATACTTTGTTCCTTCTAACGAATAACTGCTTCCGCAGTCTACATCGCATCTTTGCTGTGCTGTCACTGAAATTACGAGTTCAACTCAATTTTAATTCAAAATATTTGTTTTCTCTCTGTAAAATCTAGACGAACATGAGGAAGTCAATGGGAAAGCTGTGAAGTGAATGAAAATGCTAGGGGATGTTCGAGTTTATTTCGTTTGCTAGTCACTTTGCATTTGAAAACATTGCCGTTACACTTCTTCATAATTGAGATTTGAATCTTTTGCATACGGTATCTCCCAGAAAACTCCAGACTACTTGATTACATTTTCTCATGACATAAGCAAATGTAATCCCAGAAAATTGGGTGACTCTTTTTTCGTGGTGTGAATCTCAGAGTTTCCACCGAAAACGCAGTAGGGGAGAAATAGGAGAAAAATATACTCTAAGCGATGGTGATCGATCTCCCGGATTATCATTGAGAAAAACCAACTCCAGAGATCACCAAACCGCTCAAACTCACTTCAGCCGTTTCAAGTCTCGACAGAGGCAGAACATTGATAAGGATATCATGGTTCTCACAGTAGGGAAAATACCGTAGTCACAGGATGGTCAGGAGGGTTAGCGTCGTGAGAACTGCGGTGGTTACTCCACGGAAAAGTAGGCGGAGCGTCGGATGCAAGGTAGAAGAGGGAGAGAGAAAAAGGAAGAGAGAGAGAGAGAAAGAAAAAGAGGGAGAGAGAGGGAGAGAGGCAAAAAACTGGACAGGGTGCAAAGATTTGTCAAATCAACAGATATTCCATTCATGCTTTGTACGATTTGATGAATTGGCTCAGTCAGCGTGCACTTTTCATATTTCGGACGGCAACATTGGAAATTCCGAAAGGAAGTGTTTCTCCCTCAATCGACCTAATAATGAAAAATCAGTTATTCATCAGGCAAAACTGCAGAATTACAAAAAACGAAGACTTCGTATGTTTGAAATGCGAAATGAGAAAAAAAAAACATTATTCAGTATTTGAAAATTCCAATTGTAGATATCTGTTTCTAAATTGAGTCAAAGGTTATAGATCAGTTAACATAACGCCAATCTTGCAGACAAAATCAGAAAATTATAAATCACCTGTATTTTATTTTATTTTTTTTCAATATGCGTTATTCTACAATTTGAAGTCATTAAATTAAACAACGTTGTCCTAGTCGTAATTCCTAGTTTTGAGTACTGTATTGAGTATATTCGACGCAACCATGAAATATCGTCTGGAACGCATCTCACAACCTTTCGCACTGTGAGGAGAATATCAATAAATTTTCTGAGGGTATTTAAAAAATTAAAAAACCTTAAAAATGTGATATCATTAGGTTAATTTGACAAGAGTTGTACAAAAAAAATCAGAACTGGGTACACTCGTTGACTTTAAAAATTGATGACAGCGCTTGAGACAAGCATAGAATATGCAAATAACATGATTATTGAAACGCGAAGATTTCCAGCAGAAACGATCCCAAGTGTTCGTCTTTTGAGATAATTTGAGCGAGTTAGTGTAAACATCATTCAGCAACACTTAGTAAAGGGCGACCATGAAATTTTAATGGGATACTTTTAGCAAGAATTTCAGCTGGCGGTTTGTGGCTTTCACATGTTCGTTTTCTTGAACTTCATTTTCAGCGTTTTTTAGGTATTTTGGAAACTACCTTATCCACTCTAGTGGACATATGTATTCGGGTCTCCAAATAGGAGAAAGGGTCTCCAAGTAGGAGAAAACGGTACTATTCCCCATCTTTCATGCTGGCACAAAATTTTTGGGAATACTTGATTCAAAAAAATCAAATTTCATAATTCTCTTTTTTCAATAAAATTGAGGTTTCCTTTCCCCCTCATTTTTTAAAAATCAACCTAACAATCTTCAAAAGTTTCAGAACAATAACCACTTTCAAAAAAGTCTCTAAAACAAAAGTTGACCTTGAATCTTCGGTCCTAATAAGGTTTAAAGTCCTTTTCATGATTCAACACTGGGAAGTAGAATTGTGACAGAAAGTGAATAGAACGTCGTAATGAGATCAAACTACTTCTGACGTTCACTTGCACCTGCAAAAATGAAGTCGGAAAGCGTAAAGTGACAGACAGTGGGTTTACTAACAATGTTCAATCTGAATATTTACCGAGCAGGTGGATTAAGTCGGGTTTGGTCTAGAAGCTATCTGTTGATGGGTGTGGTTTATCCTAATTTATATTTTTATACTTTTAAGAATTCCATGGGAACCTGGAATTGCTAATTGTTGTCCACATAGAAAAAATGGAAAACATGAAAAGAATACGCGGGTTGAAGCGAAGATAAGTATGTTAATAAATCAACTCGTAGACGCGGTTGGTGTGCTCTTTTTTGGCGATCGTTTGGTGGGGAAAAGCCGACGAGTGCGTGGTATGGAATACATGAAAGACACGTATACGACACTCACCATGATTGACTTTACGAGATGCCGTTACTATGAGGGTTCGGGACATGAAAAAGTGAGCTCTGTGGAATTATCCAGACCGGGACTGAAGTACAACTATTAAACTTCGATTTTCTCAATTCAACATCTTTCTTTCAAAACAGTCTTTGGAAATCTCGTGAATCGATAATTTCACAATTCCGATAATGGTGAAAGAATTATCACTCGAATTCTGCAAAAAATCGGAATTTAAAAGTAGAAACTTCCGAATTTTGGTAAAACGAGTCTATGCAGATTCAGAATCAGATATTAACATCAGATGAGCTCAGAATCAAAAATGTCACTTATACAAGCTAAATGAGCTATAAATAGATTTGTTTCGGTTTCATGTTTTACCAAAGATCCGTGTGCTTAAAATGTTAATCAAGGGAAAAGTCTGATCTTGAGATAGTCACAACTATTTTCTAATTAAATCTAATTAGATTGTAATTGAACAAACGTAAGACTTTTAATAACAACTCAGTTACGGTTATATCAGTGTAAAATCATCAACTATACAAGAAGAAAAGGCCTTCGGAAGTGCTCTTCATTATGTTTAATGATCCAGAAATGTTCAGATGAAAGCATTTTGCTCATAAGGTCAAAGAAGACTTGTGTAACGATTTCCTAAATCTGAAGTCGGATATTTTCTTGTAATTGAATATTTAATCACGATTCCCAAGTTTCGGAATGGATTCGAACAATTTAAAATTAATAGGCATGTCGGAATGGACAAGTGAGAAAAACGTTTTCGATTTGTTTTTTTTTTGGAACTCTCGGGAGTTCAGTTTCATTTTCAGATTCTGTTTGAAAAAGAAGAAAGTGGACTACTACTTCAACAAGGAAATACCCACGACATTATCTAAAGGTTTTGAGCTGTCAGAAGAATCTTGGTGTTTGTTACAGTCATGCTTGAACAACGAAAGTTGAGCCAGAGCGGGAGAGGAATGGGGTGTTGCCTTTGTTGTTTATCAACCACTAGAAGCGAAAAAATTTGATAGTTCATCACCAGTCTTCATATCAAGGAAAAAGAAAAACATCAAGACTTATCTGGCAGCCTAATGAATAAAACCTGAGGATCACCTAATAACAAGACAGTGAGCCAAGAAAACTCCGACCTGATACGAACAAAGGCGAAATTAAGAGTAATTCTGAAGGGAGAGTGAGAATGCGTCCCTGAATGAGGGCGAAAAACCAACAAAAGAGAGTCAGCCAGCTTAATTTCAAACCGCGATCTCGATAATTGTTTTAGTTGTGGTTTCTGATTTGGGGGCTAGGCGCTGCGATGAGGAAGAGGATATTCCGAATGTTTCTACTCTCGGGGGTCGTACTCTCATAATGTTTCTTAATTCGCAAGTCACTATTCGCTACACAACTCGGATGTTTGAACACAAGGATGTTGAAATCATTTTTAGTATTTGAAATTTGTAAAAATTGCAGTTCAAAACTGAAAACTACTCAAGTTATCTTATCTACCTCCTAACGGATAGGTTATCTAGATAATCGAATTTAGTAGTCTTCAGATCATGTTCTGACATGGGAATGCTACCAAGACACCATGAAATTGGAAGGTCTGACTTATCTCCTAGGTTTTCAAATACGCTGAAGATGATAGAACCGGTCTCAAAAGTTGCGGAACCGACCCGGTTTCAGAGTTATGGCCCAAAAACCTAGGAAAAATATCGTTTTGAGCTATTGAGCCCATGCGATTGATCGAGCGAATGATATTTCGCTTCTGTTCGATGAAAAAATCATTTTGTGAAAAAAAACTATTCATACGATGCGTTTCTGAAGAAAAAAAGTCGTTTTTTCTAGTTTCAAAATTTGCATAGGATCATGTGTAAAAATGCTTATCATTGCAAAAAAGGGGTGTGCGAGCTAGGGCGCCAACGTCTCAAGGAAAACTCAGGGAAAGCGACTTGCAACAGATCTGGCCTCAGTCGAATCAGATCTGCTCTCAGTCGAATTCAGCGTGGCACGATCTGGCATGGTTACAGCCAGATCTGATTCGACTCAGGCGAGATCAGATTCAAAATTTCTCCTTTATATTTAGGGTTTTTCTTATCAAAAATAACACTTTTCAATATGATCAAATTTATTATACAAATACACATATACAATTAAATAGACCAATGTCCTCTTCGGGTCTCCGTTTTCTCTTGTAGTGGGACTTCTTCGAGTCGTTGGACGTTGAGACTCCTGTAATGAAGTTCTGTTTTTTTCGAATATAATTTCACTGTCACTAACATCCAACGAGCCGATACATATCAAGAAATTTATCTATGACACATGACTCCGACTAGGCATCGGCCTCAGAAGTATGTCTATGACTATACAGCGTTGTCACACGTATTTCAACGACTAGGCAGACTTACTTAGACACTTAGAAATATTTTTGACTGGGCATCGGCGTCAGGAGTATGTCAACAATGAAGCAATGTTGTCAGAAATTTGTCTATGGATAGGCAGCGGTGTCAGAAAGCGGTCTACAACTAGGGAAAAACGTTTTGGAATTTTCAACAAGCGCAAATATAATTATACACTAAAGAACTACCTTCGAATATCCTCCAATTTTTCTATCCTGTTGTCGTCCACTATGATGTCTTGAAAATCTTCATGCCAATGTCTTCGACGATCTGGAATGAAGTTGAAACCTTGATTTCATGAGACTTTTTTGTCGGTAATTTCTACAACTATGTAGGTAGCGGTATCAAAAATTTTTTTGAATGCACAGTGTTGTCAGAAACATGTCAAAGACTAGACAACAGGGTCAGAAAAATATCTACAACTAAGATAAAGAAGAGTTTTTGCATGATCAAAAATCACAATTTATATAAAAGACTGAAGAGCTACCTTTGAATCTTCCTTATGTTCTTGTCGATCCAGTGTGTGTTAGCCGTCTGGTCCTGGAGTTTCACGCTATCCTGTCCAGCAGAGCTTTCCGTTGCCGTCTTTTACAATCTGAAATGAAGTTGAAACTCTGATTTTATGAGATTTCTCTTTATTTTGTACGAGATGGCTTGAATTGTACCATTGTAAGAGTTATTCTGTAATTTTTTGGCTGTTTATAATTTATACGAGACAGTTATAAAACTTGCACGTTATAACAAATAATTGAAAACAAGAACTTACGAATTCAAATTTCCGATGTCGCTTCTTGGCAGCAAACTCCTATAAATTAGCGCAAACTTTTCGATTTTTTCTTTAAGGGTCTTTTGTTATCTACTACTAATGTTAATTAGAGTATTGTAATTGAACCTTTCACATAAAATTTCTGACTGGGAGCAGTTTTGGTTAACGGAATCGTATAATTCCATCAAACCTCAACTAGAGTGGTGAATCTGTGAATTTCCGAAGAGAGAAATAAAAAAAACTGAACCTCAGATCAAATTCACGAATAATAAAATTTTCGAAATTTCTCTTACGTATTTTCAACTTGATTCGAAATCTCACCATTTGTTAAATCAGCATTTCCTAGAGAAAGAGGACTTTTTACTTGATCCAACCTGAAAAGAAACGTTTGAAACAATCTAAAAACAAGAAACTGAAACGGAGTAGGAACGAAAAAAATAAAGAAAAAGTTTGAATTTGAATTTACGGTAAGGTGCATAGGAGCACGTTTACTCAACATACAGTGCGTCCCAAATCAATAAGGACACTTGTGTTCGCGCCTGTAACTTTCTTGAAACCATTGGTGTGAGGTTGTAGTTTCATTATGTTAAAGTATAAACATTTTTGAACATTTTGAGCACAAACTCGATATATTTCAGTTCCGTCTTTTTTGAGTTATTACACGTGGAAAAAAATTTGTCCTCTTGCAGGCGTCCCACAAAATAAGGACACCTTGGTTAAACCACTTCCTAAAGCCATGAATTTATTTTTCCTTCTCGTTTTTCAGTCATATCATCTCTTTTTACGACAATTTTAGTGTTTTCGAACGTAACGCTATGCGCTACAAGAAAGATACAGGCTCCAAACAAACACAAATTGAAAATTTTCTGATTTTGTACTGTTAGGTAGGTTAAGCGCCCGGAAACAACTTGGAAGTTATGGGAATGTGTGAAATTAGTACAGAAGATATGAAAAACTATAAAATCCGTACTCTCACCAATGCACAGCAGAACTGACATTTCGCAAAAGCCCGTCGATCAGCAAGGGTGGGTCGAACTTAGTTGCAGGATATTGTGAAATCACTCACTAATGCCCGTGTCGGGATCAGAACACAGTCTAGAATGTTTTTAGATAAGTTTTATACTACTGCTGAAAAGAGAAGCAGAAAAAATACCATCACCGATTGAGAAAAATAGAAACACCGGAATGAAATTGTTGTCGATAGACCAAAAGCGGCGACTGTTCGCCTAATTCCTCGAAATCCTAAGTGAAGCTGCCCGTAGAACGATGGAACAAGTTTTTTTTCTCATTTATTACAACATTTAGCTGAGTTTTTCAGAATGTTACAGAAGTTTGATGTTACTTTTCACTTGTCCAATTTTGCTATAAAGTCCTAATCTCAGTTTTCTCAATTTTTGTAGGTATTTTCTCTACGTCTCATTTTGTCAGTAGTATAAAACTTATTTACAAACATTCTTAACTGTGTTCTGACTCCAAAACAGTCGTTAATGAATGATTTCGCAAAACCCCGGAACCAAGTACGACCCATCCTTGCTAATCGACGAGCTTTTGCGAAATGTCAGTTCTGCTGTGCATTGGTGAGAGTACGGATTTTATAATTTTTCATATCTCCTGTACTAATTTCACACATTCCCATAATTTCCAAGTTGTTTCCGGGCGCTTAACCTACCTAAAAGTACGGAATCAGAAAATTTTCAATTTGTGTTTGTTTGGAGCCTGTATCTTTCCTGTATCGCATAGCGTTACATTCGAAAACACTAAAATTGTCGTAAAAAGAGATGATATGACTGAAAAACGAGAAGGAAAAATGAATTCATGGCTTTAGGAAGTGGTTTAACCAAGGTGTCCTTATTTTGTGGGACGCCTGCAAGAGGACAAATTTTTTTCCACGTGTTATAACTCAAAAAAGACGGAACTGAAATGTATCGAGTTTGTGCTCAAAATGTTCAAAAATGTTTATACTTTAACATAATAAAACTACAACCTCACACCAATGGTTTCAAGAAAGTTACAGGCGCGAACACAAGTGTCCTTATTGATTTGGGACGCACTGTATTCTCCCGACTTGGAGAATGTGTTCAAGTTTTATTTTTTTAATAAGTAACATTTTTTCGCTTTTTTTTTTGGTTTTTTTTTCGCATGCGTTTGATTTTTTGTTGAGAACCTATCAAATGACATGATCATGGAAACAAAAACGTCAGTGTCGACTCCAAGCTTGTTAACTATGACCATCAAAAAATCTAATTAATTATGACATTCACTGAGCAGATCAGAGCAGAAGAAAGATGATATAGTAGTCTAAAAGAATTTTTTAAAACCAAAATGTTTTTAATTACTTCTTCAAAAAGTCATTGAAAATGCCAGAATTTCGATTTCTCGAGAAGAATGTCTTATGAAACAGATAATATTCATCGAAAAAAACTATGACTCGAGTCATCTGGTCAGTTCTGGCTCGATCCAACCAGATCTGACTCGACTTCAAGCAGATCTGATTCGCCACTCTGAATGGGGTGGTAAGATGATAAGAACTGGTTAAAAATGTTCCCGATATCTATTAAAACGATAGAGTAAGTGTCTAGAGAAGTCTAAAGTTCGTTTCATACACTTTTTCGATTAATTTTGTAGCGCTTATTCGCCAGTTTAAGGAGTTGAATCAGATCTGGTGTGACCGAGCCAGATCTGACTCGACCATTTTCTCTATTTTTCGTTTTTTTCTATGAAGACGGTGGAATTCCGGACTGATATTTCAACACACATCTACCCACATGATTCCCTTATTAATGGCATAACTTTCAAAGGGATTGGAGGTCAAGATTAGATCTGATTCGACTCAGGCCAGATCTGATGCAACTCGTCATGTCTGAGAAAATCGTGTTCTCGGTGGCCTAGTGGTTATGCCGCAGGGCTTCTGCTTTTGCCTTGGAGGGTTCGAATCCCACGTTCTGCAATGTTTTTTGTTTGTTTTGTAGGAGTTAATTATATCTTTTTATGAGGTAGATATTACAAACGAGTGAGAAATGTTGTTTCGAACTTTACAAACGGATCAAAATGGTCCCAAAATTTTTTTGCTATCAAAAATATCTTAACAACGAAGCATATGGATTGAAAAACAGTATGTACGCAAATGAAAACGACAGTTGGGACAGTTACAAAACGAGGGTTCATCACATGTACATAGAATGTCTGAATTTCCGTAGAATAGCAGTTCGGGAAGCGTCGAAAACGGTCCTGGATGAACAGTACTCTCACTTCATATTAAAAAATTTTAAAGTAAAAATGTCCGAGCACAAGATGATTTTTAGTCGTACTTCCAATATAATTTGTACAGAAAAAAAACAAAAAACATTGCAGAACGTGGGATTCGAACCCTCCAAGGCAAAAGCAGAAGCCCTGCGGCATAACCACTAGGCCACCGAGAACACGATTTTCTTTGAGACGTTGGCGCCCTAGTTCGCACACCCCTTTTTTGCAATGATAAGCATTTTTACACATGATCCTATGCAAATTTTGAAACTAGAAAAAACGACTTTTTTCTTCAGAAACGCATCGTATGAATAGTTTTTTTTTCACAAAATGATTTTTTCATCGAACAGAAGCGAAATATCATTCGCTCGATCAATAGCATGGGCTCAATAGCTTAAAACGATATTTTTCCTAGGTTTTTGGGCCATAACTCTGAAACCGGGTCGGTTCCGCAACTTTTGAGACCGGTTCTATCATCTTCAGCGTATTTGAAAACCTAGGAGATAAGTCAGACCTTCCAATTTCATGGTGTCTTGGTAGCATTCCCATGTGAGTCAGAAAATGACAAAAAACTGTTTAATTGCTCGACACAACCACAATTATTATAAGACATGAGAATGTCTTGAAGTTAAGAAGTTTCAGATGCAAAGTTGTATGAAGTTTTTTTTTACTTAGTCTACACGTTAAAATTACTTAGTCTACACGTTATTTAAGGTTTTCAGTACTAACAGACCAAAGTTTCTCACTAAACTTTTCATAACTTATGTGCGGCCAATTCTTGAATATGGCACAACTGTAACGTCACCTGGGTCAGAAACAGTTTCGAAAATGATAGAATCCGTGCAGAGAGGATTCACTCGTAAAATCTTCGTACGGTTATATGGGTTTAGATTGTTCCTCAATAAACGGAGACTATTTTCGTACGATCACAGATTAAAAAATCTCGGGTTAGAAAAGCTCAGTTGCCGCCGCAAGGCTGCAGACTTCAGAATGATCCGGAAATTTCTGAATGGTAAAGTAGATATCAGACCAGAGAAACTTTTCCAATTTACAGAATCAAAGACAAGAGGTGGCAAACACAAAATCTCATTCAGAGTACCGAGAAAAAAAATCCGCCAAACCTCATTTGTTCCAAGAGCGGTCACGGCCTACAACAAATGGGCAAAATCAAAATTATAATCATCTGTCCTTAAAATTGAATCTTTTTATCTATTTTTGCTACATGTTTGAAAATTGTTTTCATAGTATTTTTATCTATTATTCTTGCCTTCCGAGAATAAATTTTTCAATTCAAGTCAAACGCATTCAAAACATGTAATCATTCTCAATGAGAACCGAACCTTGTTGATGTTTATTCCGAATCCAATCAAGATCCACTACACCACCAACCTTGAGATGGAAATCCCATAGCCACTTTGACGTCTCTTGATCTTCGCAGTCTGGCTCCTTCTTGTTGTCTGCCCTTCTTCTATCACCTCATTGTCGAAACGAACACCTCCGTTGACGTACTTTTCGTCTGAAAATGGAACTTTTGTTAGCGTACTTTCCGTTTGATATCTCGAGAAAAGTATGAACGAATTTCAAAAATAACACGAGACTCGTTTGTTTTCGAGACACCTCTCATTATCCCCATTGGTAAACACGAAAAAGGAAAGTCTGAGTGTACAGTTTCTGTAACGCTATAAAAGTGGGCGGAGTCATTGCTATTGAACCTTTGACCCAAAAGACACATCAGACCAGACACAAGGCCATAATAAGGGACTAAAGCTCTCTTGAATTGTTTGCTCTCTTATTGTTTCTTCGTATCCATTTCGGGTTCTAATCCGACGTCGTTGATCGTTTGTTGAGAAAGCTGCCGTTGGTAACTTGAATTGTACGCTTCGTCTCGATTGTAGTCGTCACGATTTGTAGCTCACGAGCGAGTCTCTAGCTTCTAAGCTGTCGGAATGTGAATGTGTGTGAAGGAGAAGTTGTGTTTTCTTTTATTGTAAGCAATATCAACCAAATTGCCGTTCGTAATGCAGTTTATGCGGAACAACACAGTCGAGTGGAAACAGAGGGAAAAAGGTTGCTAAGAGATCGACTGTGAAAACCTATTGATGAGTGGGGACTTCTGTTTTTTTGTCGAAATTAAAGTAAATATATGAGATTTGATACATTAGCTTCTTGGTAGTACATTTGAAATTTCTGGAAAAGACTATGAAGATATTTTATTCTATTTCATACCGCAAAGTGAATATTGGAACGAAAACAGTAAAAATTTCTTCAAAAACAATTGATGAAGGGTGAGTAAAATTTATTTAAATGTACCATTTGTCTACTGGGCGGTCGGAAGAATACCAAATCATGGTGTGAAACAAGAAAAAGTTCAAGTCAAGTCGGTGAGAAGTGATGTGTGGTAATAGTACTGAAAACGTCACAGTGCAGTCCTACGATACCTTTCTCACTGGGTTTCCTGAAGGGAACTTCACTTGAGAAGGAGTAACTTTTGACCAGCTGACAATGGATGCACATAACCGGCATGTCGTCGTGGTCGGGGGTGCCGCTTCACTTTACCAGTTGCTATGGAGTCGGGTTGCTCAAAAACAGATCAACGACGGCCTGGAATCGTGTGCAGGGGCGGGTCTCCGCAGCCGCGCGATTCTCGCCTAACGTCGCGTCATCCGTCGCCGCCGTTCCACTCTTCAAAGCCTATCAGCCCATTATGTGCAATGAAACGGCACCCACTGAGTCTGGGGAATTTGTGGGACACATGTGGGTTGGAGAAGGAGCAGCATCCAGAGGTCTTTAACACATCTCATGAGTTTCGATACGGATGGGTGGAGTTTTCAATTTCAACGAAAAGTTTTTAATTGTATATTAATAATGCGAAATCCTAGACTAAATGGGTTTTTGAAGCAAAAATTATAAAGTTCACTGCTCAAATCCACTTCTGAACAAGGTTTCGTCTGTAACTTATTGGATTCGAAACTCATAGGACTAATTTTCCATTTCAAAATAACATTCGAACAGTTTATGTTCCGTGCTTACTACACTACCTAATCGACAGAGTGACCGAATCATCTTTTGTTTTGACTCTTTCAGTGCTTCAATGCAATTGATTCCTCTGAGCAGAGAAAAATTTTATATACTTTGTACTGCGAGAATAAGTGTGCGATTAAATCTGGACTATTTTTCCCACCAAGTTAATGATTAACTTCCACCTTTTTTCTGCAATAAAATCATTTTCTCTTCACTCGTATGATCATCACCCTTTTCGAAGTACTTTCTTAAATCGTCAACATTGATATTATTATCCACACTTCTACAAAATAAAAGGATATTATCGCATGGAAATCTCTCTCACAATACATCAGATTAACGTCTTCGTGATATTTCAGAAAGTACATGGACGTACGCCACAAAAACAGACTTATCCGGCTCGTTTTAGGTCAAAAAACTTTAAAGATTAGTGACGGTTAAGCATGGATCGTGGAAGTTCGGAGAAAAAAAGTATGCACTATGATAACATTGCTCAAAACTTTTTTTTTGGTAGGATTTGGTTGTTTTTGATAATTTCAAAAAAATAACAATTTTCTCTCCAATTTTTAATGGCAATGCATAAAAAAGGGATGAGATGCCAGTCATCATTTTTTGATGACTAAAACTGTTGAAATTTTTTAAAAACGTGCATCTTGTTAAAATTGAGTTAATCAGCGCTCTCCGCAAATAAAAATCGGTATTCTAGGATAATAAATCCACAAAAAATAACGATGTAACTACCAAACTTTTTTTAAAATTAAAAAATTCCCAATGAAATTCTTCTCGCTTCATAAAATTCTCAGCATGAGCCTGAAGGGGAAGGCTCTTCTCGAATTGAAAAACGATAAAATCTGAACTCCGGGGGCAGCTTTTCACTCCTTTTTAGGCTAAAAATACGAACGAAGATCGAGAGGAAACAGAATTTGTGAAAACTGAATGTGATTTCCTTACGTTGAGGGTTGTTTTTATGTCACTGTTAAAGTGACGCTAGTATCTTATTCTCACGAATAAACAAATTTCACAATTTAATCTATTTGCGTAGTATGATGGGTGAGGATTCTTCCACTTTTCGATTTCAAACTAAAATGAGAAAAATATTTCTACACAAAATTTCTACAACTTACTCCAAAGTTTTGGTTGGACGGGCTTTGGACTGTAATTTGACGACTGCTGTCCGGTCCAACTGTCGCCCATTTACGGTCCGATACCAATCGGTTAAAAACATTGGAGTTACCTACTGAACATGCTCAAAATCTAAACCCTGTCAAATGTCAACTCCTGTACAACTCGATCAAACTAGGAGAAAAACAGATTTTCTGTCCAAATTTCCACAAATTATCCGATAAACATGACTAATGCGAGAAATTAGCTTCATGAGGTACTCCAATTGCTCATTAGGGGCAAGTTCCGACCATAGAACGACTTTTTCTTCGGGCGGGTCGACGCAAACCCATAAGAAGGACACGACACGGTGTAACACTTTCGGCCATTCCAAAAATGGGCGTAACGAAGGTGGGACAACCAAGGATGGTCGGTCAAAAATCGCTTACTTGCAAAATTTTTAAATCGAGTCCTTAACTACATTTTCGATATCAATACTGGTTAGTCTTCTCAAAATATCTTACAACAACTTTAACAACAATTTTCTTGTTCATTAAAGACTAAAATTGAGCAGAATACATGGAATAAATGGGTAAAAATACCAATAGACGGCTGCAAAGCGGTCATCCGGAGCGAAAATTTAAATCTATTGATTTGGATCGAATGATTCGCGGCTTTTTTCTCCACCCCCACTCGAGTTTTTGATCTTAGCACTCCGTGCACGAGACAGAGAAAAAAGTCACAAGTCTGATTTATAGTACAGGTGATTTCTTGACGACTACACAGGTCAAACATCGGGTTTTTGCAGTACAAACGTAGCATTTCGAAGATCTTTGGATTCGACTGCTTTACAGCAAACTTTCTGTTCTCACATTTCGCTTCTTTTTTCGAAATATCATCAGCCTATAAGATATGTGTCTTTGAGAATGCTGGCTGTTGGATCAAATTTTAATTGTGGTCTGAAAATCTAAAACTTTTATAACTTTGCAAGTATATTAGAAAAGGTATTGATTTTATTTTCATACCACAAAAAGCGAAGATGATCAAAGGTCTCTTTTTTGAACTTTTAAACATTTCTTGTCTCAATAGATTCGGAAGTTCAACTGACTGGTGACTTTCTTGCCAGTTTAGGGAAAATTATATGAAATTATGGACGAGAGAGAGAAAGGGGAGAGAGAGAGAGATATATATAGAGAGAGAGAGGGAGAGAGAGAGAGAGAGGGAGAGAGAGAGAGAGAGAGAGAGAGAGAGAGAGATAGAGAGAGAGAGAGCGAGAGAGAGAGAGAGAGAGAGAGAGAGAGAGAGAGAGAGAGAGAGAGAGAGAGAGAGAGAGAGAGAGAACAATCAACAACCCCCACTTCTCCAGGTTTCCACAGCCCCACGTGAGGTTATCTCCGTAAATATTGCTCACCGTGCATCTCAAATGTCATAATTCGCAAGAAGATCGCATGATGCGTGAAATACGAGACACCAGAACAACGGTGCCTTCTCCTGGTATATGTATGCATCTTCATGTCTGATTGAAGGGGTCTGCTCCTTCATTTCCGGCTCTTCCGTTCTACGTCACACCGGTCTTCAGCAGATAAGAGGGTGGCTATTATTATTGCTGAGAACGATAGGATAATCCAGAGTTATCCACAGATAGCTCAAAAACAGATCGAATTCTGTAGATTGTGGTGGGCTGTTGGCTTTTGAATCTCACAGCCTATGAATCAGCGTTAGCTTGAGAAAGTCGAGCAAAGTGAAGACTGGTGATTTAGAGATTGCAGAACATTGAAGAAAAACAGAAAGTAGAAAGTAAACACAGATACAGAGTCATACGCGGTTATGTGTATAAAAGAAAACGGACTGTGAGAGATGAGGAAAGGGAAAGAAAAAAGATAGAGAGAGAGAGAGAGAGAGAGAGAGAGAGAGAGAGAGTTTTCCTTTTTTAATTTTCACTTTTGGTTTTTTCCATTTTTCTTGTCTTAGGACTGTTTTTCCATTCTTCTTTCCTTTATAGGATCATTCTGAGATGGATGGGCCGTCGAATAAGTCCTTGCTCGCTGCTGGTGGAGGTCCCTCACGGAAACGCGAGAATGACCAAAGTCATGCAGTAAAAAATGGCACTGTTTGCTCTGACGTGTCTCCATCATTTTCCCCTCGGAGAAAATACCTCCGTTCGGGATATTTGAGGGGACGGGTTGCAGCAACCAGTGGCGTAAAAAAGAGTAAGGCTTCAACGACCGGACCCACTCCCATTGCCGGTTCTCTCAAAGGGCAGCTCCTCATTTCGAAAGAGAACAATCTTTCGCTGGAGGATAAGGTTAAGAGTCTCACTGAGGCTCTAGCTTTGTCTGAAAGCAAAAATGAGTCTCTGGAGAAAGAGGTGCTGTTCCTGAGAGAGAACACACTACAAATTAACAAGCTTAATTTGAGCTTGAGTGAATCCTTGAAATTGAGTGAAGCGAGGTTCATGAACCAATGCTCCCATGCTTCTCACGATCAGTGTGAGCAGATGGACACGGGTGCATCAACCACGGCCTCAACAAAAGGAGCATCAAGAAGTTTGGTGTTGGATCAAGCACTTGCCTCTCTAGAGGCGAAGCGTTTGGCAGAGCAAATGGCCAACAAGGCATTCTTTGCTGTTGTCGAGCGCTTAGCCGACGCTAGAAATGAGGTAGGTGCTGAAGCTGACACCAAACTTATCAATGAAGTATGCCGAAAAGTCGGGCTTCAGGATGAGTTAGTGACGTGTTTCCGCCATAACCCCAAAAAACCGTCTACATCTCCTCGGGTCCTGAAGGTAAAGTTTACTTCAGAGGAGGCTCGTAACAAATTTATTGTTACCGCCTTCAAACCTTTGAAGGAGCTTTACCTTGAGAATAGCAAAGGGGTCATGTCTGCGCATGCTGATGTTCCACCTCCCCGTTTGAGAAGAGACATGACGCAACCAGAGCTAAACCGCTTGTATGAGTTGCGCAGGTCTGTCTTCAGAAAGAACGAGGAGGCAGGTGTCATTCGCTACGTTGTACGTGACCTCAAGGAGATAAGACTGGTCCACGAACGTCCACTGACTCCTTCTAAGTCCGGTGACAAGCGTGCCACTTCAGCCAACTAGGGACACTGCCTGCCAACTGACTCATCATCAGGCAGCTCGGCTTTGTCAATAGAGTTAAAAATAGTTTGTTGTAACATCAGAAGCATTTTGAACGCAGAAAAGCTGAAGTTGGCACTGGCACTTGTTCCTACGTACTTTATTGATATCTTGGTATTAACTGAAACATTTCTGGACGAGTCGGTCTCTGATTCGTATTTACACTCAACTATACAAGACCTGCAAATAGAATGTGATTTTTTGAGATGCGATCGTCAACCAAACTCCAAGAAAACTAGAGGTGGAGGTGTTATTGTTATCTATAGAACAAATATTCCTGTTTTCGAGGTGGCTCTACCGTGCCTAGTCCAGAATTACGAATCTCATTTTTCAGATGTAATCGCTTTCAAAATCGTTAATCATATTTTTTATGCAACTTACCGCCCACCTTTCACTAACTCAGCACAGCAAGAATTTCTTTTCTCAAGGATTCTCAATAATTCATCTTCTCTTAGTAATCTCATATCAGTTACCATCCTAGGTGATCTGAACCTTCCTAAGGTCAAATGGGTTACCAGCTCAGAATTCACTTATCGCTGTAAATCTTTGGTAGAATTAGTAAAGTTTTTCTCACTTTCTCAGATAGTAAAATTTCCAACAAGACCAGGTACAGATGGTTTGGGTTCATCTCTCGACGTCCTTTTAACATCTTCACCTCTCTCTTTCACCACTCCGGATAACTTAGGTAACTTGTTAGCATCGGATCATTTTGCATTCACAACCAAATTCACAATCCCTAAATGTAAATTATCATCACCTATTCATAAGACTTCTAACTCAAATTTTATCAATATCAAGAAATGTGATTATGCTAACGTTAACAGTATAATTGCTAATGTCGATTGGGCCTGGCTCTTTGGTCACTTCACAAATTTGGATCAGAAATATGAGGAATTTGTTGCTTTTGTAGACTCTGTTCTTATTGAAAATTCTCCTGTGTCTAGAAGGACTAACAAACCCAAATTAACTTTTTTGAATGTTAAATCCAGAATTCGAAGACTAACGGTTCATTTAAAAAGCTGCCAGGCAGTCAACAGAAAGTTCAAAATTTCCAAATTAAAAAGCCTCAAAAAGTTTCTGCGTAAATGCACAATCGAACATGACCAGAACATCTTCAAAGAATTTTCTTATCAAAAGTTCTGCAACTTTATTTCGAATCGTATTAAGGCTAAAAATTTTTCGAACAAGTTCCTACTTTCTTCGGATGGTACCATAACAACTTCTAAAACGGCTAAATGCGAAATCTTTGTCTCTGAATTCTCTAAGAGCTTTCATTCCTTTAACACTGAGATCCCTCATGGTCCTTATGGGAAAGATTCGGATAACCACCCGGATTTCAGTCCTCATATTCTATATGGTATATTGTCAAAATTAGATCCTAAAATTAACTTCTCACTGAATAACATATCCCAATATGTGCTCAAAAAGTGTGCATTAACCCTTGCATTACCACTTTCCCTTTTATTCACTGAAGCTTATCAATCCGGACATTCCTTTAGGGCATGGAAAACTTCTTTTATAACCCCGGTGTTTAAAAAAGGAGATCGTGCTAATCCCGCAAATTATAGACCGATCTCTATTTCTGATCCAATATCCAGAGTTATGGAAAAAACAATAGCCTATAACATTAGAACGTTGTACACTGAATTTATATCAACAGATCAACACGGGTTTCTAAGTGGTAGGTCCTGCACCACTCAACTTCTGCAGTTTTCTAATCATTGTACAAATCTTATTTCTCACTCGGGATGGGCAGATGTTATCTACCTTGATTTTGCAAAAGCTTTTGATTCGGTACCTCACACTTTTCTCATCCACAAACTTCACAGTTATGGATTGCCTTCCTTACTAATCAACTGGTTCGCAGCTTTCCTTACCGATAGAAAAGGTTTTGTTAGACTTAACGGACAAATATCTTCCGAACATGTTTCTACTGTTAGCGGCGTACTTCAGGGTACGGTCACAGGTCCACTTCTTTTCCTTCTTTTTATCAATGACATTGCTGATTATATTAACGATAACAAAGTCAAAGTTTTCCTCTTCGCGGATGATGTCAAGCTAGTCTCGAACGATACTAACTCATTGCAATCCGCACTTAATGCTGTCTCTGAGTGGTGCCAGGATTGGGGAATGACTATTGCACCGCACAAGTCACATCTTCTGAGAATTGGTAATCCACCATCTCCTGTTAAATACCATTATCGAAACTCGTGTTTAAATCAAGTAACACAGATTCGTGATCTTGGAGTTTTGGTTGACAATCGCTTAAACTTCAAACCTCATATCAGTAGTATAAATACTCTTGCAATGGTCAGGGTCCGACAACTCCTTAAAGTCCTCAAGTTTTCCACATTAGCCCCCTACTTTAGGGCCTTCAATATTTTTGTGCTGCCAATCATTATGTACTGTACGGAAATATTTGCTCCTCCACTGTCATCTAAAGCCGCAAAGTTACTAGAACAGCCATTAAAATACTATTCTCGTATAGTTTTTTGTCGTCTGAATATAAAATTCTCGTCATATAACCACCGACTCTCTATTGCAGGCTATCCTAGTATCTTTCGAGAAAGAACTAACCGTATTCTACTAACTCTCGCCAAGATCTTGTTGAAATTAACCTATTACCCGAACTTAGGCAGCTATTTAAGGTTAAGTAGATCCCAACGCAGACCCTGGTGCATTTCTCTCAACCCTAATATCACCAGTCCTTTTTTGTCAACCGCGGTGCCCATATGGAATCGTGTCTGTCATTTATTTCCTAATGAGTTGAGACTGGGCGATGTCAAGAGAATCGTTAAAACTCTACCAAACTCAAAATTATTCTCTGACATTCCCCAGAATCTCCTTTGATTGTGGCCGTTCTGGCCACCTCCTCCAACTCATTTCCGAAAATTTAGAATTTCTACTGGAAATTCCATCAACGGTATCTAACGGTCAACAACAGTTCTGGATGACTACAGAGATTAGCTCCTCTCTCTCTATCGTCTACAGCTCTCATAATTATTATTTTAATTTCAACTCCTAACCCTTGTTATATTAACTGATGGGAACCTCTAAATTACGGTCGAAAACAATTTGTCAGATAACTGGTTGGAATTGATCTGAATATCCTGGTCGAACAACTAACACCAATGTTCTATCACTACTAACACTCATATTCAGTTCTTTTCCTTCTGGTAATTTGACAATGTTATCCAACGTTTTTTCTGCAAAAAATCGCACAACTGTCCTGACCGGAGCAGAATTTTTAAAAGGTTCTCCTACGGTTCCCAATCCCATTATTCTGTGCTCGTGGCGGCTATTGCTGGTCGTCATGAAGCTTATGAACTTATTCTTAATGAATAAAGTTATTATTATAAGAGAGAGAGAGAAAGAGAGAGAGAGAGAGAGAGAGAGAGAGAGAGAGAGAGAGAGAGAGAGAGAGAAAGAGAGAGAGATACGCAGACAATGTGGTGACTCAGATTACTTAGAAAGATCGCGAGAGCAAAAAAAGATCAGATGAGATCAAGCTTTAAAAAGTCCCAAAATTCAAACGCACTCCCTTCCATAATTTTGTCAAGATTTAAAACATGAACCCAATGATAAAAGCCTACATGGATTGCTGAATATCCGCATGCCATTTCTCTTCTTCGAACTAGTCCGTCTGCTCAGTTGTTCAATTGTGCTGAACCGTCGTCGTTCATCGCCGATTGACTTGGCGATGGATGCGAACGCATTGGTGTTTGGTGTAAGGGTGGATCGCCTGGCGTACTGGGGCAGGGATTTCGGTTGGTGGGTGAGCAGTGCTCTGTGGCTTTCATTACCATTCATCTAACCATCAATCAGTCAATCGATTAGTTGAATATTGAGGGGGAGAGAGGGAGAGTTGAGACGGATGCTATGGTATATCAGAATGGCGCGGTGAGGGACCGCCCAACTGCTCTCTGCCTCACTGCAATGGCTAATCCGTGTTCCAGCACGTCTTCTCCTTCTTCTTCCTTTTTTCTCCACTGATAGGCAAGGATTGGCCATCAGTCGGGGTAAATGAATTAAAAGTTGGACACTCTTGCTGCGAGGCCCCCCTGGGGTGTCCTTATCGAATTTGAGCGGAGACATTCAGAAAAAAACGAAGATGGGAAGTTTGAGGGACTGTCCAATAACAAACTCTAGGGAATCAGATGACTAAAACTTGATGATGAGAACTCAGAAAAAACTTATCTTGAACAAAAAATATCATTAAAAATGCATTGGTATCAGAAAAACTGTTGATATTCGAAATCAGGAATTTAGTCTACAGCTTTAAACATTTAGATAACTAATAACTAATGATGTTCCATCGAACACGGCCGATCTCTTGTCTGAAATTAGAAAGAACTTTCTGAAACTAGATATTTCATACTTCTGAATCCTCAACTTCGAAAAATCACCCAGTTTGGAAAATTCTAATAAACTCTCTATCAAAACTTCAGCCTAAAACTCTCGAGCTCATTTACTTCCACTTTGGTTCATGTTCGACTCAGTGAGCTTCTCGAAAAAACCAGTCCAACTAAATTCACATAATTGCTTTCTGAGTGCACCTTTTGTGAGTTGAACACGGTTAATGGAGCAACAAAAGTGCTGACTCGAAAACTGACACCCTGTCTTTTGGTGACGTTCATAATTATACTCTCTGTTGAATGGGGTGAAAAGTTGTCGATGTTGAACATTTGCTGTTTGAACGGAGAAGAGAGAGAATCATACAATTTTGTCAAATCTCTAATTTTCAAGAGAAAATTCAAGTTCGCTAACCAAAAATTTGTCGCTACGCTCAAATCGTGGTGTCCCATAAACCATATTTTGAGTTCTCATAACTTTTTCTGCCAGTGAAAATATCAGCTTTTTCTTTTGTTATTAACTGTTGAAAACACGAAAACTTGATTAATAACAAGTTTTCCAGTATTTTTTGCAATTACATATTGTTTGTTTGTGTTCAAGAAAACTTTAAAAATATTTAAAGATAGGAAACCGTTTTGAGGAGCCCACTAATAACGCTTGATTCGACACTCAACCTCCAAGCTTTTGTCAAAAACTTTTTCAAGACTTAAACCTAAAGGAATTAGGAGAGTTCAACGAAAACAAATTCTTCTTCGTCTTTTGCTTTTTGCCAGATTCTGTCTTTTCGTCGCGCGATCCAGCACAATTGCGGATTATGACGTTTGTTATCAAGACAGGATTAGGATCTGGTTGGCATATGAATCAGGATTATTTTAACTCTCGAGTCTTATAGCTGATTCATACTAAGATAGTGGATTCAGATTTAGTGTATTACATCAGTTTGTAGAATTTTCTGTTTATTGATATGTTCAAACACATGTTATCCATGTTTTCCCCAAATCTCAACTCAATGAATTCATGAGTAACAGACCTTTTCTGCTAACATCGCGTGAAGGAAACCCCCACAGAGTTGAATTTCAAAAGGGAAAACTGGGTTTTGCAGTTAGTCGGATCTGCTCAAAAAAAACATTGATTTATCTATTGAGTTTTTTCCACTCATCAGATTTCAAAGATTTTTTGTGTATCAAACTTCAGTGCAACTACTTCAAAGGTAAAATAGTTATGATTTTAAAAAAGTTCGAGTTTTTGTACTGAGTTTCAACAAATTTTCCGCTGAAAAGTTAGAAAAATCAATAACTTCGAAATATCAATTTTTGCCAACTCACTTTCATTCAACTTCTCATCTTCCTCGTTCTCAACACAGACATTTGGAGTGGATTCCCGTCGTGGCGTCAGCCTGGCCGTCAAAAGACTTCTAAACTGCTGCGTGTACCCTGAGACTCGGAGAATGTCCGACGACACCTGGAAAAATCAATAAATTGATATAACTTGAGAAGTACAACATACAGTATACATAGAACATGCCCGATCCCTTACTAAACTCTGGAAATTTCGACGTTTTGGCTCGGTCTTACGCCGTGATATTAGGGCTTTGCGAGCTTCCATTTTCAGTGCAACATTTCTGAAGTTTGGACGGAGAGTATGAAACGATAAGAAAGCAGGAAGGAGAATGGTATCAGATTCTCGAAAATTAGAAATAATATATGACTCGACTAATCCTGCTTGGAATTAGGTTGAAAAAAGGAAACAGTTTCAAAAACATTGTGTGAAAGAAGATGATGTATTTCTCTCTCTCTCTCTCTCTCTCTCTCTCTCTCTCTCTCTCTCTCTCTCTCTCTCTCTCTCTCTCTCTCTCTCTCTCTCTCTCTCTCTCTAACTCTCTCTCTCTCTCTCAATCACTTTGCACTCTCAAATACATTAATTTACAAAAAATAAAAATCCATTCGAATCCATTTCCTTGAAATACGTTTGCAGAATTCTCTCACATGGATTTATTCATGTATCTTGGAATCTATCCCGGAATCATGGTGGAAATCTGTGAATCTTCAAGGTGCCAGATGAAATTGAACAAGAAGAGAAAACGAAGTGTCAGAAAAATGTTGTTTTCATCCGTCGAACTTTGAAAAGAATTGAGAAGAGGTGTTGGATGAATTTTTCACGGCTTTTAAGTTTCTGATTTTTGAGACAAAATTGTGATTTTTGTATTGAGAGGGAGTCTATAATCTTTACCCAAAATTCTTGTCTTCTCCTCAAATTAACATTCAATTTGAAATAAAGCAAGTCTGAAATTTGACTCCTGCGCTGGACAAAAAAAGAGATGACGTCCGATTTTAGACGTTTATGTTGATAGCGGAAATTAGGAGTCTTGAAAGATGATGACGAGTTGCATTGAAAATGGGACATTTTGCTAAATTTGCTGCTAGATCAAAGAGAAAGAACCGCACATATATCGCTAGAAGCATGACCGTTTTCAAACGCGCTCTAATCTCAATTTTGCAGAATGAGTACGGTAACTCTCACAACGAACAGTTAGATCTTTGTGGATTTAATTTGTTGTTCTTACTTACAGTTCATTGAAATTAAAGGCGCATCACTTAATCGTTCCTGTGTTTCAAAGCGAAACTGCTACAGTACTAAGTACCCGATTTACGGAGGCCAGATTTTTTTACAGGTAGAGGAAGCTATGTGAACCGTACTGAAATCATTTTTTCGCTTCTCATAAGAGAAAAACCGAAAAATGACAAATCGGTCAATCAGTGTAAAGTGGAATGATGTAAAACCCATGTGTTGAGCACATCTGCACGATTAATTGGCTCTCTGAGATGAACTTTTTTGGGGAGCAGAATGAAAATATCGATTCGGGAAAAGTTCTGAATTTCCTTTTTTTAGTATTTTCTCACATTTCATGGAATTGGAACATTCATGAAAAGGACAGGAAAAATGAGTATCACTTAACGAGCTTAAAGCCTTGGATAGGGTCATCCCGTCTATATGAGAGTACTAATGTGTGGAAAACAACTTAACTTGAATGAAAAAGCGACTAAATAGAGTTGAATAATGTGTTTTCAGTTATACTCCAGCTGTCTATACTTTAATGAAAAATCTCGAATTAACGACTTCATGAAGAATAGAACAACGCCATGGTAACCTCAACAGAAAGACATTGAAAGGGGTTCTAAATCCTTCTGAAAGTAAAATTTGGCTATAGAAGAGGGGACCAGAAAGATGCGACTAAAAAAACGATATCTGATGAAATTATGTTGGCAGTTTTCGAATTCTCTTTCGATTCACTTTTTGTAGTTCAAAACATGTCTCTTAACCTTGGTGACATCATGTTTTCAAGGAGTTAAACAGAAAGAGCATGTCAATGTTTGGTTCTGCTAGTTCTCTGCTGACGTGCTGAATTTGATGCCTTCTACTCGGGTAACTTCAAACTAACACAACCGACCAACTTGATGGTCCATTCATTCCGCTACTAAAAAGTTCGCAAACGGTTGTAATCTAGTTCAACAGATTACAAGCCTGAAACACTAGTTGGAAAGCACTAGGAGAAAGGAATTTTTCTCGCTTCGGTGATCTGGATCTGGTGAAAAGATTGTCATTAGAACATGTGTAACGTTTTCGCAGTGAGAAAGTTCACAACAGGGAAAAATGGTTCCGTTTGAAACAGATTCCGACTTTCCGACAATATCAGATCAGAGAGTAGCAGATAATTTTTTTTCAATCTATGGAAAAAAGTTTTGGTTACAGAAAATTCTCAAAAAGTAGGTTTTTGTAAAAAGATATTGATTCTGAAAACTGGAGCGTTCTCTCGTTAATTACACGGTTACAAGGTGGAATCAACAGGGTCCAGAGCAAAGAACGTCAATTATTCTGCCTGAGCGAATAAACTCAAAGTGAAGATAAAACTGAATTCAGAATGAACTACTCGAAAATTTTTCGCCTCTGGGAGAAATGACGTTTTGGATGCAAATTACCGAGGTGGAATACAAAAGTCTTGAGTTTTTCATGCGATTCTTTAAAATAAGAATTTTTATTTTTAATTTAATAGTGTGAATGTGAATGTGTCTAATTACCAAGGACTTGTTTTTGAGTTCTTGGTTGAATTCAAATATTCTAATCGTCGAGTAAATTTTTAATAAAAATTGAATATTGAACTATTCCGACCATTAAAAAATAAAATGTCTTTAAAATAACTATCAATTGACCGTTTGTGAACATCGAAATTTCCACAGTCCATTTTTCACTCAAAACATACCTGTGCAATAGGATTATTGTAATGATCCGATCTTATATCGTCAGAAGGTCCAAGTTCGCAAGAATGACCCTGTCGACGACTCAGAGGGGCTGGAATGCTGCTCGATCTGGAAGTTGTACTTTTTTATTGGTTCTTGTAATTTTTGCTCTTGCGCGTCCTCAAAACACATGCTAAATTCCGTGTTTTCATCCAAGATCGTAACTAATGTGAGAGAATCTTGCTAATGGTGAATTCAATATAATCATGTTTTGCTGAGATGTACTCGAAGTAAACAGTTTTTCAAGCTTAACATACGAAGTGTCGAGCTTTGTGGGAAAAAATCGAAGATGTATGGCAAAGTGGTCTACATAGCTTGCGGTTGATCGTGAAATCGAATCCTGTCGGGACGCGATGAGTTTTGCTGACAGAATTTTCAATCTTAACTTTATAGTTTGTATGTTTAACACTAGGCTAGGTGTCAACTCCAAAGACGAATTTTTCGGGAGATCATTTCGATGAGACAAACGGATTTTACGAACATATTCTGTCAACCAAACCAAATATTTATGATCAAAATTTAGACAATTGGACCAGACATTTTGCCATTTAAGCTCCTCCCGAGACATTAGAGTAATGCAAATTTAAATAAAGCAACATATTCGATACTTTTTGTGGGATTTTTCGTTGCTTCAGGAAATTATTTGACTGCTTACTGCAGACAAAAACCCGCTCGAAAATGTACCTTTCTCTCCTGTGCTCGACTTGGAGAAGGTCTAGACGAAGTGGTTCGACCATGTGCTGAGTGGCAGAAGTATTAAACAACGGAAAGTTGCTCGTAACCTTATTATAGCTAAACCCCAGGTGTTGCAATTACATTTCCCTCTGGCTTTAATGTCAAGAACAACGGAAATCGAAAAGTGATGTGTAGAAATGTTGCACTATTTGATGTCTATCGGGGATTGTCGTGAACATGAGGGAATAACAAAAATTGTAGCTACATATAAAATAATCATGACTCATGAAAATAAAACAAAATCTCAGATGGAATCCAAAGAAAAAGGGAATCTGTCTTCTTTTAGAATAATAAATTTATTTCTAAGAAACTGGATAATGTTAAATTCAATAGGGTAATTTGTCTACCATTATCGGAATTTTAAACAGAATCTAGTGCATTGGTTCTTATAAAACACGTAGTCCAGGATAGAGTTTATGATTTGGAAAAAAGAGACATAATTCAAAACTCGTCATATAATTGAAGAGACATCTCATCCAGATTCTGGTCTATATGAATCGAAAAAAGTTGGAGACTGGTTAGGTCGTAAAATATAATTTCGTTTAGTACCAAATCCATTACTATGAAGTTTTTTGTGGGGTAAATTATAAGTTTAAATAAAGGTAATCTACCGGTAACAAAGAAGAAATTACATTATCCAAGTGTTATTTTGAAGGAATTTTTAGTTAGTGAGGTCAGTATAGGGCATGACCCTTTTCTATGTACGGCCTTTTCAAGCATCAGGTGTGTACTTTGATGACATGATTCTATTTTAAGATTATGATGCGAAACAGAAGAATTTCCAAATGTCATGAGTCAATGACATCGCAGTTAGCCTGCATTTAGTGACATAGAGCTCAAATAGCTTGCATGACCTAGCTGCATGTATAGCGCACATCTATGTAGGTGTTAATTGAGGTTAACATGCAACTATTTGAGTTTTTTAGGTTAAAAGATTTTTCAGTCTTTAGACAAAATATGAAATGAATTGTAATTATACTTTTCTGAACCAGTTTCAATAGCAAATTGATTTTCAAACCAACTTTCTGGCATAAAGATGTCTATGTTCCATGTAAAAAGTCTATTTTCATGTTTCGTTCAAGTTCTTGATCATTTGAGCAGTTTCATTGTACATCAAACGTTCTCATTCGTACAACCTACCTTCAAGCATTTGAACTGATTCTATTGAATATCAGTTGTAGATTTTGTTTTTTTTTTGAAGCATTATCCGTATGTTCATATGTGTTAAAGTACTATTAGATAATGAAGACACATCCTACCTGCACGAGTGTAGATGCAGTACCGAGTCCGAGTACTTTGGCAACCGGGGGCCTCGGAGCCCACTGGTCGCCATGTCGAGGTCGTTCTCGGAGCTAACGTAACTCAGCCTGGACGCCTTGTCGGTACGCGATCTCAGATTGTCTGATTCGAAAAAGTGGTACATGTTGGCAGTCAAGTTGCAGGATGAGAGGGTTTTGGAAAGGGCGGCTAAGGCATTGGAAAGAGCAAACAGAGGAAAGCAATATCTTGCACATGGAATCACCAAATTAAGAGCTTTCCGAAACAATTTTGAAAAATGATGAATTCGGAGGGTTTTGGTTGACTTTTTGAGGGATGTTTTCATTCGGAGTTCATAACTCCACAATGAAAACACTACAAACAACAAATTAGATGTTTCCATTACAAATTTATCGGGTGAAAACCAACTATTCAGGTAATAATGTTCAAATTTTTGTGCTGTTAAACGGGTAAATTTTCAAAATTTTCGAATTTTTTTTTATTTGTTCAAATTTTTGTGCTGTCAATCGGGTAAATTTTGCGTTCAATTTTGGTAATCTAACTATACTCCTCGAGAGTTAGACTAGTAATGTGTACCTGTCGAAATTTTCTTGAACAAAAAAAAATGTAGAATTTTAATTGTAGTAGCAGGAACAAATTCCTTTAAGTATCTCACAATTAAATGATTTTGTTGTTTCTAAAGTGTCGTTGAGAACGGAATTACTTGTAAAGTCCGCTCCGAATTTCAGTCTGATCGGAGAATGAGGAAAAAGCTAGTTAACATGATCATAGGGGAAAAGGGAAAGTGCTCGTTAGGTACTCGAATAAATTGTAACGAGAAGACATTTGGGCTTGATGGTAATGGCCAGGTTTCTAGGGTTACATCGTGGGAAAACGCTGATTTGGAGGGACATGTGAGAGAGAGAGAAAACGTGGTGAATAATAATTATTTCTCTCTTTCTGAAACTTGACACTGAACCGTGTTTTTTCTCATTATTTTCTCACAAATTCTCTTTTTTGGTGGTTTTTTCGAAGTGAAAAGAGTGATTTCAACGGCTTCTTGAGTTGTTCTAACTTTTATGTTTTTAGAATAGAAAATGGGTAAAAACTGCACTGATGCAGGGAATGGATCGGTTTCTGAAACCAGTCAAAATAATTATTTATAAGGTCATTTCGAAAAATCGATCAAATTTCAGTCAAAGCTTACATCATGAAAATGACTTGGTTCATTTTTCCAGACTACTCTTTAGGAGACAGGACCACAAAACCCACAATGGTGTCATGAAGGAATTGACCGAAATTTTTAATCATTTTTGTTTTCATGAAAATTCGTTGTTCAAGGGCTTTAGAGTAGGAAAAAGCACATAAAATGATATATTGAAACAACGTAGAAACATGACGAATCAAAAAAAAACCGATCACAGTTTTCGTAGAAAAAATCTCAATCGCGTTTTCCTGCACATGTAACATAATTCATACGGAAAATCTAGTAGAACCAGCACATTCCATCTGTCTTTTGCAGGTGCAATGAAGTGACGGCAAATTAATCAGAGTGAACTTGGAGAAGTTGAAGAAGATGTCTACTCTATGTACGTGTATGTATACATACGTTTTCCTGCTTCGTTTAGCTTGTTCAGAGTGACACTTTCCGAAAACAACTCTAAACTTGACCCTGATCAAAATGTTATCGATATCTCGATGAAACCTTTTTTCTACTTTTTGTAAAACAATTAAACTGTATTCACTGATGAAGTCATTTTATTGTTTATTCGTGTTGACTAAATCAGTTTTGGAGAGCGTTATGTTCCGATTCATAACAACGCCGAAAATCAAAGAAAAATACGATAACAAACATGATCGCTATTTTTTGTTAGAATTTTTGATTGATCAATTAATTGGTATGGTCAGGATGTTTGAAGAGGTATTAAGGTTTTTAGACACATCATATGAAAAATCGAATTCTTTAGTGATGAACACTCCCTAGGTACTGTCGGAGATTTTATTTTTTTCGAATTCGAAAATTCGCCTGAATCAATAGAGACGTTTTCCAAAGTGTTTCTTCAAACTTTTCAGAAGGGCTCCAAGTCTTTTAGTGTATTAGAAATTGAGCTCATAAATTGTAAGAATGTCATTGAATTGTCGACAAAACATAAAACTTCTACATATATAGAAGCTCCTCAAAATTCAAAATGATGAAACAGTGAAGGCAAATTGAGGCAATTAGAGTGCAAGTCTTTGATCCAGAGGAGAAATGAGAAGGCATCAGCATAAACGGAATTTTAATTGGAGACCGAGCGGGTGCAGAGGACCGCTGGAATGCAGACTGACATGTTTTCAAGGTAAATTGAGATAGAGAAGTCATACACACACAATATTGTCTCATTATTACATAACAAAACAACATTTTCAGCCGACAATCCACTCAGGTAATTCGATCATTTTTGTTCTTATCGACTGGAATGGGAGAGAGAGGGAGATCAAACTACGAGCACACATAGCTTCCTCTACCTGTTAAAAAATCTGGCCTCCGTAAATCGGGAACTTAAATTCGCCTCGAAATACAAGAACGATTTAAGTAATGCGCCTTCAATTTCAGTAAGAATAATAATGTAAATCCACGCTCTGTATAATATTGAGAAAGTTATTATTCAAAATCTACTGAACAAAACCATATTCCGCATTGTTTTTTACAATACCTCCTAAACTGGCATACTTTCTTGAGTGTTTCAGAAAAAAATCCAGTTAAAACTTCTGGTTTCAGAAAAACGAAGGTCTGTCTTTCTGTCTCTTGGTGGGAACGCCTGGTCCGTTTTCTGCTCCATGGCGCCTCGAAAAAAAAAAACCACAGAGAGGGATGATCTTGTGTTTTTCGAGGCGCACACACGCCAGAAAACGGACCAGGCGTTCCCACCAACGCCAGGTCCGTTTTGCGCCCTGTGTCCACCCGAGAAAATTTTGGAGTGTGACAACAACCCTAAGCTCTCCCCGCAGAAAAACTCACTGTGCTAGGAAGCTCTGTAAAACCTTCATAGTATTGTGTTGTCTGGAAGGGTGTCAGTCAAAATGGAAGCGTTTTATGAGCTGTCATCATCTCGAGACGGAATAATTACCGCTTGAGGACCGCCACAAACATATGTACATAGCTAGACACTCATCACAGAATGATGTGATGTAATTTGATACACAAATAGTGCATTTTAAAAATTACTCACCCAAAGCCGGAATACGTGCAGCCAGTGACAGTGTTGCCTTTGACCAGAACGCCTCGATGATATTGTTCAGTTGGAATTGTTGACAGAGAGCTGGAAAGGATGGAGCCTGAAAATGGTATGTTGAATACTTGCTGGAGGCGATTGGCAGGCGGCCCATGGTAGTACAACAATCCAGACTGCTGTCCGATGATTGATCAGTAAGGAACTGTCAGGGGACCCAATCTCACCCGAGTTCTCAACTATAGGTCTGGTTCTGACTAGTCGACTCCGTTTTCGCTTCTCTTCTGTGGAAAGAGATCGAATCTCGTAAGGGTGTTGGGGTCGTTCCATCCGATTTCCTTCAGAAGAGCATTTTTTCATGCGGAAGGATGGCATCTTCAAGGAGTTTTACCAGATTTTCAATTTTGATTTGTGGGATAGGAAGAATATGGAGTCGGAAATTCAACCTTTGAGACACGTATCTTGGAATTCAGAAACCAGAAGTGAGAAATTTAAACTTCAGAGCCGGAATACGAGAGTTGAATATTTCAATGACAAAGTCGGAAGTGTGAGCCTTGAAAATTTCGAAATAGAAATGAGCTGAGAAAATGCTGAGGAGTCGTTCACTCCAGATGATGTATACAAGTATTCCAATCAAAAATTTCAACGTTGATGTCCTTCTCAGACATCTAAAGACATGCTATGATAGAGTACTGCGTCGCACTGTTGCGCGAAGTGAAATTTTGGCGAACAGGAGTCGGAAGTCGGAAATATCAGAAACTCGGATTGATCTAATCAGAGGTTAATAAATCTTCCAAAAAAATTGACAATTTACCATTTTCTAATTCACTTTCATTTTTCTGACAGTGATGGAACATCAATATAAAAAAAGCAAGGCAAGTTTTCAAAAATTAAAGATATCACAAAAATTGGAATTCTAATTCGCAATAATTCAAAGAACTTCCTCGTCCGATTTCTGCACTGATTTTTCTCAAATTTCTCCGATTTTACATCGTTTTTCACTTCATAAAAGTATAAAAATGGTACATTCATGTTACTGGAACCGAAAAAGATAGTAGCCAAATAAGGTGGAGTGGTGTTGTGGAAATTGTTCCCATTCACCGCCGAACATGGCCCGAGTTCTTTTCCTGCTCACACTCGAGCCAACTGTGAATTCGGTGGTAAGAGTAAAGTAGTTGTTGCAAATAGTCCGAAGACTGTTAAAAACGACGAGGCTCATGAACACACTCCACATATCTAGCAAAAAGTCTAACCGATTTCAAACTCGCGGCAGTCGCATTTTTGTAAAAATGAGTACGGTAGGGTCGGACTCTCACAACGAACAGTTAGATCTTTGTGGATTTAAATTGTTATTCCTACTTTCAGTCCATTGAAATTAAAGGCGCATTACTTAATCGTTCATGTTTTTCGAAGCGAAACTGCTACGGTAACTAAGAAACCGATTTACGGAGGTCAGACTTTTTTACAGGTAGAGGAAGATATGTGCACTCTGTTTGTAATAAGCACAAAATACCACTATGAGTCTGACCGAGAAGTGACTGTCCTGACGGTGTAGTTTTTTTCTTGAGAAAACTAGGAATACTCCAATAGGACCTTTAGGTCAACCTGATTGAAGACATCGGAAAGCTTCGCGAATTCGCTTGTCATCTGACATTACATAATTGTCGGGAGGCGTCACCCGAGTGCTCAAAATAGAAATCGATATAATCATCAGTTTGAGATGTTTTCAATGGAAGTACACACTCAGAGATTATAATGGGCATTCAACTCTTTTCATGATATGGAATTAGAACAGGTGGGTGTGCAGTGTGTGTGTTGTGATATCACTCGTATATAGAGAATGTGCTACAAATTTCCGGAACATCCAAAGCCTCTGCCCAACAATGAATAATTGAGGAAAATGGAGCGGGGCAAGAAGATGTTGGTTTCGTCGGGAATCCGTGAACACACTTATACATATTATTCGGGATACAAGTTGATACCAATTGCTGCATGAAGGTCCTGAATCGGTGGTGATTCACAAGAACATGACAGAGGGTAGAAGTCAAGTTCTAGTAAATTATCATTGCAAAACTAGCACTAACACGGAAGTTGAACTAGTAGTTATACGAGATAATGTTAGTGAGATTCAACTTTAAAGAAATCAGATTGATCCCAGAAGTGATCCTGACACGCTAAGTCAACTTGGTGTAGATTTATGAAGACTGGGGCGTAAGTAAAGTTACAAACCAACGAGACCGAAACTACACAAAAATTTTGCGCAAGACATAATCCTGTAACGGATAACCACTCGGTGTGGGTTTACGAAGGCTAGACAGAGATTGAAATGAGAACAAGTTGAAGAACGAAATGCACTCACAATGGCAACGACAAAAATAGGATCAATTACTCCAATCTCATCCCGTTTCTGTGTCTATTCCAAAAGAAATTTGAATTCGCGGTGAAAAAACTTGAAAAGCATTTTGTTACCACTAAAACACATATTTTTCTGAAGGGTTTTGTTGTTTCGTAATTGAAACGAAAAACCGTAAATACTGGAGATAAGTGGGCAACGTTTCATGAAAGATATTACCAGTCTAATTCTCGAGAAGTATCGTTCGGTTATTATGACCATACGACAATGCGACGGGATGAAATTGTTCCTAACACTGGTTCTTACATGTGGAGAGGTGATAGACGTTCCGTTGCTATGAGGGAGAAGAAAAAGTGTGAGAATTCTCTCTCAGAAGCTATTTTTGACTTGTTCATCGATTTCGATAAATCAAAAGGAGATTTGTTCTCTGAATGGCTCATTTTTCAAAGTTTGTCATTTCTTGTGGAAAGTTATGAAAATCGAGACTCAACAGCGTAATTCGAGTACGAATATCGGTAATTGTTGATTAATACGCTAAAAATGAAACTGAATAGTCTAATAAGTATGCTTTTCGAATGAAGGTATTTTGTTAACAGAATACCAAATGTGTTGGACACCAGAGTAGTAAAGTTTCTAAATTCTCGTCAGCATCTTAATCACGGTTAGTGAAAGGTGAAGTTGATGTTTTCTATGAAGTTCCTGATTGTAACCATTCGAATAATACAACTTCTCTGAATGAAGCAATGTTTCGTTTTTTCTGAAATACGAAACAAAATGGATGTTTGTAGTTGTATCGTCATCTTGATTCTTGGGTTATCGCTAAATGGATGTATTCATGTACATATTCAGAAGTGAAGAGTGAGAACTAGAGGAATTTTGCATCGATGACAAAAAAATACACGGCACATGTGCAATAGAGTTAAGGCCATTCTAGAAGCAATTTCTATGCGGGGAACTCTATGATGTAGGTGTGCCCAGATGCCAACTTGGAGAATGGTTCGAGAAATGTACATTGATGTATTATTGATTTTTTTTGAGATTCTTCCTGAATTTGAATTTCAGAAGTTATAACCCTTCTGTCAGTTCAGAACACTGAATTCAATGCTACTTTTTAAATAACACTAGCAGATTTTCGCATTTTCGATTAAATCCACTTGGAAATGAATGAGTCCTCGTAGGTTAGTCAAGACTTTTGTGAGTTACTTCGAAGAAATAAAAGTGATCGGCAGGGTAGAACATCGAGTGTCTCCACGACTACCAAGCTACAATCCGCGCCGTGTTTCTCTGATTCACAGCCTACAATCTGATGTTTCGCCGGCAAATAGCTGATGTTACTGATATGTTGAGACTAAGAAAACGGCATCAGAAAATGTTTGGCGATAATTGGATAATATCGTTTTCTCAGAAGTACACTTTGCGTCACAACTTTTATCTGGTTTTGGAGCTCAAATTTTCGTGCAGGTATTATTCAAAACGATATAGTTCTTTATTTAATGAATCCCTTCTGATGGACGTCAAACAACTTTCAACAACACACGTTTGATGAATTTCAACCTCTTTTTTTGAAAGAAAAATCAAGAAGATTTGAATGTCAAGTGTGAACAAACCCTCGACTGTAGTGACCGAAAACTTTTAAACACATGGTCCTTGCATGTTTTTCTTCACAGTTCATGTCTCTCGAACGTGTATCGATTGTTGCTAGTTGTTACCAAAGCATTCACAGTAAATAAATGTTATAAATTAACCCGCTGTATGCTTGAGAAGTTTTTTGCATCAAGCAATTATTTACAGCAAGTTTCATATTACCACACCAATAAAATATTCACCATTGTGTTCAACCATTCCAAATCAAAATCTGGCATATAAATGACGTCATGATACAAGTTAAAGAAAGTCTTACCACTGTGATGTTGAACCTGCTCGAGTTGCCGGTTCCTTAACGGCATCAGAAACGGCTGCGTTTCTTCTTGAAGATGACAGTATGATGACGCTCGAACCCGCATCTGGAATATTCTTGGCTGTAGAGAGAGAACGTCACGTGGATTCAGATGGAATGACAGTCTGTGACAATGAGCGAGAATTCCTTGGGAGCAGAGTTGGAGGGAAGTGAATATTTTCCAAACGGAAGTCGGAAGTTGAAAATCCGGAGTGCAAATAAGTCGAGTAAACCCAGAAATATTGCTAATTCGCTCATTCTTAACATTAGACGATGTAGACTGAGTAGTGCGATTTCATTTTTCGCGAAATCCATCTCACGAAAAAAATTTCTTGATGGAATTCGGAAGTTGGAAATTAGAATTGAATATCTTTAAACGAAAGTCAGAAGTCGGGAGTGAAAATTTTCATTGTAAGTGAAAGTCAGAAATCCGTGCAGAAAAACACAAAAAATTATTTTTAAAAAAAAGAACAGTTGAAGTGAAACTGATGAATTGAAAAAAAAACAGAAAACACTGCTACTACAAGTATAATGGAAGGATCATATACAGGACCGTACAAATGTTCACCAAATAGTATGTACTATGTAGCTAGGATCAGAGAGTGTAAACTTCTGATCTGCATCAATCCTTTTTCAACGTTTTCTTCAGAACCGCGACGCCGACCGCAATGCCCCAGGGAATCATGCACTGTGTAGTACATAGTAGGTCACACATTATTATGTTTTGTCCGTTAAGCTCTAAGTGCATAAGCGAATAACATAAGGCTTAAGGTGTCATTTGTATGTGTGAAGGAAAATTTGAAAATGATTTAGAATGATGGAAGAAGGAGGGAGAGAGAGAGAGAAAGAGAGAAAGAGAGAAAGAAAGAGAGAGTGAGAGAGAGAGAGAGAGAGAGAGAGAAAAGAGAGAGAGAGAGAGAGAGAGAGAGAGAGAGAGAGAAAGAGAGAGAGAGAAAGAGAGAAAGAGGTAGAGAGAGAGAGAGAGCGAGAGCGAGAGAGAGATAGAGAGAGAGAGAGAAATCATATGATAACATAGGAATCTAGAAGTGATATTTGAGATTCTGTAGCATGTTGGTGTCGTGGAACTCATTGTTTTTATTTACTCTGCAGACAAATATTCGGAAAATAATATTCTCTGAGAAGAGACTCAAAAGCATGAAATGTTTATGAAAAACAATCTTGGTTGATTTTTGAGAGTTGACGGAGTGCGTGATGTGTTTCGAATAAGGAAACTCTTTTTTACATCGTTCTCACACAATGGACTCATTATTTTCCCTAGAGGCACCGGCAGATCTATTAGGCCTTCTGAATTTACGCATATGAAATTGCCGGCGCGTGTTAGGTTCCACGATCTTTGGTTTTTTTTGTTGAAGAGGAAGGAGAAAATTTGACAACATAGGAAAATACAGAATTGTGATGAATTCACCATAAATTATAATGCAAAATCGGAGATATGTTGAAGATTTTTTAAATGATTGATTAGTATCATGTCATCTAGGCGTCAACATCATCAAAGGAGTAGGAGAGGAACGGGGAATTTCTATCTGCAAAGGCCCTTTTTGGTTTATCAATCATTGGGAGCTAGAGTACATGATAGCCCATCATCATCTGACATAAGCAAAGAAACGTATCGAGACTTTCCTGACATTTTAATATTTAAATTTATATAGAAACTATAGTTACCCAAACATATTAAGGGAAAACTGTTAACACTAAAAGAAACGTGAAGAAAACTATGAAAACCATGCTCATAAGGACATTCCGATATCGATCTCACATAGAAAAGGACAAACTTTAATTCTATGTCAAAGAACAACTTCGCTTTACTCTAACACAATCAAGAAAGAGGAAGCACGAATCGGAAAGAACAAGGCCTATGTGTGAACAATTTGTGTATGTGTATATGCATGATGGAATACGTTGAACTTTGACGTTGACCTCGAGATTCTTTCTGGAAGGTGAGAGGTTTCTAGGAATCAGAGAGAGAGAGAAAGAGAGAAAGAGAGAGAGAGAGAGAGAGAGAGAGAGAGAGAAGCATTGAAAAGAGAAAATTCTTGGCACAACGCCCAGAAAGGTTGGTCGCTTGCTTCAGTTTATTTCTTTCATGCTTCCGGATACATGGAAAATTTTCATATAACTTTGTTGTGAACCGAATACAGCTCTCACAGAGGAAAAATATTTCAAAAGATATTCTAACTTCTCCAGAATTTTCAGCTTATCTCTGTTTTCATGCGCAAACTAAATTTTGAAAGGTTCGTGAACAAAGTTCTTAAGTACTTCAAACCACAGTTTTCAATTGAAAAGAAGCAACAGTAGTCTAAAATTTGATTTTCTCGAGGTACAACTTCATGTTGAATTTTTTGAGTTAAGGTTCCTCGATCAAACTCAGAGCTTGAAAATTGATGAACATGAACGAAAAAAAAGAAGATATTTTTGAGCACACTGTGTGATAGACATCGAACCTTGTACTTTTCAGAAAACATTTTCGGAAACGTGAGTTCACCACAACACGGAACACTTCAAGTAGCCCGAAAGTGGACCATGATGTGTCGTTAATCGAGTTACCGACTTCTCAATGTAATTTGCATTCGGCCCAACCCGAGGATCATAAAGCTGTCGCGAAAAATGTCTGCTGGTCGGTCATTTTGAGTTGTATCAACGACACCGCTGCTGTGTAAAATTTCAGCCCGAAAATCAAAGTACGAGAAAGATGAGGAAATGGAGGAGGTTTTAACAATCCTAGGTGATTTAGGACTGTTTTGAAAAAATGAAGTTTTTAATAAATGCAATTTTGAAAACACACAAGAAGATGTCAAAAACACGACACACTTCCCAAAAGGACAAGCTATACTTTCCGAAGATCCCGCTCATCTAAATTTAGATTTACTAGTACATGTACTAGTTTTCTAGAATAATGAATTCCTTACCGCATTTGTTATTGTCATAAATGGAGCTGTACACATGCTGAACATCGTTTCGGAAAGAAGAAAATTCGATTTTTTTGAAAATTAGAACGATCTGTCCAGAAGAGAAGCAGACTGTTAGGGTGACTTTTGCAGAGGCACATCTAGTCGGAGATTTTTGAAGAAGAGAGACTGGCTGAGTAATCTACGCAGATAGACATAGATGATTAGACGATAAACTAAAAAAAATGTTCAAATATGAAAATTCATTCATGAGAAGTTTCTCAGTCAGAGTGATCTGCAAGAAAAAAAAACAAGAGATACTGTTATAAAAATTAGAGGGAACGAAAAAAGCTTAGGAAGGGTAGACAACTTTTCTGAATAGTGAGAAACTGATAGTTTTCAATTCTTGCAGTCTTCAGGAAGAAGATTCACATAGTTACACTAATTTGTGCGATGGAGCCAGAAGCGGTCATGCAGAAATCTGGAAAATAAAAGACGATCAGTTGGCCTAGACTACATTTCTCGAAATGATATAACAATATTGATCCTAATTGATTTTTATTTTTTTAAACTAGTCCTAAAAAGTAGATTGAACTAGAGAGAAGAGATAGATAGATAGATAGATAGATAGATAGAGAGAGAGAGAGAGAGAGAGAGAGAGAGAGAGAGAGAGAGAGAGAGAGAGAGAGAGAGAGAGAGATGGGTAGAGATTCAGGCAATCATAGGAAAGTCACAAGAAAATTCGACAAGCCGGTGGGTCATAGATTTTATGAGAAGAAAGTTTTCTGATTCTTCAACCTGTTTTTTGGATAACCTTGACTGTTGTGAGAATAATTCACCTCAATTTTTTGAGAGAAAATTCAGACAGTCGAATTGAATCCACACTAGGAATTCAGATACAGACTCACAAAGAGAAATCTCAAGCGTTCTAGAAAGTTTTTCAGAAGAGTAGTCTAGACTACTGTTCGAAATGATATCAAAACCAGGCTGATCATCATTTTGGATTGTTTTTGAGTGGCAAACACGGTCCCCTGATACTAATGTTACGTAAATGAATGGATGAAACTTTTATGGTCGACGGCTAATTCTCGCAAGCCGTTGGAGAGCACAAGAAAGAACACGGAAAGAATGGCACGAGGTGTCCGGTGACACCTTTCACACACCAATCTTGAGAGTTGGCAAGGCTAGTTGCAAGATTTTGGCACTTCTTCGTACTTTTAGGATGATTGTGGAAAGGAATTGTGTTCATGTTGTGTCCGGAAAGTGATTAGATTAAAATGAAATTGTTTCCAAGTGAGGAAGTTCACATCAACGGTGAAAATGGGATAAAATGATCTTTGATATGTCTTGAAACTTATTTTTAAGATGATTGAGGATTTGATAATTTTCTTTGAAAACTGCTCAAATTGTGCCGGGACTGTTCCTGGATTGTGACCGATTTGTGTTCAATTGGTAAACAGATTGTGCAAATCGTAACCATAAGAGTTCTTCAAAGGAGTCAATGGAGAAGCTGACAGAAGCTGTGAGATTAAAAAATGTAACCATTATCCTATGAAACCAGTGATTTGGTCGAGTCGAAGATGAATTGTGAGGGTACTGAAGGGATAAATACCACTCTGTACGGAGACGATATATCCAGTGGATAGATGTTCCCATAACTGTGAGAACAAAAAAAAGATGAATGAAACCAATAAAAGTTCCCATAATGTGTGCAGAGATCGTTCAATCATGTATCCGTGTGTACTTTTGATGTCTCAATCCATTTTATCTCCCCGTCTCTCTCTTTCTCTCTCTCTCTCACTATCTTTTTTTCTCTCTCTCTCTCTCTTCCTGGCTCACCCTCATCTTCCCCCTCAAGCCACATGGTCCAATTAAACACAAAACCCGCCAAAGTCGTTTTTGAAGTGAGATATTTCAACGTTGTAATGCTGTTGTGTCCTATGGTTGTCCGTAGTATTCGAAATGATTGTGAGACTCTTTTCTTGTTTTTCAGAGAAATGAGATGATCCATGTCTGGGAATGAGCTCTCATACTGTGGAAGTGGAGCTCTCGATGAGTAAAAGAACTTTAATAATTATACAAGTACAACTACCTTCATCTGGGACATTTTATTTTTTACATGAATCAGAGTTTCTTCGATTCTGAATTGACTGAAGAAATAAGGATTCCCTCGTCTTTGAAAAAAGCCATGAGCAATACAATTTTTGGAATATTCATCATGATGCTGTTATAAAGTTTTCAGAAAATTCAAAGAAAAGGATGTTCCATGAAGGTTGTTTACCTGGAAAAAATGAACCATGTGACTTAAAATGGTTAAAATTAGAAAATTCATGATCAACAACTCATTATCATCAAAGTGATTCCAGTCAATTCAACTTTTCTTCGAATCTGTGACGTGTGCTCCCCTGAGCCTCCAGTGATTCACAGGATACTGTGACGTTGACGCGATTGGGACTAGTCGATTCCCTGACCTGCTCTCAACAAGCCACAGAGATTGTTTCCTATCGACTGGGACTTTTCGTGACGTCTTTAGGAATATGTCCACTTTCTGGGGTGATCGACATTCTGATTCCTGAAATGATACTTTCTTGAAATTCTAGTATTTAACACTGAGTAACTCATGGGTATTTGGGTTTATGAAAATATTCAGTCCAACAATTTAATATGGAAAACTGTAAATATCGAGACTTCGAGAGTACTATTGGTTGTTTTATCTAACAAAAATACCAACCAGCAATTGGCCATCTCTTAACATCGCTCCAACCAAGGAACAATTCGTCAACTTCAAATAAGGATCTTTCGAGAACAGGTACTCCTTTTCATTCTCAACCATTTCACCAGTAACGAGGACCTGAACTCTGAACTGTTCTTCAACATCCTGGGTTTCAGACCTCAGATGACAGAATTTTATACTTAACCGCGAACTGAAGCGTCAAGCAGGCAACTACGCTCTCCAGATTTTCTATAACTCTAGAGTCCAGTTCATAAATCGGCTTCTTCCTCTCCATCAACGTCACTAGTTGTGATTTTCTGAAAAACTATTGAACTGCGGACCGATTGCAAGAAACCTTGATTCACTCTTGCAGTCTTGGAGCTCGTTCAGGATGCAGTTCCATATAGTTATGTTCTCATTGTGAATGCAATTCAGTTTTTGATTGGAGCTGAACAATTTTCAATGGTGATAGGAATTTGACTCACGATTTTTCCAAGACTTGCTGGTTTTTGATGACCTTTTCTTGAGAAGAAGCGCTACCTATGATAATTTTCCCAATTGATTGAAGCTAGAATCGTAAATGATGGTCGTTCATGTAAAATTCCTACTTTTTTCATTCTGTCATCAATGTGAACATGACAGAGCTTCGAGTTGTGTCCACATAAAGCAACATCATCGAAATTCTCCGTCCGATTCATAAAATCTTCCTGAATAAACTTCTAAACAAAGATAATCAGAAGTCAACGAACGATGTCGCAATTATCTTCCGGAAGGATTCTTCTCAAAGTGGTATCAGCGGAAACACTTACACTCTGAATTTTAAAAAATAGACTGTGACTCGGCTCAGTAATATCCTGGTCGAACAACTAACACCAATGTTCTATCACTACTACTATTCAGTTTTTTTCCTTCTGGTAAATTGACAAAGTTATCCAACGTTTTTTTTGCAAAAAATCACATAACTGTCCTGACCGGAGCAGCTTTTTAAAAGATTCTCCTACGATTTCCACGCCCATTATTCTGTGCTTGTGGCGGCTATTACTGGTCGTCATGAAGCTTATGAATTTATTCTTGATGAATAAAGTTATTATTATAAAAAAATAGTTCTAAAGTAATAAAAAAACAAAATAATACTGCTTTTCAAAATCCAGATAAAACGTAGGTGTCCCTATTGATTAGGGACAGAATGTATTATAATTATTTTTATGTCAAAATGCTAATGCCATATTATAATTTTTAGATCAAATCATCCGTGTACGATCAAAAAAATTAACTAACATCAAAAAACCACATAATCATAGCTACTACCACGTCATGTTGAGGATGTGTCCTTGCTTTCGGTAGGTATAGGGGTTCTACCACGAGCATTCTGAGTCTATCGTTTTCTATAGAAGCTTCATGAATATCCGATGTTAGGCACGCCTCCTGAAACGACGACATGTTGACGTAGAATCAACGAGGTCTCACTCTGAAAAGCTTCACTGCATTCAGCACATCTGCATCACTCAATTTTAATCCTAACTTGTCGATTTCATTTCTTCTGGACAATCCATAATGGAATGCAACGATTCTAATCAACTGGCTTCTCTTAGGTTCCTTAACATTATTTTTAACAGGAAAATGATGGTGTTACCGAGTTCTCGTCAAAAACCGTCTTCTTGTTCGGAATGTGGAAAATTCTCTTGCAAAGCATTCCAACTGAGAATGGGCCTGATAGATAGTACAGGTCCTGGGACATCGTTAAGAGCTTGAAATCTTTTTTCAAAATGGAATGTATTTGCCAACCTCATTGGAGTATTCCAAATTTGTGGAAAATGCAAAAATTAGTCGGAAGTTTAAATGAATGTGTGTGAATGATTCCAGCTTCCTGGTTAGAAGTCGAAGATTTCCAAGGACTTGCTGAGAAGCATCCGGCAAATCAATCACTAACCACGCCCCTTTATCGATTAACTCTGGCAAGCGGTCGACGAGATTCGCTTCGCTCGTGAAAAGTTTAAATGGATAGGCTGTGAAGTAGTTCATGTTGACTAGGAGAGGATACTGCTCTGGTGTGTAGTGGAGTAGAATCGGCGTTCTAAAACAACATTCATTCAAACAAATTAATTTTTGACAAAACATAGGTCAACACTCCAAACGCCAGCTCGCCAACATTACTCAAAAATAACCTCTAATAAAGTTGTTTCGAAAAGTTAAGTAGTTGATTTGTCATTTCAAGGTTTCGTCCAAAGTTTACGAGTTTTATGAACTGTTGTAAAAAATATCAAAACGGTTCAGTTACAACATTTTTTATTTTTCAAATATCCTTTTTCTGGTGAAAAATATCAATTAAATTAAAGTAAGAACTTTTGGTATCAATACTTTGATACCTTACAACTTTGTGAAATAAGTACCTTGGATCACACTTCATAATAAACGGAGCTGCTCCAAAATAACTATCATTCAGTTTCTCTTCGTGTTTCTTCATTCGAATAGGAAGGTTTTCGAGTCTGGAAATAACTTTTGAATCTGAAAACTCACGGTTTACCTCATGTTGCTTTGCAGCAAGTAATGGAAGACCAATTTCACATCATTAGTCAGTTTATCTTTCATTTTTCTCCAGAACAGAGACGATATCTTGTTCAGGATTTCTTTCTCATTTGTGTTATCGAGGTTGTCAAAAAGTTTCTGAAACAGCCTATTTCTCTCTCTCTCTCTCTCTCTCTCTCTCTCTCTCTCTCTCTCTCTCTCTCTCTCTCTCTGCCTCTATCTCTTTTGTTTTTTCTCTTCTCTTTTTCACCCCCTTACCGTTTCCAGCACTTTTTTCAACTCATCGATCGTCACTCCATAGTACTTATCAATATTCTTGAGGCGTCTACAAGCGTTAACAACTGTATGTGACCAGTCTATATAAGATGTCATCTTATCCTGCATCAATCGAAGAGATTTTTCAACCTAGAGAGATTCTAAAAGAGAAAGTAGAAGAGAACTCTAACCTCTTTCAAATCATTCCTCTTGGCATCAATCGAAGCTTGTAATGCTCTAGCTTCCCTCAGAAGGTCTATAGCCTTCTCATCATCTAGCTCTTTTGATCTACCCAACATCTGTAACATATCGTCTTCAGTTTCTGAAGAATTTTTATTTTCCCACATATCTTTTTCCACCTACTCTCTAACAACTCCATCTCCTCATCTATCGCTGTCGTTAACTGATTGTAATTCAAAAGTAGCTGAGACCAGTTTGAATATCCCATCGATTCGCATATCTTTGTCCGAATTTCATCGTCTCTGAATTCTCACATCTCAAAATTTTATAAACACTGTTACCTGTAGCGTGAATTAATTCGGATGAATTCACCATTGACAGATTCTTCCGTGACGAAAAAAACTCGGAAGTTTTGATTCACTTGTATGAGGGTGTTGTCCATTTCGATGATCTCAAATCTACTTTTATTCATTTTTCCTTTTATCTCACATGAATATCATCTTTCTTGTACAGAACGCAATTTTCGAACCGTTTCACAAGATCTTCATCAAAGTCCAGGAGTAGGACAGTCCCGTCTTCAGACAATTCCGTTCCAAAATCTTCTAATCGATGTTTGTACACCACTTTTTTGTATTCTGTCTCTACAAGCTGTCTCGCTTTTCCTCAAATTTTCTCTTTTGAATGAACTCTTCCCTGTGAAACCATCATCATTGATGAATACGATTGGATCGTTGGTCAACTTCATCAAACTGTGTTCACTTACATCCAAATTGACATCGTGAAGTGGGAATAACTGGGCCATGCAGCTGGAGACTTTCGACTGAAAATTTCGGGGTCACACAAAAAGTCTAAGCCGTATTTCTAAAAAGCTGGAAATTTGTTTGAAGCAAGTAAAAACTCTAAAGTTCAACGGTTTAATATTATGTTTCATTCAAAAAAATTAACTTTCTTTCCAATCTCAGATTTCAACTTGCCGGTGAAACTACGACAATTTCAATATCATCCTAGTTTTGGGATATAACCGAACATTCTAGAATTCGCACAGTGACTACTCACCTGTCTGACTATCAACGGCAGATGTCCGAATATCAACAGTCCAACAGTCAACCCAATGCTCTGTGGAACACAAATGTTCTCGGTAGACCCGATCTCAGCCATTTTCCTGGTCCATTTGTCCCGTTCACCTCCTGAACAGGGACTGATAAAGTTTCAGATGTGTTTACCTAGAGCTCCAACAAGTCTTTCGCCCATCTCCATCTTCGATTCGCAACTTGATATTTGCGATTCTAGTTCTTGCTTTTTTTGGCACATCTGACTGAACTGATCGGAGAGACCTTGGAGTTTCTCGGTTACTTTCTGGAAGTTATGATTTCTGCAAAAAAATAACACGATAAAAATAGAGAGGGAGAGAGAGAGAGAGAAAGTGATAGAAAAAAGAAATATGTAGATAGAAAAACCTGACCTGGAGAACCTTCCTTTTCGCGTCCAGTTGCTTCAAATGCTGTTTGACGAGCAGATCAGCCTTCCTCAGTCTTTCCCTTTTGGGTTCCACAATTTTACTAATCTGATCATACATATCAATCGCCTGAACCCAACGACAAAGTCCCTCGGCTGCTTGTGAGCACTAGAATAAATGTGTTCTCAACATAACGCGCGTTGCAACAACCTGCTTGACTTTATCCGGGTCAAACTCTTCTTTCGAGAGGTACTTCTCCCTGATTAATCTGATGGTTCTCTGTCTAATTTTATCTCTTGGGAAGTTTTTGATCCTAGTGAGGAAGTGAAGATCCGATAAGAGCTTCTGCCCAGATACCCAGTAGTCCGAGACGATTTCACCGATCTGGAAGGAGTAATTTAAGAAAACAGAACTTCTGAGTTTACTCCGTCATCTGAACAACATTAAATTTTTCATCTCAACAAATGAAACGCGTAAAGTAATCAACTTTTTTCCAATATTTATGGAACGTGAAGAAAAATAATGTGAAACTTTACCAAAATGGAATATTCATCAAGAAGTTTATTGTTGTACAATCAGTAAACCAGTTTGTTTTTTTAACGAAGAACTCAGGAAGATTCATTATAAAAAAAACTGGATAACCTCATTAGTCGCCTTGGTTGGTGGTACGTTCAGAAGTATACAAACAGCTTCCATACAGAGACGGACCGCGTATGGAGGAAATCGCATGGTCTTCAAGGATGAAACATCACTCTGCGTCATAGTCTCCAGCGCCTCGACGGCTGTCTCCAATGCTGGAATAGCGAGTGACAGTTCTGCCTCTGATTCTGCCTGAATTCGTTTAATAGATTTAATACGCACTCCGTTCAAAATAATTTTATGTCATATATTGAGTTTAACATACTTCGGAAGAAGATGGAATTACTATTCGTTATTTTTAATAAAACAAAACGGAGAAATCAGAATTTGAACTTTCATAAATTTCGAGACTATCTACCCCATAGTAAGGAAAAAACCTTCGCAGTATATTTTTTCACCTACCTTCAATGACTGCGCCTTGGTTGCAGCTTCGTTTGCTTTATTCTCATTTGCAGCGACAACTTCTCTTGCATTCTCCACTTCTATAGTTTCCTTCTCGATTGTGCTCATGAGTAAACTGGAATCAATAGATTCAGAAGTCGATCAGATCAATTAACCTTGTCTCAATTGAAGTCCTGAACAGTTGAGGTTGCAGCCTCAACAGCTCCCCTTGCATCCCCGATACTTGGTCTTCAGCACGTCGCATCTTCTCCATTCCTTTCTCGTATCTGAACCGTGTTGCAAAGCCAACGCAACGCTTAACTTACTTCGCGATTGTCTTCCTTATAAACTCCTTCTTCCTAGTAGCCAACTCGACAATGAATCGTACTACTCTCATTTTCATGACCCAATCGGTATTACTGATAAAACCCATGGATTCGAGTTGTTCAACTGCTTCCAGAATTTGATCTCTCTGGAATACGTCTTCTATCACTGATTTGGTGTTTATTCATAGTTTTTTTCACACTTTAGATTTAAGGTCAAATGATGAAATCCTAACTTTGCTTCTATTTCGTGAATCATTTCGAAATTTAGTTTTCTCCTTATAAAAGCTTGACCTAACTTTTTCGCTAAATTTCAGATCGAGGTTGTACATGGTTTTCAAACAACAAGAGTAAACTTGTTCTTATTTCATCTTCTGAACACAAAAAATACCTGTTGCTTGTTCAATATCTCTACTTTCTGCAGAATTTTCGCATTTTCATCGTTCACTTCCCTTGCAGTAGGTTTGGACGTCCAGTTAAGGATAAGCCTTCCAAGGAGCTTTAAAAGTTCATTATATCAAAATTTAAATAGGCTCACAGTAGTGTGTTTCTTTGAGAACCATGTGAAATCTTCTGGTTTGGTCACAATGATAACTTTCAGAGTATCCATCAGCTTGGATCCAAGTGCTTCCCAGATTCCTTTTCCTGAAAGAGAAGTTGTCATCTCATCAGACAAGAACCTTACCTTCTAGAGTGTGTTTCTCACCGAACTCGGACAACATGAGTCTAGACAGATATCTACACGGAACTGTTCTATGAACAATGATAGATGTGACATCTGTGAGCATTTTCCATTGGAGTTCAGACATTTTTTCGGCTACTAAGAACGTTAGTACAACCTGTTTTCCATCGATCAAACACTCTCGAAGAATCTAAAGGAGAGAGTATTAGGAGAGATTCATTGTCTATTGTTTTACCTTCTTCATGACTTCATAGTGATCTTCAACAGTGTTCAGGTTGCGGTCAGTATAGAGGTTGAATTTGTTAGTCTCCTCACAGATTTTACACCAGTCGTAGACAGAGTAGGGATTTCTGGCTGAAACTCTCTCTTTCTCTCTCTCTCTCTCTCTCTCTCTCTCTCTCTCTCTCTCTCTCTCTCTCTCTCTCTCTCTTTCTTTCTCTCTCTCTCCCTTTCTTTATTTTTTCTTTCTACTCCCCACTCACCTACCACAAGCAAGCTACCATTACTCGCTTGTAAAACCTTCTCAATGAAGCAAGTGTTGCCAGCGTCGAAGTGTGTGATCGTGCTCTGTTGTAGAATGCTTTTCTTTTCTCGTGTCGCTTTGTCTTTCAGAGCTCTAAATCAGTCTATCTGCAGAATACATCAAACTGTTAGAACCCTTCATAAATCGTTTGTAGCTGGCCGGGATCACTGAAGCCTTTTCCTCGGACGCATCTCCTTCCAAGAACAATGTTTGGGGATAACTGTGAAACTCTGGAAAATCGAGTACGTCTACAATGCCGATAGTAGTACCTACCCATAGTAGAAGTCTAGAACAGCTGCGTGGGGAAGAGAATCAATAAATTTCTGTGTCAAGGAGTCTCGAACATCTTTGACTTTTATATCAGCAGTTAAAGATGTCAGAACTCTGTTATACGTTGCCAATGGATAAGTATTCTGAAATTTCACATCATTCTGATACTTTCTTCAATCAACAACCATGACTTCATTGAATTCATTCCATGGAATTGGCAATAGGAACTTCCTCAATCTTTTTGGCAACGTTGCATCCGGTTTCTCACTAACGACCATTATTTTCTGAAAGTATGCCGCAAAATGCAAAAATTGTGTGCAAATAACCAAACCAATGGAAGTTCCTCCTGCAACTGCATTCTGATCCATTCCAGAACTTCCACGTTCGCCTCGTGAATTCCACGGATCAGGAAAAAGTTCTTGGTAGAGACGTCGCCTTCTATGATTATTGTATCTTCGTGATGCACTCCGCTGTAAATTGTTTTCCACAAAAAATAATCGAATAACATACAACATAATAGTACATGTTCTCACAAAGTGAGCCACTTCATCAACTGTGGTGCCGCTATTGATGTTCAGAAGAATGTAATGGAATCTGAACGAAATGTTACCTTCTCTCTCTCTCCCTCTCTCTCTTTCTCTCTCTCTCTCTCACCCAAAGTCTTCCATTTTGATTTGAAATTCTATTAAGAATTCGTCAAAATCTTGAGAAGGAGTATGTAATATAAATGGAATCAGGTCGGCTCGAAGACCAAGATCTGTCAGATGTGTCAAGAAGAAGTTCTGAAAGTATGAACGCTCCCCTCTGTTACTGCTCAAAAGCTGGTGTGAACCTGTAAGCTCATATCGGTCTTCTCGGGATCAAATTTCTCCCATCCAGAAGAGGTCGGCCCCAGTTCCAAAGCTCTAATGTATTCCTCCTGAACATCATTCCTTACCATTCTCATTGTGTTTCCAACCTCTGTGAATAACCAGCTCTTCGCAGTCTTCACTAATTCCATTCCTATCGTGACCACAAACAGCAGGTATAACGTCACTCTATCCGAATCTTCATCAGTTTTCTTTCTAAAAATCAGAAAATTGTAATTTTTTAAAATCTCCACCTCAATGCATCAAATCTCATGAGATAGAGCGTCTTGTCAAAATCATTGAGGTTCAGTTTCTTCAGAATATCATTGACTCTTTCCTGTTCTGTCGCGGAGAATTTAATCTCCGTTGTAAAGTCCTGAAAATCTTTTGAAAAGTGAGAAGAATAGTCAAACCAATACAGAATCCAACACTATCGTCACAAATTCATCTATCGCGTTGCTCGTATGATCAGTCTCCACAATTACCTTGAGCTTTTTTGTAATGTTCAATGTTTCAGTCCATGGGTACATCTGAAAGTACGAATATTTTAGAGTGCATCTAGTGGGCGGAGTCTTACCGTTTCTTTTCTTTTCCATCGATTGAGCCAAATAAGAGTCTTCTCATCCAATAAACCATCGAGAATCAGCCAAATTTCAGATTTCCCCTTTGATGATGCCTGAAAAAAACCGGGCTACACTGACCACGCCCACTGGAATAACTCACAAAATCGACGTTCAGAATTTCGTCCCAGCGACCACCAGTGTGAATAATGTCAACATCTGGAATAATTTTTGGAACTCATAAAAGTTTTTAAAAAATTAGAAGTCGAATCTTCTGAGCAGAACTTTTTTACAAAAATGTATGGGGATTTATCGATCCAGTTCAATCCGATGGTTGTATTGATAGATATTGAATTGAACATGATTGTGTGATCCGAAAAGTTCGTACGAGAAAATCAAAAAATACATACATATTAGCACACTCGGTTCACTTTCCCAAAACATTTCAAAAACCTTTCAATGTTGCAGATTTTGCAATGACTCTTGATTTTCCAGAAATAGCATCCCCAATAAGGACTATCACATTGTGGTACTTTAAAGTATCTTGTAGCTGAAAGTTTTGAACTGTTTCGTGTAGATTGATGCTGAACCTCATGAATTTTTCTCTGAAGATAGACACAAGTTTCTGACTGGATGGTAGGATATTTTGGATAAGTAGTGTTCAGAATTTTCATGAGTTGTGACACTTCCTGAAGTCATAGTCAATCAGTCTTTCCGTTTCATTTTTTACTTTCTCATTCAAACAAGGAGAGAAGGCCTTCAGCAAAACTTGTTCCAAACTATCAACGACATCATCATCACTAGTCTCCACATCAATGATCTTCTCCACGGCAGACTCCAAAAAGGCTCGCAGATTTCTAATCCGGGAATATTTCTCAAAAACCGGCAAGAACATGAACGTATGAGTGATCCTGAACAAGATTCATATAACGAGTACGCAAAACGGTAAACTTCTCGTGATTGCTCAGAGATCGTAGATGTAGGGCATTATCAATGAAGAACTTGATTTTTTCATCGTGAAAGTTGAGGATCTCGTTCATATGGATTTCTGTAGTTCTGAAATTTCTTTATAAAGAAGTACATCTTCGAATGTTTTTTATTCAGAATTAGATACAAAATCAATTCAACTCATCGGGAATGATTTTTAAAATACTATCTCCTCCACCACTTTCAAATACTTCCATTTGAACTTCTGTTCTAAACCTATTTCGAGAATCGCCAAAACTCACGAGAAGACAACAAAACTTGAGTTCACAGTAAGATCAGCGCCCTTGTGATGGTACTTGAAAAATCCTGAAGTAAAAATTAGGTTGGATTCTAAGGCTCTCCGAGACCATCATTGTGACAGTTGAAGACAGCCTTGTTAACGATACTTCCTACATTGTCAGCTGAAGTCAGAACCAGAAATGCTCCGAACAGCATGGCCCCTTCCATCAGTTGTTCAATCTCGCTGAAACCAATTTTAAAGTTTTTTCTCCTAAATACTGAAAATGCGATGAAATCTCCAACTCGTAAACGCTGGCTATACTTCACAAATCAACGACTATGTGGCGTTTCGGGAACATTACATTGACAACGTGACGACATTGCAAGCGGATTTCAGCTATGTCGCCATATTGTCACCAATTTGTATTTTCGTAGTCCAATCTTGTAACCATAATTAACATACGAAGCAACAAAGAAATGTTATAGTGCTAACTGTGTGTGCTAACCTCATCTTCTCAGTGTCACAGACAATTAATGGACGACCCAAGTTGCCAGCTACGTTTTTGAGAATTTTGATGTCACTTGGTTTTATGGAGCCACCGTAGCCAAAACGAGACATGGTGATGAGTCGTCTGAAAAGTTGGAAGTCAGTTGATACAAAAGTGAAATGAGAGACTGCAAACGAAAAGGTTTGCCATCAACAACATTATGAGAATTTTCAATGACCACTTTTTTCACGAGGAATTATCACAAATAAGCAAAAGCTACTGAAAAAACTATTTTATAGCATCTAATCGGAAACGTTTAATGCTCTTTTCGAATTGTTCAAGACTGCTGAGGTTCATCTTTCGTTGCTTTATTTCAACCACACTACCTCGTAGCTTCTTCTATGAGATGCTCGTCCCTCACGACGCTCATATCAGTAACTTCATAATCGTATCTAACCGATGTGGTTCCGGATCTTATGAACACATTGTCCATATGCCAATAAAATCTCATCTTTGCAAGCCATCGGTAGTCATCAATAAATAGAACCTTCTCTTGTATGAAGTGTGAAACGAGTCTTCTTGCTGAAATTAAGAGACCGCGTTGAACAATACATGGGTTGCGTTCACCTTCCTTGAAGATCAAGTACACTTTTGACAACTTTGCAATAGGCGCGCTTTCATGCATGGCGAGCATTTGACATTCTCTGATTCCATCTTTGAGATCACCTGCTAACATCTTGAAAATCAAATATATTGATTTTCAGTTATCAGAAAAACCTGCATTGAATTCTGCTTTAGTGCATGCTCGATTTGGTAAGTGATCGCTATGTGAAGGAATAGTGATACTATCTGAAGTATTTTTGATTTCTAGACATAAAGCCTGAGTCCATGAACCGATCGGGCTGAATGTCTTCAATGAGTTTTATCTTTGTATGCTAAAGATCTACCTTTGAATCAATAGTTTAATGTGAAATAAATGAAAAAACATTGAAGAGAAAGTCTAACCTGTGTCGGTTCCTCTATAAAATCTTCAACCGGTGAAAATTTCATCCTCATCTTTTCCAGTGTCAGCCTAACCCTTGTCTTGATAGTGGATCTTATTTGAAGTTCCAACTCGTGAAGCCATTTTTCAACATGGCGCTGCAATTTTTACATCACATAGGTTTCAGACACGCACCACACCTTGGAAATATTGACATTCACTGGTTTCGAAAGTTCAATTCTCTCGTCCTTGGTTAAAATAGCAACAATTTCATTTCGATTGTTCTGCTCGAAGGTTTTGATGTTGGGGAACAGTAGTGGGATGTAGGGCTTGCAGTTTGCTGGTTCACGGCTGTCACAGAGAAGTGAGAGAACCAGGTCATCGGATATTGAAAAGAGTCTGTAAATAATTGCTGATTTCAATTATTTTTTTCCGATTTTCAATCAATGTCAGTGATTTTATCATAATTCGATAGAAAACCTCGGAAATATAGCCCGTTTCTTTCTTAAATAGGCATGAAATCCTCCCTCCATCTTGTCGAAAAGTTCTTCCAGATCAGATAACTGCTTATTCAATTTAACTACCAGCTCCATCTGAGCTAGAATTGGTCTGTCCTCACTCTGAAAACCAGTTTCTTGAAGAAGCGGAAGAAACTCACAATCTGATTATCAATGTGTAGCCATTGAAGAGAAATCTGCTTGAAAGTTCGGAATTCCTGTGGCATCTGATATGCAATGTCCTCGGTTGAGAAAACACCTTCTATCTTTCTCCAACGACTGTCGCACTGAATATAGGTATTTTTCACATGGAATGGTAATTTCATACTTTTTTATAGAGCTGCACGAAGGTACTGAGTTGCAACAGTGTCTCGAGCCAGTGACGAATCTGCTCAAGCACCGAGAATGCGTTCGGTGACGATAAAATGTTCTGGCTCCTAGCCAAGTGTGCCTGCATCTGTACTGCTAGTTGGGTTGTAAGAAGATTACCACTCTGAAAAACAACTTTTTTATTTATTTGATAGATATCTGTCGTTTCAAAATTACATTTTGGACTTTCAAAAACTCGGTTGTCTGAATATTTTTCGGTATTTTGTTTTCTAAAACTTTTGTTTTTGAAACCTGAGTTGCTGGATAAAATATGCATTTTTCTATCTCTCACCTGATGAGTCAAAAACGTGGCTTCTTTCCACTGCTCCTTCATAATCTCTATACTCTTCTCCAGGATTCGCTCCTTCTCGGCTTGTGCACCAACCTTCAATAATTCCCGTCTTTCAAGTGTTTCATAGAAGTCACCTTTTCGAACTTCTCAGCTTGTTGAATTATGTTCATCGTCAGCAGTTCACTGACTAGAGGATTCCCTTCAACTTTCTCTTCCGATCCTTCCAGAATCTTAATTTTTACGTTTCTATCAGGTTATTGTTTCGTAAGGGGACGAACAATGAGCATTTATTTTATCTGGCTCTTTGGTGATTGATAAACAAGAAAATTAGTAGTTTCCTATCGTTAGTATTCGAACATGATTGTACTAGAAGAATCTAATACGAAAATCATTGTTCACCTGTTGCCAATGCCTTTCCTTCATAGACTGATTTGAAATCGCCCACAGTACTGGTAGAAGTTTTGAGAACTCGTCCAGATTGTGCTGAACATCAGATAGAACCTTCTGGAAGAGTTCCTTGTGTTCCTGAATGTAACATTTTGAAATCGATGTACGTTCGCGTAAACCTCTGTTTCAAAAGATTCAAGAAAACCCTTCTCAACTTGGAGCTTTTCAGTCTCCATTACTAGGAAGGCATGATCAACTTCATTGATTCTCTCTTAAAATTCGAATGGTCAGAGTTTTACTCGAAACCTTACGTTTCACACATTTATCATACAAGTTGACAGTTTTGAAGTGTAACTTTGATAGTCTCGCTAGGATCTCACAGTCTCTGCCGATCTTCAACTTATTTGTTTCTGAGTTTTCAAGTTCTAGTAGGGTCCTTTGATTCCTCAATCTCTGAAAATTAAGTGTTTTGTTATCTGGATTCCGTAGTTTTTCGATGTTTCCCGATTATATGATCAGTATTTTGAAATTTTGGCCGTTTTCTAAAAATTAATAAATGATTTCTTTGGCTTTTTCAGAAACTTTTGCCAAAAAATATCGAACTCCGTTTTTTACCTCATTCTTTTCCGACAATCGTTTTATTTGTTCTAACGCATCTTCGAAGAATTCTTTGATTCTTTCTATATCCTCATTTGTTTCTGTAATGGAGGAATATGAAGGTGTGACCATCTCCGCTCACCTGACAAATTGTAAACAATGATGCTCTCCGCAACTTCTTTCTCGAGCTCCTCAATTTCAGCCAAATTTTTGTCTGTTTCTTCATTCACACGGTTCGTAATCCATTCCTTTTCGTGATCGATCCGACTCCAAACATAATCCACAAGTTGTTTTAGTTTCTTGCCTAACCGGGAGATTTCATAGTACTGACGGACGTCAAAATCTGAATACCACCTGTCGTCGCCGACTCGCCGCGAGTTTCGCCTACCAGGAAGAACACTCTGCTCCATGAAAACTCCATAAGCATCGTGCAGCTCTTGGATTCGAAAGTTGATTATCGGTATTTTGCCTTCGACCTGAACAATTTCTTCTGACTGTGCTAATTCGGTGCAAATACGAATTCAATATTCTTTAGTTGTGTCAGAATCTCCATTCGGAAGAGCTTCGCTGACCACTCCACAAATTGACAACGGATTCTGAAAATGTGGATGACTTCTGATGTTCAAGTAACAGACTGTCGAGAAAGTCTTGACGCGCGTTCAGTTATTCTTGAAGAGAGAACGCAAGTTAACTTGACTTTTTAAAAAACGAACACGCAAAGAGACTTTCCTGTCAGTCGTACAGAACCTACTGCACACACTTATGGCTCAAATCGTCTAGGATCACTTTTTTGATTTTCTGTTCGACTTCTTGTATTCTTGATAGAGAACTGAATGTTCTATTACAGTTTATAGTCCGAATGATCAAACCGATTCTTCGACTCTGTACAGTTGTAAATAATGAACTCGTGTAAACTTTTTCTTGGAATCCGTAAAGCTTGCTCTCTTAGTTTCTTAACTTTTTCGCTCAACTGAAATTGGTATCTTGAATTTAGTTCTGAAATGTTAACATGCCTCTGAAAACAAGGTCAAATCCTTCTTTTTCTCCAAGGTTTTCAACTTTCTTTCGATGATGTCAAGTTCATCATCAATAGGCTTCAACGGTTCCGGAAGTGGTTCGAACAGTATTTTCTGTGATGCAAACCAAGATCTGGAACAGGTAGAACAAATTGAGAAAGAGAGAGAGAGAGAGAGAGAGAGAGAGAGAGAGAGAGAAAGAGAGAGAGAGAGAGAGAGAGAGAGAGAGAGAGAGAAAACTAACCTTACATCGATCCAAGCTTCAGTAAAAAGCTTCGGATAAATTTTGTGGTCAACTCGAGGTACTGTAACTCGTTTTTCTGTGTATAATCGAAAGTCGCAAACTTCTCGCCAATTCCAATAAACGATCGATTTTACTCCAATAGTCGAAGCTTTTAC
>OZ022250.1:7940883-8133383 GCA_963978915.1 Caenorhabditis parvicauda | reverse complement strand
AAAAATATACTCTCCAAAATAATTTCAACCAATATTGCATAAATTTTTGAAAAAAAAACATTTTTTCGATGAATAAAATTTCTGTTTATGAACATAACTCAGGAGATCATGAAATTGTCAGAAGTGATTTATCAAAACGTGATGCAATAAAAATCTGGAAAATGATTAGCTCTATTCAAAAATTATAAACTGCAACTGCCAGATTCAACAAGCACAATGAAACAAAGTGGGAGACTCTTACTGAGAACCTGCACTGAAAAGTGACTGCTCCTCGGGTAACCAAATACGAGTATTATAAGGAACTATCATAGTATTATAAGAAACTATCATAGTATTATAATGAAAACTAAGTTTTGGTTTTTGGCATTATAATACTCGTATTCTTCATTATAATACTATGATAGTTCATTATAATACTATGATTTTTTCATTATAATACTCGTATTTTTCATTATAATACTACCAAAATTTGAAAAAATGTTCTGACTAAATTAACCTCGAGGGAGCCCCGATAACAAGGCAACCTTCAAAAATAGCTTGTCAATTGATAATTGACCATCAGTCGTGAAAAATCACAACAGCCCAACCTTTTGCTTTTTTCGTCTTGTAAGTCATAAGAAAATCTCCGCAGGGTCACTGCGGTCAGTCGCCGACCATCCGCGGGTTTCGCCTGATTTGTCTATATCTCGGCTTCTGTGGGGATTGAGATGAAATTAATATCCTTCCTATGGTTAAAAAACATTCTCTTTCACCTGAGACCGTCCATTTGACTCAAAAAATGATCCGAAATGCCGAAATATACGATTTTCGAAAAAAAAATATTTTTTGCTAAAAAAAATGATCTCGCTGACATTGTTGGTGATATTATTGGTAACATCGTCGACGGCGTCATTGATAATTTTTTTTTCGAAAAAGTTTCAATTCTTTCAGGGTTCATTATAGAATCTGACACCCGATTCTGACGACGTCGTAGATGACATTGTCGACAGCGTCATAAAAAACACAAAAGTCAAACTTTTTAGCAAGACGATGTCACTGACAAATTTGTCGGAATCGGATGTAAGGCTCTATAAGAAATTCTGGAGAATTGTTTTTCGAAAAAATTCTATCTGTCGACGATGTCATCAACGACGTCGTATGTTTTTTAAAATTTCAACAATAAAAAAAACGTTTTTCCAGCATTTCTTAAAGAGTCTTACATCCGATTCCAACGAATTTGTCAGTGACATCGTCTTCGTAAAAAAAAATTCGATTTTATGTTTTTTCGATGACGTTGTCTACGACGTCACCGACGTCGTCAGAGTCGGATATCAGATTCTACAATAAAGCTTGACAAAATAGAACTTCTTTTGAAAAAAATTATATGATGTCATCGACGACGTCGTCGGAATCGAATGTCAGGTGTCAAAAAATGAATTTTAGTTCATTATGAAATTTGTGGTTTGAAAAATCGAGAATTATAATCCATTATAATATGTGAGGTGAAAACCGAGTATTATTATAATTTATAATGTTCGTAAAAAGTGGAAGTTTTCATTTGAACTGACTAAAGTGAAGCAGGTATATTATAATTTATTATAATGTTTGGCTTTTTTTATTTACGACTATTATAATAAATTATAATACTCGTGGTTTTCATTATAATGCTGTGAAATCTTCTAAATTTATTGTAATACTCGTATTGTTTATTATAATACTATGATAGTTTCTTATAATACTCGTATTTGGTGAAACCATTTTTCGAAAGCTGACATACACTCTGTTACTATAAAACAAGAACACATATGTTTTCTCATATTTCTCAGCTCATATTCATGCTAAAACTATGTCACTTCACGAAAGTTTTTTAGAAGCAGTAACAAATCCTGTCTTTTCGCAAAATCTGGCTTGTCCACATGGAAAATCCAAAGAAAAAATTGCAGAACAGCTCTTTGTGTACTTGAATATCTTTAGAAATGTCATTTACTATTTCAGCTTGAGCGTTGAAAAAAATTGAATATTCTGAGTGATCGTGGAAGTTGTCTTATTATCGAAAATGCGTCTGACAACACGATTGGAGTGCGCGAATTTGCTGTCAAATGGCCTCAATCAATCTCTTCAACTACAGCTTAGCTCAGAATGAAGAGGTACAGATAAATTTAGTGTCAGCGAATCATAAAAGCACCCCATTTACCACGAAAACATAAAATCGCTTGACTGGAGTTCGCGACAAGAAAAATGAAAAAAAGGTCGTGACTTTTCGAGTGAACTGTTCGATATCAAACACGAAGTCAGCTCTCAGGAGATAGTTTTAAACTAGAAAAGAAAATTTTAGATGAACCAGACGGTTTTAAAAGCTGTTGGAAAAATTTACGGTAGGATTCCATCGTTTTTTCCACTCGTAATGAAAGTGCAGATGAAACTCTGACTTGCAAAGTTTTTTTACGAACGGAAAATTTAATACTCAGTTTGTTCTGAGCACTGAGAATAGCTAGAAACACTTCTACATGCTTGATTGAAAACAGATTGGTGAAGCTGTAGTTGAAGAGATTGATTGAGGCCATTTGACAGCGAATTCGCGCACTCCAATCGTGGTGTCAGACGCATTATCGATAATAAGACGACTTCCACGATCACTCAGACACATATCTAGCAAAAAGTCTAACCGATTTCAAACTCGCGGCAGTCGCATTTTTGTAAACTGAGTACGGTAGGATCGGGACTCTCACAACGAACAGTTAGATCTTTGTGGATTTAAATTGTTATTCCTACTTTCAGTCCATTGAAATTAAAGGCGCATTACTTAATCGTTCATGTTTTTCGAAGCGAAACTGCTACGGTAACTAAGAAACCGATTTACGGAGGTCAGACTTTTTTACAGGTAGAGGAAGATATGTGCTCAGAATATTCAATTTTTTTCAACGCTCAAGCTGAAACAGTAAATGACATTTTTAAAGATATTCAAGTACACAAGGAGCTGTTCTGCAATTTTTATTTCGATTTTTCATGTGGACAAGCCAGATTCTGCGAAAAGACAGGATTTCATCTTATAATGCACCAGAGAGATGTTTTATACCACACATTACATTGAAAAAAAACTGATTAGTGATTGAATGATGAAAAATAAAATAAAAATGAAGTTTGGACAACCGTGCACTTTCTTTTCTTACAGTAATTTGAGTGTTCTTGTTTTTAGTAACACCCTGTTTTTGAAATTTTCTGTTATAAATTTCGAATCAATCGTTCGATTCAGCTGATATTTGGCAGATAACATTGTTACTGCTTGTAAAAAACGTTCGTAGATTGGCATAGTTCTAGCATGAATATGAGCTGAGAAATATGAGAAAACATAGGTGTTCTTGTTTTATAGTAACAGTGTAGGTATTTATGGACATTGACGAAAACCCCAATGAACATTACAACATTGCGTTATTTTTGGACAGACACTATTTCTGAAGCCAACTTGGTTCTCACAATCAGTGTACTAGCCTAAAAAAAAAGGTGAGAACACGGGTTTTCGTGACTCATAATTTCTTTTACTAATTTTTTTTTGGCTTTGAACTGCTTTCATTTTGAAGCACAAAAACTTTTCACGATCAAAAGTCTATGAGAAAAGAACATGACAGATGTTTCTAGAAGTTGTGACCTCATCAAAATAAATCAGAACAGAAAGTGGATACCAGAAAGAGAGAAAGGTAAATCTGAGAAATTGAGAAGTCAGGGAAAACAGGATTTGAGGTACCTAGAGCCAGACAATAGACAGTACTTAAAATGTGACCTTAAAAAATCGGAAGATTGGGTTTCAATGTATGACCTCCCACTTTAAACATTGAGAGGGAGCGAGTAAAAGAGAGAGAGAAAGAGAGAGAGAGAGAGAGAGAGAGAGAGAGAGAGAGAGAGAGAGAGAAAACAAGGCTGATTACTTAATAATCGTTTAACAACTTTATTTTTCAGTGAAAAGTGATATGGAATAAAATTATGCTTTGATAGAAACCTAATACTATAAAGGCTATAAATATCAGGTACAATGTTGATCATGCCGTACGTACTGATAATGAGGTATTAGCGAAGGTTAGACCCTAATGAAGACGAATTTTCTTCTCAGAACTTTTCTCACCTCACATTAACAGAGGGAAGCAACTGAACCCAAAATCTTGTTCAAAGTCCATAAACAAGCAAAAACGAGTCATTTGCTACAGATAAAGAGAAAGAAGAAGAGGTTTTCTCACAAGCTGATCTACTTCTGTTTCTTGCTCGTGTTCTGGATTATTTACCAGGTTTCAAACTCCACCAACTTGTGTTCTAACCAAGAATTGAATCTTAGCATTGTGTGAAAATCCAAAGACAGATTTCTCCACATGTGGAGGATGAAAATGCGCAATATGTCTTCAATATTTGCTCACTAGCAAAACGAACATGAATATTAGGATACGTCATCTGAGAGAAAGAGAGAGAGAGAGAGAGAGAGAGAGAGAGAGAGAGAGAGAGAGAGAGAGAGAGAGAGAGAGAGAGAGAGAGAGAGAGAGAGAGAGAGAGAGAGAGAGAGAGAGAGAGAGAGAGAGAGAGAGAGAGAGAGAGAGAGAGAGAGAGAGAGAGAGAGAGAGAAAGAGAAGGAGAGAGAGAGAACACAATGACGAATAATCGAGTACTTCACCGTCACGAAGATCACATTTCTAAGAGGTCATCGAGAAGTACTTATGCATCTCAAATGTTACGTTTTTCTCGATTATCTTCTAATTAGAAGCATTAAGGACCAATCACAAACGGACTCTACCTTATTAAGATTCGTTTGAGACTACACACTACCAACATGTGGTTTGTCTCACGAGTCTGTTGGTATGCATTGCTCGATATTTTCAGCTTTCACACACACACTACCTAGTTTTTCCGAGTACGAAGTTTGGTTGACTAGAACAGGCTTCAGAATGTTGGAACGTATTTAGAAGTATACAAGGATAGGAAGAAGGTTTTTATTACGATTCGACGTAATGTGTATGGTGAAAAAGTGATTGAATTAATAGGTTGTCGATTAAGTCCCCGAATTTTTTGGGGTGTTTTCGAGTACACATCCTGGCTTTCCTAGACAACAACCGCCCCCCTCCCTCAGTGGATTGTTATTATCGAGTCTTCTCCTTGCTAGTAGTCTAAGTGAGTCTTCACTCAGTTCCATTGATTGGTAATGGTAACCCTGTTTTTCCGCGGAAATTTTCGCGTCCGTCATGTTTTGCTATTTCTTCACGTTTCTGACTCCAACCAGAATGGAGCCAGGGATGGTCTTCATTAAACGTATAACTAGAATCTCCTCTCTGCTGGTACAGTCAACAAATCGTACATTCAAATAAATGAGAAGAGCTACAACCTCGAACATGTCCCAAGGTCAGATCGTCGGTCTGAGATGATTATTGACTAGCTACTTGAAGCCGTGGAGGCTGAGCCATGTTTGAGTACTCGTGAATTGGAGCACATATTTGGCTCCAACCATTCCACAATTGCTGAAAACCTCAGGCCTGTCAACAAGAAAAAGACGCTCGAAAGATGGGTAATCCATGATATCACCAATTTTGATCGAATTCGGAGGGTCGACATGCCGATGTCTCTGCTCACCTCTCAACGCCGTTTTCAATGGCATCACCATATCATCACTGGAAATAAGAAGTGGATAGTTCACTCTAATGTTGTACGGAAGACCGCTTGTGTAAATGCCGATTCCCCTGCTCCAGACGTTCCCAAAGCTGATTTTCATGGCAAAAAAATGATGCTCTAAGTCTGATGGTCCGTTCGTGGTTTAGAGTATTGGAAGATCTCAAAGGCTAGTACTACTATAAACAGTGAACTCTATGTTCGTCAGCGACAAGCCCTCAAAGCTCATCTCATTTCTACTCGCGGAGCCGATGCAAAAATCTATCTTCAACACGACAACGCTCGACCCTACGTTGGCAAATTAACCAAGACTGAGCTACTCGGTTACGGTTGGACCGTCTTCCCCACCCACATGATAATTTTGATCTAGCCCTATCTCATTTCTAAATGATCTTGGCCTCCAACGATATATAGATAAAAATAATTACGTTGATGTAGCCGAGGTCAAATCCGCGCTCCGCAACTTTTTCCAGTCATACGGCGAGACCTGGTATCGCCATGGCATTGAGAAGCTATCCCAACGTTGAGAACAAGTCATAGATAGTGATGGCCAATATACAATTGCGTCAAAAAGTTAATGCACGATATCGTTTTTTGAAATATCTCAACGTTGGACAATTGGATAGGTTTGCAAGTTCCAGGAATTGTGAATAAAACATTTTTATACACTGCGAAGGAATATTGAACCAATAGGAAAATTTTTCTCATGAAAGTAGTTATTTTCTGTAAAACCACTCAAAATTTACTTTTTCTCTCAAAATTCATTTCTCTTTTTTCTCTTTTATGTTCAATTTTTCTGCTTTTTTCTGCATATTTTTCAAAGATCAAACAATTTAAATTATGAAATTCAAAAAACAACCAAATCGGAGATCGTTCGAGGTCATCAGATGAGATTGAAATGGCTGCATTTTACTAAACACTCCCAGTAGAAGATATCACCTCCGTATGATTTTAGTCTTGCTCCATCTCAGCTGGAATTGTTTGAAAAACCTTTCACTACAGTTACTTCATTATATCGACTCCATATGAGATTATCTAGGAATTATGACAGGATGTTAGCCATTGATCTTGTTGCCAGACTTTCTAAAAGTCATGGAGTGACAGTCTGTTTTTTGACCATAAAACTGAAACGCCTCCATGAAGACATCTAATTTTTTGCAGACACAACGTTTACATTGGTTTCCTTCATTTCAATTTCTGAACGTACGAAAATCACCGATCTGGCAGTACTACAATCAAGGCGAAGAGAAAAGTGCAAAGCAGCCAGTTTTCATTTACCCGAGTTCATAGATGAATTAGGTCATACAAGTAACTTTCTTTGACATAAAAACATTTTCCGAATGTTTATGTTTGGTTTATTCAACAAAAAACTCGAATTTATAAACTATAATAACTTTAAACCACTTTTGTAAAAACATCGAAAATTTTTAGCCGCTCACTCCAGTTCGACTATCTTCTAGTATTTTTAGACAATTTATTAGTGGCCGCCTACTCATCAAATAAACAAATCTGATGTATACAACGTGTCTGCAAAAAATTAGACGTCTTCATGGAGGCGTTTCAGTTTTATGGTCAAAAAACTGACTGTCACTCCATGACTCTTGGAAAGTCTGGCCACAAGATCAATGGCTAACGTCCTGGCATAATTCCTAGATAATCTCAAATGGATTCGATATAACGAAGAAACTGTAGTGAAAGGTTTTTCAAACGATTCCAGTTGAGATGGAGCAAGACTAAAATCATACGGAGGTGATATCTTCTTCTGGGAGTGTTTAGTAAAATGCAGCCATTTCAATCTCATCTGATGACCTCGAACGATCTCCGATTTGGTTGTTTTTTTGATTCTCATATATTAAATTATTTGATCTTTGAAAATTTATTCATAAAAAAGCAGAAAAATGGAAAATAAAAGAAAAAAATGAATTTTGAGAGAAAAAGTAAATTTTGAGTGGTTTCGCAGAAAATAACTACTTTCATGTGAAAAAATTTCCTATTGGTTCAGTATTACTCAGGCAACTAAATACCACCGTTTCCGGAGGCTTTTTGAATTTCCGACCGTTTCCGATGTTTTCCAACCGTTTCCGGTGTTTTCCGACCGTTTTCTAGTGATCGGTGAAAACGACCGGAATTTACAGAAAACGGCCTGATTTTAAAGGTGACAGAATGAACTAGGCATGGGCATATTGCCAATGATTGGCAGTCGATTGGCAATGCCTGTTTTCCATTGCCAATCGCATTGGCAGTCGATTGGCAATGCAATTGGCAATGGACTTGGATTTTGATTTCTCGGCCTTCTCGACGTTGACGATGGTTCAGATGACCGAATTTTCGCTTATGGTGATGTCGTCTTCAGGAGTTTATAATCTGATGTAACATCCGAATCCGACGATGTCGTCGGTGACATCGTAGGTGACGTCGTCGATGACATCGTCGAAAAAAATTTTTTTTTTGAAAATTGAAAATTTTTTTTCTGAATTCATTTTAGAATCTGACATTCGATTCTGACGTCGTCGTCGACGACATCGTCGGTGACGTCGTAGGTGACGTCGTCGAAAAAAATTTTTTTTTTTTGAAAATGGAAAATTTTTTTTCTGGATTCATTTCAGAATCTGATATTCGATTCTGACGTCGTCGTCGACGACATCGTCGGTGACGTCGTAGGTGACGTCGTCGAAAAAAAAATTTTTTTTTTGAAAATGGAAAATTTTTTTCTGGATTCATTTCAGAATCTGATATTCGATTCTGACGTCGTCGTCGATGACATCGTCGGTGACGTCGTAGGTGACGTCGTCGAAAAAAAAATTTTTTTTTTAATTGAAAATTTTTTTTTGAATTCATTTCAGAATCTGATATTCTATTCTGACGTCGTCGTCAACGACATCGTCGGTGACGTCATCGATGACGTCATCAAAAAAATATTTTTTTTTTGAAAATTGAAAATTTTTTTAAAATTCATTTCAGAATCTGATATTCTATTCTGTTTTTTTCTGGATTCATTTCAGAATCTCGGTGACATCGTAGGTGACGTCGTCGATGACATCGTCGAAAAATTTTTTTTTTGAAAATTGAAAATTTTTTTCTCGAAAATTTTTTTTTTGAAAATTGAAAATTTTTTTCTGGATTCATTTCAGAATCTGATATTCGATTCTGACGTCGTCGTTGACGACATCGTCGGTGACGTCGTCGATGACATCGTCGAAAAAAATTTTTTTTTTGAAAATTGAAAATTTTTTTCTGAATTCATTCTAGAATCTGACATTCGATTCTGACGTCGTCGTCGACGACATCGTCGGTGACATTGTAGGTGACGTCGTCGAAAAATTTTTTTTTCAAAAAAGTCAAATGTTGTTAAGGTTCACAACAGAATGTTAAATCTGATTCTGACATCGTCGATGACATTGTTAGTGATATCGTCCACAATGTCATCAAAATCTGTTATCAGATTCTATGACAACTTCTGAAAATGTCAGATTCTAAAATGAATTCAGAAAAAAAAATTTTTGATTTTTTTGAAAAAAAATTTTCTTCGTTTTTCTGTTGATGTCACCGACAACGTTTTCGGAATCAAGTATCAGATTCTACAATGCATCCTGACAACATTTTACTTTTTTGAAAAAACAATTTTTTTCGACGACGTCACCTACGATGTCGTCGACGACGACGTCAGAATAGAATATCAGATTCTGAAATGAATTTTAAAAAAAATTTCAATTTTCAAAAAAAAAATATTTTTTTGATGACGTCATCGATGACGTCACCGACGATGTCGTTGACGACGACGTCAGAATAGAATATCAGATTCTGAAATGAATTCAAAAAAAAATTTTCAATTAAAAAAAAAATTTTTTTTTCGACGACGTCACCTACGACGTCACCGACGATGTCATCGACGACGACGTCAGAATCGAATATCAGATTCTGAAATGAATCCAGAAAAAAATTTTCCATTTTCAAAAAAAAAATTTTTTTTTCGACGACGTCACCTACGACGTCACCGACGATGTCGTCGACGACGACGTCAGAATCGAATATCAGATTCTGAAATGAATCCAGAAAAAAAATTTTCCATTTTCAAAAAAAAAAAAATTTTTTCGACGACGTCACCTACGACGTCACCGACGATGTCGTCGACGACGAATCGAATATCAGATTCTGAAATGAATCCAGAAAAAAATTTTCAATTTTCAAAAAAAAAATTTTTCGACGATGTCATCGACGACGTCACCTACGATGTCACCGACGACATCGTCGGATTAGGATGTTACATCAGATTATAAACTCCTGAAGACGACATCACCATAAGCAAAAATTCGGTCATCTGAACCATCGTCAACGTCGAGAAGGCCGAGAAATCAAAATCCAAGTCCATTGCCAATTGCATTGCCAATCGACTGCCAATGCGATTGGCAATGGAAAACAGGCATTGCCAATCGACTGCCAATCATTGGCAATATGCCCATGCCTACCTGTGTGAGACGCGCGCGCTGAATTCGAAGCCGTCAGCTTTACCGACTGAGCTTTTGCTGCACGGTTTTTTCCAGACACGATGAGTTACATGAGATCTGGCGAGGTTCACGTATCACTTAGAAAACATCATGACTCCACCCATTTTCGAGAAACGTGCAATACGTGCACATTATTTTCATGCGTTAACATTTCTTTTGTTTTCGAAATCATCTTTTTGTTCGTTCTCTTCCTTCTTCCGGAAATTGATGTCTTTGCATTATTTATTTTACAAATGGGTTCAGAAAAAATTCTGAACATGATAGAATGTTACGTTAACTGAAAACGAAAATCAAAAGCTCTGCTCCATCATGTTTTAGGACTTTTGGAATAAAATTGTCTAAAAACGACCTTCCTCAGAATATCCTACCGTTTTGATGCTTACTCTAATAGAATAACTGATTTACAGAACTATAGCGATGACGGCTGGAGCCAATTTCTACGCGTGCATCGAAAGTAAGTTTTGTATCAGATTTTTTTGTGACTAAAATGTGCAAACAATGTGGTTTTAAGGAACTTCAACTTTTCATGAGCATTGATTATAGTGAGATAGAGCACTGATTTTAAGAAATTATTTCACGGCGTGAAGCTTTATTGAAATATTTCGAAACGGCAATTTTCCATCAAGAAAGGTTAAACTCTGTCTTTTAAAGTCACTCATCACTTAAAACTGCGTGGTTTCATCAAGTGATAAAGTCTCTACTCGTCCATTACGCCGCCTTAGAAGAAAATGTTGTGCATTTCTAACTGCTCTAATAGTTCTGTATTGAAGGAACCTCACCAAAAACTTTCCAGGTGAACTGCGGAGCTGTCCACCCACACTCACACAACAGTGCTAGACCGACTCCGCCACTCATCTGGAAAGAAAGAAAAGTAAGTATTTGATATTTCTACCACATTCCTCATTCAAAAAGTAAATTCTAACTGCTCTAATAGTTCTGTACTGACGAAACCTCACCAAAAACTTTCCAGATGAACCGCGGAACTATCCACCCACTTTCACACCAACGCGCTAGACCGACTCAGCCACTCACTCATCTGGATGGATAGAAAGAGAAGTAAGTATTTAATATTTCTACCACATTCCTTATTCTCGTAAAGGGGAAATTTAGAAGACTCGAATTTATCTTTTTGAGCAAAATTTTAAATAATTTCTGCAGTTCTAAGTTTCTCGAAGGTTAAAATCAAACTTAGTTCTTACTCGAAGTTATCAGATGAACCGACATTTATGAGCATTTACAATACGTAGCCTCTCTTCTGTGAACATAAAATGGTCAATGCTTTAGGTTGGGGAAATGTTTGAATGTAGAGACTTAGAAAACCACGACCGCGAAACAGTGCGTAGTTAAGTTTAATTTCGATGCGCATAACCGTGACAGTTTCCATAGGACATCAATGAGCTGAGAACGAACAAATAATTGTACATAGCAGCATTTTTCATTAGAAACGGTATATCATCAGTGGTATCACGAACAAAAATTCAAAGAAATACCATGAAATAAAATCCAATGTTATATTGCAGGGGAACCAGTGTTGATCATGAAGACCATCAACGATCATCAACCCAAGACGTCTACAAGTCAGCTACATCATCAATCAACGGCTATTTTTTTATATTCTTCATATTAATAAATTTGCTATGCTATTAGGTGTTGTTTTGAGTGAAGAACCCTATAGTGGTATTATTCGTTCCCTATCGTTTCCGAGGATTTCTGACCGTTTCCAGGGATATCTGACCGTTTCCGATGATTTCTGACCGTTTCCGATGATTTTCGACCGTTTCCGATGATTTCCGACCGTTTCCGATGATTTCCGTCCGTTTCCGAGAAAAACGGTCGTTTCCGGTGATTTCCGCCCGTTTCCGGTGTTTTCCCCGTCGTTTCCTGCCGTTTTTTTCCGGGAAAATTCCGGAAACGGGGCGGAAATCTCCGGAAACGGTTGTATTTAGTTGCCTGAGTACTTCGTAGTGTATAAAAATGTTTTATACAACATTCCTGAAACTTGCAAACCTATCCGATTGTCCAACGTTGAGATATTTCAAAAAACGATATCGTGCATTAACTTTCTGACGCAACTGTATATAATATCACCATTGTGCACTGTTGAGATAATGATAAAAGAAATTTTCTACAAAAAATTCGGATACTTAATCGACAACCTAATATAAAAAATTTACATTTTTGAAAAATGGTATTTTTAAAGAAGTCAGATCTGAAAAGTACGGCGGATAAAATGTATTTTTTAGAAAATATCTTATCATAAAGGTACTGTACGTCAATGGATAGAACAAAGTCCGAGTTCTGGGAGAAAGAAATCATGAACTGACAAACAAGATGGATTACTATTGAAGATATTAATAATAAATTTCAATCTTCCGATGGTTTTTTGTTCTAGTGAATTTATTTTTTTATTATGAGAAAAAGTGATTTTGAGGTATTCATGAGAACTTCAGCCGATTGAACGTGTCTATCGTTTTTTCGGTATGATGTGAGATTGTGAGAATAGTATCTTTTCTATAGAGAAGACCGTCTGGACAGTTTCCGATCAGAACTCTGTACTCTGACAGTACCAAGAAAGATTTGAATGAATTATAACTGACTGACTGACGTTTAATTAGAATATTTATGTCTGGCGACATTACTCTCTCAAACCAAACAACAAGGAACAATACTTTACTCACAGAAGGGTATCAGACAAGGAATATTGATTAGGAGATGATCAGGGACTAGACGTTGCGATTGAATGCGAAGATCGACGAATTGTTTATCGCCCAAATCTGAAGTTTTTTATTCAAAATGACAAGGCTTTGTTTGTCTGAAGTATCATCTTATGAATCACTATTGTTAGAATCTTAATCTAATGATATTTCGTCACTGATATCGAATTCGGAAGTTCCGTCTTTAATCCACTAATGTGAGGACCAAACTTCGGGTCTCCAAACTTCTCTTTTGCTTTTTCTCGCCGTTTCATGAAAACATGTAAACCTTTTCTAATCATTTTAACATGATTTTTAATACTTTTCTGATAAGAGTATAAAAATGTACAATTAGTTACTAAATTTCTCATAATTTTTCACCTCTAACCTCGCGGTTTGTTCACCCGTCACCAACCCTTAAAGACCAAGTTTCGAATCCTCCACGCTTCCTTTATTTTTTTTCTCCCACCCTGTTTCACGAAAACAGTGCCATCTGTTCAACCTACCTCATGTAAGCAGACTTTCTCTTGAGGAGTTCGTGATCCTCTTCTGGAGCAGATCTCTTTCCGAATCTGTAAATCCATTCTTTTGTAAGGGTTAGTAGGAAAGTTAGACAAGAATTGTGTGAAATTCTCCCTCATCCTGATTAAAGATAATCTCTCTTTCTAAAAGCTACCGTATGAAATAATCCCATTGATAAGGTGATCTTACTAATCCAAGATTATGTATGAACATAACAAGCTTTACCGACCCCTATTTTTGTTAAAGAAGAGAAGTTGATAACAGGATTACCTGCGAGCTATGGTCAAGGTAAAATTTAAGAAGAAATTCTCGCAGTGAATCCAGTTTAAGTGATAACCCACATAGCTTTAGCTCCGCTAACGACTTTTGCAAAAAACGCATTCATTCTGGCGTTTCGAAGGTTTGAACTGTATTGAGGTTTTTCTGTGATGAAAGTCACGTGGGAACCTACCTCATGTAAGCCGACTTTCTCTTGGCCATGTAGTGCGCGAGCTCAGCCTGGTCTTCGAACTCCTCTGGAGCTGATCTCTTGCCGAATCTGAAAAGCACGTATACAACATTAAACCACACAAGACGGATGCTACATCGTTATTACTGCCCGATTTATTGCTTGGATACACATAAACTGCAAAATTTATTTTATCTATCGTAGGATCGAACCGCGCAACAAACGAACTATGAGACCACTAGACTACACTTCTTGATCAAAAAAAGCAAAACTCATTAGACGAACTTTGGAGTTACCGTGCGCGATTATTATTACACTCACCTCATGTAGGCGCTCTTGCGCTTCTCGGCGGTCATGTTGTCGTCTTCGGTTTCGCGTTTGCCGAATCTCATGTATGCCGACTTTCTTTTCTCCATCTCCGACTCATCTGGGTAAGTTGCTCCGACGGCTTCTTCTTCGGCTCTCTTTCCGAACCTGGATGAGTCTCTCACTTCCTCTCTCACTTCTCTCTCTCTCTCTCTCTCTCTCTCTCTCTCTCTCTCTCTCTCTCTCTCTCTCTCTCTCTCTCTCTCTCTCTATCTGCCTTTTTCTCACTCTCTCACCTCATATACGCGCTCTTTCTCTTCTCCATCTCCAATTCTGGGTCGCTACGTCCGAAACGCATGTAAGCTGACTTTCTTTTCTCGACTTCTCCATCTTGTGCTGACACGTAAACTGCGAAGACGGAGGCTAGGAGCACGAGCCCAAATACACGAGAGACCATTCTGAATGTTGCTGTAGTGATAGAGAGAGAGAGAGAGAGAGAGAGAGAGAGAGAGAGAGAGAGAGAGAGAGAGAGAGAGAGACAGACAGAGAGAAAGAAAGAGAGGTGTAGCGAAAAGAAGGATACAAAATATTTAGAGATCAAAACTTTTCCATCGTAGTGGAAACCTACAAAGAAGCTAAGTAAGGAAAACTCGGGATAATCTGAATGACTAAATTATTGCAAAGGATTTGCAACCAGGACACATCCAACCGAGACTGAATATATTCAAGGAAGTTTGAGATTCTCATGCGCTTTGAGGAAAAAATCCCGAGAACAGCTGAATTATTCGCCAATGTGAACTTGATCCGGCGGAGATCAGTTTCTTCTAACAGAGAGGTACATATGGACAAAAATGGTCGTGGACTCATGTGAGTTGCACTTTTATGGAAATGAAAGATTCTTTGAATTCGAGTGCGATTTCGATGTTTTGTGTTGCACTTGAATGGAAACGCCTGGACCGTCAGTTTTGACTTTTGCGCATGCATATCGAATTTCAGTTCGAACTTCGAGGGGTGGAATGTTCTTATTAGGAACTTAATGTTTTAAAGCTCTCTCTCTCTCTCTCTCTCTCTCTCTCTCTCTCTCTCTCTCTCTCTCTCTCTCTCTCTCTCTCTCTCTCATTATACTTTGTAGTATTGTTACATGACACTATCATGCAATCATATGCTATAACAGAAACCTCACAGTACTTTCTAATCTTCACAAAAGATGTCGGGCTTCAGAAGGTGGGTGTGTGCCTTGGTGGGTGGGTGCTTCTCAACAAGAAATGAATCTGACAGAATGAGCCCGACCGCATGGACAAAAGTGGGTGGAGCTAAAAATCGGCGCGGATTAGACACACGAAGCCCGGCCCACGGATTTTGGGTTGGGAGGAGGAAAGAGAAGAAAAGAAAGAGAGAGTTTAGATGGAGAATTATTTTGAAACGGATCTGATTCGATTCGTGTGTCATCGTCGAACGCCTAACCAGGTTTCTTTGTTCGAACAGAAGTTGGGCGAAAATATGCGATCACAAAGAGAAATGAGCTGTCTAGCAAGAACCAAAAAGAATCTACGGTTCGAGACATAGTCAAAAGCCTGAAAAAGCCTTTTTTCAGAACTGATCAATCATCGTCGAGGAACAAACATAAGAAGGGTGTTCCAGAAGATGTGTGAATGAATTGCTTCAGTGTTTTCGTGTAGAGAGCCAATTTTTGAAGAATCTGACTACAATATGTACAACATGAAAAGTAAACTGGACCTAAATAAACCAGTTTGCCAAAGGCAAGGCTATGTATTAAAACATTTCGAAATAGATTTCAACCTGAAGTGGTTTTATCATAGATTTTGAAATTTTGAGCGTCAGGTTGAGAGATCATTCAGAGTACTGTCCAACTCGCGCGAACTTCTAACCGTTACATAAAATATTATCTCTTTTTATGAACAGTTGTTAACAAACATGTTGAGAACCTTTGGAACAGATCTTGCAGAACTTGAATATATTCGAAACTTTTTGGAAGGCCCAACGCCGGAATGTCAGTAATTTTATAGTTAGGAAACTGTTTATTACAAGGTACTGTCAACCCGAAGTACCAGGAATCCTTCAGAAAGTTGAATAAAAAACACAGGTTTTTGAATCTCATTTTCTAGATATCATCGAAAATTAAAACTAAGCCTCAAATTCGCGCAATAAAGAAAATCCGATTAATGATACGCGGTCCAATAATCCTGATGGGAGCATTAGCTTCTAATCAGGTATTGATCCATGAGATATTCCATTTTTCAGCTCGGCTCTGAGTAACTTGACCTAATAATTTTATGACCACTTCATTTTTTTATTTTTCGAGAATGAATTATTGTAATTTTTCGAATTTCCCGCGCCAGATTTCACCAAAGATGTGAAGTTTGGTTTCCGACCTTATTTGAATACCCATCAAGATGGAGAGCGAAAAGTAGGCTCGAAGGCTAAGCATATGCTAAGGATTCAATTACCATTTAGATTGTTCAGAACCCGCCATAAATCAGTGGGTGTTTTTGGACCAAAACTAGTGGTAAACATTGACCAAAAAGGAGACAGTTTCTGAGTAACTTGCGTCATTTTGGAGGTACAGAGAGGGTGTTTGAAGAAAAACCTGGCAGGGGCATTGGCGAATCAGTTTTAAACCTGTATATGTGTAGGAATGTCCCAGGAAGATTGTTTCGGACGTTGTCTCACATGGTGTTTCAGTCAGAAAAGAGAAAAGCACAAACAGAGCGTGGTATTATTGTTTCAAGAAAAGCCTGCCAGAGTAGTTCTCCAAATTATTTTATCGTGTAATAGGAAGAGAAAACTCAAAAAAAGATCAAATTCAAATGCACAATTATTCTTATTTTTTATTTCTCTAATTCATCTTCAAACTTCATAACTCATGTCTGAGCTAGAATCACAACCTGAAATATCCCATTGTTAACTTTGAGTAATAGATCACCCAGAATATTGGAACCGGGCCTGTTAAAGTCATCCGAAATGTGTCAAACTAGTAGTTGCTATCTTCAGTGAAGTGGTTTTCACAAAAAAAAGAAGTTCTGAAAGAAAAACTGTGTTTCCACTTTTTAGTTTTCAACAAGGAAGTTTCCAAGAGTCTATAGATCAGGGAAGGTTTTTACAGTGTTATGAAGTTCCCGTAACACTTTAAGCAGTTTTTGAATATTTTGGAAAAACCAGTTTACTGTAGGTTAAACTCGCACTATGATGATGTCAAATTACTATATCCCAGCTCTTCAAAATTCAAGACCCTTCGATCTTTGTGTATTGACGTTAACAACAGATTTTTGTAGCACCATGGCTCTTGAGTGATTGTAGCTTCTCTAGGGCTTTATTGTCGCCGAGGTTTATGAAATTGAAAATTCAGGAAATTAAACTATTCAATTTCCATGTTTAACACGAAAATATTGTGCATGGGGTGTTTTTAAGAGTCTTTATTTTCCTTTTCAATACCTTATCTCTCATAATATAACAAAACCCGGTGAGGATTTGTTAGAAATGTCAAAAAATCATGAATCTCTAATCTGTGTGGTGAGGATAAGAAGACGCTGTGCCACGTCATCTCTCGAGTCTCGAACGTCTATAGAACCCAGAGGATACCGTATACCTTAAGCTTGACCCTATTTACTACCGATTTGAGTTTTATGGCGCCTTACTTTGTCGTTAAATGGAGTTGAAGTAATCGTTTGATGCATTTCTTTCAAGTTCGAAAGTGCATTTTTCAGAAAAATTTTAGAGTTTGAAATATCTTATGAGTTATCTCTTTCTAGAAACTCGAGTTTCAAAAAATACTTTTTGTAAAAAATTTCCTTCTTCGCGGAAACTCTATCTGGACAATTTTTCGTTAAAAATAGAACATTTTGGAATTTCTAGTTGATTCAATATGAAAAAAAAAACAATCAATTCAAAATTTGAAAGAAACTTTTTGAAAACAGCGTAGAACTACCAAACTATAGAAACATAATTTTGCACAATGTGGAGACCAAGTGAACTCGCGACCAAATTGAATCATCAAGTATGTATGACAACTACGTAAACCCTGAAATTCAATTTTTTTTCTCAAATAATGATTTCGGTGGTGTTTTCACATCTACCTGCCGAAACCAATTCAAAATCACATAAAATTTTCCAGCTCATAAAATTTATGAACATGTGACGATCACGCAATTCGTGACAGAAACAAGCAATAATCGTATGACAATTAAATTATAGTGTAGAATAAGGAAAAGTGGTTGTTAGGAGACGTTTCTCTCTCAAAATTTATGGGAGCGACAGGAAGGTGAAAAAAGGTCTTACATCCAGGGGTTGACTTTCTGGGCTCAAGGCATTATGCAGAAAATACCTTGCGTTCGAGACACTTTCAATACATTTTGACAGCTACATATTAGATTTGTTAAAAAGTTCAAAAAAGGATGAAAATCAAGTTGAAAAAAGAGCTACTAGCAGGACAGTGCCTCAAAACTGGTGATTGTGTCGAGAGACTATTGACCAACTTTTTCTCTTGGAAAAAACGGGATTTTTGGCTTTACCAACAAGTTTTTTTGTTACCGAGGTTCTATTTTTTCCACTACTGTTAAAATTCAGAACGTCTACTTTTCTTGCCAATTTAAAATCTAAAAAAACACTGAATCTGACACAGAAGTTTTTATGTTGAGGAAGCTACAGAACTCACTTTATGTCTGCAATAACAGCTACACAATATAAGGTTTCGGCTTAAAGAATATGAAGCACGATGTGACGTCAAGCGTTGTAGCCTGTGAAGCGGCCAGAACTCGGAATAAGTTTAACCAAATTAAAAAAACAATTTTCGGGTAATAAGTTCACTAACTTCATTTGGGGTCGTTGAAAGGAGTCACAAGAATTATCATGAAGAGTTTACTTACGTTCAAGTGGTTGAATAATGATGGTGTGTCGATGAAATGTGTCGTCACAATTATGGGACTTCATAAGAACTTTGGAACGATAATTTATGAGATTTTTGTCGCTTTCCAAACTTCTCAGCGAAAATTGAGAAACTAGAATTGTTTGAAAAATACACTTGTCAAATATTCCAGAAAAAAAGGAAATCAAGAAAGTCGATGACTTTTCACTGTGTCTTTGCGTACATTTGATGATACTTCTATCGCGGGCTTTCCCCAAAATTAATACTATTAGTATAAGAAATTGGAAACTTATTTTTGAGTTACAGGAAAACAACAGGGAAATTATGTGAATACATCAGAGTTGCACGGAAGTAAAATTTTTCAAAACGGAAGTCGGAAGTGAAAAAAGGGTGGAAGTCGGAAGTAGAATTTTTTCAACGGTAGTAGGGAGTGCAAAAAAGTTGAAAAAACCCCGAGATATTGTATATTCGCGCATTCTCAACAGGTGATAGGTCAATTCCAGACTGAGTAGAAACGATTTCACGGTTTTTTCGTCATTTTTCACGGCAAAAAATTTTTGACGGAAGACGGAAGTATAATTTGTTAAACGAAAGTGGGAAGTCGGAAGTCGGAAGTGAAAAAAGGGCGGAAGTCGGAAGTCGGAATTCCGTGCAACTCTGGAATACATGTAGCCGATGGGTACTTTTGATATCAATTTTTTAATTACAAAGTATGAAAACTGATACTAAGGTCTTCCCGATCACCTAATAGTTTAGACCCAGATGAGGAAACACCCCACAAAATATTTTCACAGAGGAATAAAACTGATTTTTCACTGACAAAAATTTATATTTGTGATTTTCGGACACTCAGCAGCAGGTTATGAAATTGTCACATGAAGTTTGAATGCAGATGTAATTGCCCCATTTAGTTAGTGCTTGGAAGCGTTTCCACGGGAGATGGAGGGGATTAAGAAGTAACCAGAGAGATGTTTGAAATCACTCTGGATCCATCTCACAATTCGATTCCAGACTTTCTTTGTACGAACCAAATTTCATTTCTCGTGTTTTCCATGAACCTGTGTGCAGATGACAACAAGAATTGAGCAGGAACCTGGCACATAAGACATTACTGAAAGATGTCCCGGAAAAATATAGACAGATTTTTTCAACCAGGGGCGCAGTTTGTAGACAACATGAATTTTGTTCCAAAGAGAATGGACAAAACTAGAGAATACTACCAGCTCGTGGGAAAATAGGAAGAGATGCGAGAACTTTTGGATTAAAACACTCTGTTACATTTTGTCGTTACTCTTTCAATCTGACTGAAATATGAAGTATAATTTTCGGTGAAAAAAGACTTCAGAACACAAATAACTGAAATCAAAGACAAAAATTGGAGCTCGCAAGATTTCTATGCAGATCCAGTGTTAGAATTGGATATCGTATGCATACAACTTGTGTCACTTTTTCCTCGTCTTTTCACTTTTCAGTGTCCTTTCATTATGGAGTGAAACGAAGGAAAGAACATTACTAAGGAGTGAATCTGTGAGAAAAATGAAGAGCCCACCATTGGGGTGGATGACATGGCACGGGCATAATGCAAAAGTGGAGAATTAATGGTTTCGTGAGCGATGTGTGAACCATCCTTCCCAAAATGACTCTTGACACGCTCCTCAGCGAGACGGAAGGAGGAAGAAAAACCACGTAGTTTTGAGCGATGGGAAACAGAGAGAAAGAGAGAGAGAGAGAGAGAGAGAGAGAGAGAGAGAGAGAGAGAGAGAGAGAGAGAGAGAGAGAGAAGAAGAAGAAGAAGAAGAGGAAGAAGAAAGATAAATACTGTTTTAAAAAGTGAGCTCTAAAAAAGTAAGCTCCCTTCTCTCTCTCTCTCTCTCTCTCTCTCTCTCTCTCTCTCTCTCTCTCTCTCTCTCTCTCTCTCTCTCTCTCTCTCTCTCTCTCTCTTTCTCTCTCTATTTTTCACAATGAGGTGGGAAAATGTTATTTCGCTCTCTGGTCACAACCAGAGTGCCAAAGAAACACCCTACACATATAGAAATCGGAAACTTTTCTGCAAGAAGCAAAACATGGGAACATCTAAATCAGGGTCAACAAGATTTTTTTACAATCCTCAAAAAACAAACGGACCAACAGGACACACACCCGGAAGATAATTCCCTTGATGCAATCCTTCCTGTTCCGTGAAATCTTAATATTTTAATCATAACGATCCCGAGAAGCCGTTCAAGCCTCAAATCCTCGCATAAAAACATTAATATCTGTAATGGTTTCTTTTGATAATAATGACATTCTCGGAGGGAGAGAGAGGGAAAAGCTGTCGACGTCAAAGCTGCCAAGGAATAAGAAGGGATTGATCAGAGTACGAAGTTGAAGATCTTTCTGCAGATTCAACTCTCACCGGACTCCTGCTACAATATACCTTGCAAGATACTGATAAAGCCAACTACAAAACTCGATGGACTGGCATTGGATCGTGAATGCGCGAAAAAATGTCAAGAACGATCGCCGCTCATTCACGGTTCAGTGCCGGTACTCCAAAATTTTGGAGACAGATGAAAACACAAAAATACGGTACACTGGTCCTGTGAACGGTCGTTTATCTGAATTACAAAAAACAAAATGGCTACTTCAGTTTCAATGTCTCAGCGCGAAAATTTGAAAATCTTAACGCGTTTTCAATCAACGTCTTCAATTTATTCCAAAAATTCCATAACAAGAGAATACTTGATAGAAAGGTCGAAACGGGAAGAGTTAGCATGTTTGTTTTTAAAGTAGTCATCGTCTTTTCATGAACGCGACCTCAAACTCCAAAAACTACCAAAATTTGAATGACCAGGCGTAGCCAAAACAACGATAATCTTACTGGATTCAAAACTATCTACACTGAGGGAAGTGAAGAAAATTCTTTTCAGACAAAGGAAGAAGAATATTCAGAAAGAGTTATCCTAATCATAAATATGTTCATCATTGGTGGAATGTCATCTGAAGGCCTATAAAATGGGAAACTGCACTTGTGTCTCTTCTTGGAAAACTTGTGGTATGCACAAATGAATATCGGAATGTATCGTCTTTTTCCCATTCTTCTTTCTGGTTTTTTTTCTGAACGAACGACAAGACTGAAAATTTGGTTCCTTCGCAGGTACACAGAACTTTTGACACCAGTGAACATGGTCGTGAATTATACATGGGAAACTTTTTGAAATTACCCGGACAGATTTATCTAGTCGAAATAGAAACTGAATCCTTGAATTCCCGATTTCTGAAGTCAAACAATGGAACGAAAGAAAGACACAATTTCATGATGAAGATCCACTCATCACTTTTCTGACATATTTCACATCTTCTCAACATGTCCCCCTTGACAAACCAAAGAATGAAAGACATTTTAATTGGGATGAACCGTTCAAAAACGTATTTCTTGGCAATCGATAAACGGCTGGAAGCGATTTAGTTAAAAGTACTATCAACGATTTATCATTGCAGCTAGATGACCAACAACTAGAGTTACCACGAATGTTCTAACCGTGGTTAACTACTGAAAAATTCCCATCCAAACTTTTTGAGGCAAACAAATTAGAAAACAAGCTGAAAAAAATTCTCCTTTTTCAGAAGGAAAGGTTTTCAATCACATGCGCAAGTTTGGTATACCACACACTGTAAAAGCACTAGAAAGGATTCTACTATTCTAGAAACCTTTGGTCTTAACAACGAAAATGGAGAAAACGGCAAGAAACTTTTTTCTTTGTTACTACAAATGTAACAGAAAAAATCATATTGATAATCGACAAATCCTCCGCCCACTTAGCCCCGCCCACTTTTCGTGAAGCCGATTTTCGGGTGTCGCTTTTCATTTCTAAAGTGCACATCAGGGCTGGTTACGAAATTTAACGAAATTAACGATTTAACGAATTTAACGAAATTTTTCGTTAAATCCGATTTAACGATTAACGGATTCGTTAAATTTGGAAAAACCGTTAATTTAACGTTTAACGGATTCGTTAAATTTGGAAAAACCGTTAATTTAACGATTAACGGATTCGTTAAATTCGGAAAAACCGTTAAATTAACGATTAACGGATTCGTTAAATTTGAAAAAATCGTTAATTTAACGATTAACGGATTCGTTAAATTTGGAAAAACCGTTAAATTAACGATTAACGGATTCGTTAAATTTGAAAAAAAACGTTAATTTAACGATCAATAATTCCGTTAAAATAAAAAGTTGAAAACCACAGTTTAGTGATTTTTCTGTCACAATCTAGATTTTTCTTGGTCAATAATGCATTTTTCAACAATCGTAGTACTCAAAAAATTAACAAAATTCCAATTTTAGGTTCAATTGACCGATTCACCAAAATTTTCCGTTAAATTTGGAAAAACCGTTAAATTAACGATTAACGGTTTCGTTAAATTTGGAAAAACCGTTAAATTAACGATTAACGGTTTCGTTAAATTTGGAAAAACCGTTAATTTAACGATTAACGGTTTCGTTAAATTAGGAAAAACCGTTAATTTAACGATTAACGGATTCGTTAAATTTGAAAAAACCGTTAATTTAACGATTAACGGTTTCGTTAAATTTGGAAAAACCGTTAAATTAACGATTAACGGATTCGTTAAATTTGAAAAAACCGTTAATTTAACGATTAACGGATTCGTTAAATCGGAAATTTCGTAACCAGCCCTGGTGCACATTTACCACTGTAGAGAGAGAGTTGGATGAGGGTCCTCACGTCAGAATTTTTATTTTCACGTAATCCATCTCGCATAGAGCAGCTTGAGTTAAGAAAGGGGTTGTGCAAATTGCTACGATTTAACGGGATTCAAAGTCGAATGAAGAGATTACAAATCAGACGCTTTAACCACTCGGTCACCGCTGCACGTTTTTTGCGAGCGCTTTTCGCGTGACCGCTGGGGGCCCTCGCAGGTTGTTGCATTAGTTCTAGCCAAACTCGCATTAGTGTTCGCCGTGTTTGAAGAGAGAGAGAAGGAGAGAGAGAGAGAGAAGGAGAGAGAGAGAGAGAGAGAAGGAGAGAGAGAGAGAGAGAGAGAGAGAGAGAGAGAGAGAGAGAGAGAGAGAGAGAGAGAAAGAAAGGTGGAGAGAAAGAGAGAGAGAAAGAAAGAGAGAGAGGGAGGGAGAGAGAGAGAGGTGGAGAGAAAAGAAATCGTTTTGGAGCGTTAGCGAAAAAACTCAAGTGGCCCGAGCGTAGCGAGGAATAGCTGCTTGTGTTAGAATAATATTAGGTTGTCGATTAAGTATCCGAATTTTTTTTAGAAAATTTCTTTTATCATTATCTCAACAGTGCACAATGGTGACTCAGGCAATCAGAAGTACACAGAAAATCCGTAAAACGGCCATTTTGCACATATCTTTTCCATAAATCTCGAAACAGTGGCAAATGCTAAAGTTAGGGCAAAGATATGGAAGTATTGTCTCGCTATGAAATTTAGTACGTATCATGCTATATCTTGAGACATCTAGCCATTTCCAACCAGCGGCGGTCCGCGACTGACTGAGGTTGGACTCGGTCAATTCGAGAATGATATAGGACAAACGATAGTATCTGTTCTTATCGTATTAACTTCCACTGTAACTGGAAAGACAATTTTTGCAAAAATGAGATGGAAGAGGGCAGGAACCGAACTTGTGACATCATGTCACAAAATTTTTGTATAAATTCCGAGATACTGGAACCACATTCAACAGATCAAAATAATTCATAGATCAAACAAATATTCTTGTCACTCGATAGCGAAATTTCTCCACATCTCGCTCTTAATTTGGCATATCTAGATACAGTTTTTTAGGGAAGTTCCGTAACTCGTACGTATCTTGATATATAATGTTGCGTATGCCTGATTGCCTGAGGATATTATATATATATATTGGCCAACACTATCTATGACTTGTTCTCAACGTTGGGGTAGCTTCTCAATGCCATGGCGATACCAGGTCTCGCCGTATGACTGGAAGAAGTTGTGGAGTGCGGATTTGACCTCGGCTACATCAACGTAATTATTTCTATCTATATATCGTTGGAGGCCAAGACCATATAGAAATGAGATAGGGCTAGATCAAAACTATCGGGTGGGTGGGGAAAGACGATCCAACCGTAACCGAGTAGCTCAGTCTTGGTTAATTTGCCAACGTGGGGTCGAGCGTTGTCGTGTTGAAGATAGATTTTTGCATCGGCTCCGCGAGTAGAAATGAGATGAGCTTTGAGGGCTCGTCGCTGACGAACATAGAGTTCGCTGTTTATAGTAGTACTAGCCTTTGAGATCTTCCAATACTCTAAACCACGAACGGACCATCAGACTTAGAGCATCATTTTTTGCCATGAAAATCAGCTTTGGGAACGTCTAGAGCAGGGGAATCGGCATTTACACAAGCGGTCTTCCGTACAACATTAGAGTGGACTATCCTCTTCTTATTTCCAGTGATGATATGATGATGCCATTGAAAACGGCGTTGAGAGGTGAGCAGACCCATCGGCATGTCGACCCTCCGGATTCGATCAAAATTGGTGATATCATGGATTACCCATCTTTCGAGCGTCTTTTTCTTGTTGACAGACCTGAGGTTTTCAGCAATTGTGGAATGGTTGGAGCCAAATATGTGCTCCAATTCACGAGTACTCACACATGGATCAGCCTCCACGGCTTCAAGTAGCTAGTCAATAATCATCTCAGACCGACGACCTGACTTTGGGACATGTTCGAGGTTGTAGTTCTTTTCATTTATTTAAGTGTACGATTTGTTGACTGTAGCAGCAGAGAGGAGATTCTAGTTATACGTTTAATGAAGACCATCCCTGGCTCCATTTTGGTTGGAGTCAGAAACGTGAAGAAATAGCAAAACATGACGGACGCGAAAATTTCCACGGAAAAACAGGGTTACCATTACCAATCAATGAAACTGAGTGAAGACTCACTTAGACTACTAGCAAGGAGAAGACTCGATAATAACAATCCACTGAGGGAGGGGGGCGGTTGTTGTCTAGGAAAGCCAGGATGTGCACTCGAAAACACCCCAAAAAATTCGCGGACTTAATCGACAACCTAATATGAACAGCTCCGAATTCGCAGTACATCTTGCTTCCAGCTATTAGCTTCGTTCAAAGCACACTGATGCAGCTCAAACTTTCAGCCGTGTAATACAATCTACTAATTTTCTATGAAATCTTACGATTTGTAAAAATTTTTCTACATTGAAAACAGAATTTGAGCTCGACGCGAGATCATATGAAGGGTGTGGAGCTCAGTAGTTGATGCGAAAGTGTTGGGTAGCCTCTGTTCAAAGGATTTACGACTCGATCTAATATTGAAACAAAAAATTGAAAATTCATTCACAGCAATGAGAAAAAATACATTTTGAATTGCCGCCTCGAAATAAGCTTTAACGTTTTCCGTTTTTTTTCTTCTCGATACCGTAACCAGAGGGTAGGTCAATAGTTTGATGAACATTTTGAATTGCCGCCTCGAAATAAGCTTTCAGCTTTCAAATACAAAGATGGAAAACGGAGTAAATAAAGAAAAATTGGCTAAGAAAAACGAATTCCCAACATTTAACTGAAGTCAGAAAGCTGAAAACTGAAGAATCAGTGCACCTTCGTTGGGTTGTCTGCGTTGCGACCTGCTGTTTCATCCAATCTCGATCTGACTTGGTTAACACAGTGTTCATTCAGTCATTGTAGCTCAACGAAGATTTCTGAACTGTGAAAAGTTACCGAACACTTTTGCTACCAAGGTGTTGAACGCTCATTGCATATTCGATGCCACTGTGTGTGCACTGAAACAGAACATCCGTGTTCCACCACAGGTCACTCTCCTCACAAACAACCAGGGGTAAAAGTTGTGGTCATCGTCCACTCGCCACTTTCCACCCCTCTGGTCGAACGGTGCTTAATCCATCGAGGTCGGCGCAACTTTCGCAACTTTCGCTCCTCTCTGCCGTCTCTTCTGGAGACCACAGTGCCTGCAGAACGGCTTTCACCCGGCTGGTACGGTCAAGCGAAGGCGAAATGGGGTCAGAGATTTCGGAAATTGCATAATTGTGTGTGAGAGCGTGTGTGTCGGTGTGTGTGTGTGTGTGGACGTCGTCGACCCACATTGACACGATTCACTTTCGGTCGCTTCACCACGCAACACTGACACTACTTACTGACAAACCAAAACTTTCGATGGCTCACTATGAAATGACCGACCATCTGCCGCTATCCAGTGCTCTGGCACTCGATGTTTCACAGTACACTTCGGCCTTCAGAATCCCTGTTATTCATCCTGCACTTCTCTCCAACCAACATTTGCTTCACCTCAACGTGAGAGCTTTATCGTTTCTGGGCTTTTTAATCTTTTTTACCCAGTTTCTGTAGAAAACCCGTGCGAATTGTTGTAAAAACTCAACCCGCAGTTACCTTCAGTGTCTTTCTAACCACCAGCTGAGCTATGCTCTTTGAGAAAAATAATCAAGTTAACTTGTTGGAAACTTCAACATTCTTTTTTGACCAGTGAAATATCAGGCTAGGTGTTAACTCTGGATAACGCTGAAGATCTAAATTATCACATTGTCTTAAATTCAAGATAGGTGGAAAACCACAAGGAAACTGGAAATTGTCTTTAATACACATGTCAAAATTTCAGGCTTCGACATGTGACTCAACTGACCGCTATCTGGAGCACAACAACAACCACGAGAAAGCTGAGGTAAGCAACACGTTCTGACGTCATTTCATCTGAATGTTAAGTCATCTTGTTCGTCTTCACGCGAGAGTCGTAATTCTACATCGCCGACTTCGACTGAAGGAAGAGACAATGTTATCGTTCGACATGATAACAAGAGAAAGAAGGTTAGTTACCAACTCATCAATTATCTCCAAGCGCGGATGTTTAGCTTCATTCCTAGAATTTCACTTACTAAAAAACTGTGTTGTTTGAGTTGGAAGAAGATAGGCTGCTCAGTTTTTGTTCAGCGGGAGAGCCACGTCGAACAATATTTGAAACTAATGCAAGTAAAAACACAAAGAATCTATTGAAAAGAGGGGATTGTCGCAAGTCCGAACACTTTCCTATTTGTAGATTACTTGTATTACAACTTTTTTCACACACGTTTTTTTGGCTTGACGTAATCAGTGTGAAGAAGTTCGGACGGTTACACGGTTTGATTGTCAGCCGTTTCTGTTATTGTTATCGTCGTGGTGCCAGTGACCTAATTGTTATCGCATTCAGGATCAAGTGAAAGATGAAGCATATTGGGAGAGACGTAGGAAGAACAATGACGCCGCGAAGCGAAGCCGAGACCAAAGACGACAGAAGGAAGATGAAATGGCAAGTAGAGCTGCACGACTCGAAGAGGAGAACATGAGGCTTCGGGTTGAAATGGAAAGGCTCAGGGTGGAAACTGACCAGCTAAGGTCGCTCATCTTGACGTCACATGTAAGTTACACATTGGGAACGAAAATTATCATCACGTAATTAAGCTCGGACTATCTGTTGCACCAGCATCAAACCTACTGACTACCCCAAACCTCCCGTTTCAACTACAAATACCGCAGACAACACGGACGACGGTTTTAGTCAGCAACACGAAGGCTTAATAATAATAATAATAATTAATAATTTTATGTACATTCCAATTGACACATAGATCTCTACTGGGTGGTCCATACATGTATTCTCTATTGTGATAAACGATTCTACTTTAAAAGAAGTACAATTTAAGCATAGCTTCAACGTAGTGTATCAGGTCGACCCCCCAAATCAAGCCATTTTGGCCATGCCTAAGCCTAAATGCACCAGTGCCAAACGATTTCTACGAAGTACAAAAATAAATGCGCGTCAAGTCATGCGTCCTATGTGTCTCAAACACGCAAAACGCACTATTCTACGACGACGCGTTATTTTTTCATTTCAAACATTTCCAGAATTTTCATCATTATAAAGTGTTCTGTATTGATTCCTCGTCGTCTGAAACTTGAAAAATGACATAATTCATCATTTTCAGTGTTCACTGAAAAAGTTATGAAGGAATGAATAAATATCTGTCACCAAAAACAGTTTCGAAATATGAGTGACTGAATTTTAGGCTTGTTTTTTTGCTTTTGAAATTTTAATAACGTCGTAAAATATCTATAACATCTGAGAAAACGAGTTATCATAACTAGAAAAAACTTTGAAATGATGGTCGTTTCATTCATTTTACGATCGTATCATGCTCGAACATTTTATGCAAATGCATCATCATTCATTCACCATAATCGATTTCAGACAGAATGGCGGATAACGAACAAGTCCCAGCTCAGGCTGAACAGCCAGTGGCACCACCAACGGTACGTCGAAGTTTTTAAATGTCATGACTGTAATTTTAGACGGAAGCACCAGCAGCTGCCCCTGCACCGGAAGCACCAAAGGTTGCTCCAGTTGAAAGCATGGATACATCGGCTCCACAAGATAACGGTACTGAAGACGCTACTGCTAATAACGAGGTAGATACTATTGCTTACTGCGTTGTTGCCGAAATTGTAATTTCCAATCACCACTTGATTAGCATTTTCCGCCGTTACTCTTATTTCACTTGAAATTTACAGAACAAGGTTCCAACTGCTGCTCCAGCCGCCAACACTCCAGCTCAGTCTGCTCCAGCAGCTCAAGTCATAAACCCAGCCATCCCAGCTCCACGACCGGCACCAGCTAACAATATTCCAATCAGACAATATCTTGATCAGACTGTCGTCCCGATTCTTCTGCAGGTAATTCTGAAAGAATTTAGTCATATTCGTCACAGAATCGTTTTTATGTAGACAAATGACTTCATAAACTTTCAATTTTCATATGAAATCATTTTCAGGCACTCGGAGCACTAGCCAAGGAGCGCCCTGAAAACCCAATTGAGTTTGTCGCTAACTACCTTCTGAGCGAAAAGTCGCGTTACCAACTGGCCCAGGCAGAATAAAATCCATCGCAATCATTTTACACATAATTTATTCATCATTTTTCCATACAAACGGTATTTTTACTGTCTTTAACTGGGTTTAGACGCCCATTGTTCTAACGTATGTTAAACGTTCATTTTTTTCTGTGAAATAAAGGGTTGCGTAAGCAAGATTGCGTGTTTGTTTTCATCGGTTATTTAAACCACCGAACGAAAATTTATCTCACGTTATATTGTGAATAACATTGTTCTTGTTCCTTGATGAAAATAATCTTCATTTTCATTTCTGCCTTTTTTAGTTGGTCCTTCCACTATTTTCATTTCAGTTTTGAAAAAAGCAATTGTTCATAGTTTGTTTTCTCTATTTCATTAAAAGAAGGAAAAAAGCTCTGAAAACTTCACCCCCGTTTTTTTTTTACATTAATTATATTTTTGATGACGATATGAACAAGATTTGTTCTAGAGATTTCATCTTTAATTCACTCTTTAATTCATTTCGTACTAACTGCGCAAACTCTGGTATTTGAATCCGATCGTTTTCATTGTTTTCCAAAGTAATGAAAAACTGAAAAATCAGTTAAAACGACCGGGAATCAAAAAGAAGGTATCCCTATTTAAAAGATAGCGAGCGACGGTGATCATGTAATAATTAGGATTTGGATTAAACGATTTTTTCTAGCCTATTGGTGGCATTTTCGGTGATCTCTCAACGTAGGGGAGGTCGCAACAGTATTACAGATGTAATTTTGTTTTATCCCTTTTGTTAATTTCCTGAACCTTGCGACCGTTTCCGGAAGTTTTACCATAGTACCATAGTCGTTTTCGTTTTTTTTTTTTTTGAAAAAAATCCGAAAACGACCGGATTCCAATATCAGAAGACATCATTTCTCCGCATTCTTTTCTTGATTTAGGAGCGCTTTCCGAGTATTTACGTCCTGTGTCTCCCTGGTGACGGCTCATCGAAGGCGTCAGTTACATTGGAGCGCGTTTACTAACCTTCACTCTAAAATGTTTTCAGGCAGACAAATTTCGATATTCTTCAAACAGGCGAACTATTAATTTGTCGAGATGTACTACTTGTTCATCCATGATGATATAGAGTCCGTTTTTTAAGTGACGTGTAAAATTTAAAACGTGAAATGAATTGCAGCCCTTCTCTCGCCTCATTTCTTCATCGAGAAAAAGGGAATTTGTTTCCTCATAAATCTCGAATCTCTCTCTCTCTTCATCTCCTCATTTTCTCTAATTCTCTTTGTGAGCAGTCATCTCTCTCTCTCTCTCTTCATAATCAGGGAAATGTACTTATTTCCATGATTCTCGTTTGTCTTCAGCATTTTGAATTCGATAATTATCCGTAGTTATTTTAATTTTGTATTCGGATTTTTTTTCTGATATTACTGAGACTGAACTTTCTGGTTTCAAAATGAGAACAGACATTCAGTCACGGTTTTAGTTTCGAAAAAAAAACCGAATGGTAATTATCGAATTCAATTTACTGATTCGCCAAGCTTTCTCTTCCTCTTTCTTCCTTTATCTCCCTGTCTATCCACTTTTTCGCGCTCTTCTGAATGAGTGGAAAATACCAATTATTGCTGCTATACTTAATCAAATTCCATTTTCAGAAATGGTCAAGCTGTTCGTCACCAACCTCCCACCAAACGCGGACCCAGATCATCTGAGAATGCTCTTCACGCCACTCTGCAAAGTCAACGACATTGACGTGGTCAAGAACTATGCTTTCGTGGTAAGAATTTCATTAAACATGGGAATAAACCTCAGTCGTTTACTACTAAGAAAGCATAATGAAGAACGATGTTTTGTGAAGGATTGCGCAAATCAGAATTCTGATCCAAGTGAAAAGAGTTAGATTCCATAGGGAAGAAGTGTGAATTTTATCGATGAAGTTCATCAGTTTGTCAACAAAAAAACATGTCAAAGCAGAAATCAATGAAAGTTAAATGAAAAATTTCAGCATGTTGATGACGAGTACGTAGATGACGTCATCGCAAGAACTCACGGCACCGTTTTTCATGGAAACTACATCCAAGTCAAGCTGTACGTTTTTTTCTTCTCACACTTACCAAAACAGTCCAAAACGTATTTCTATTCAGGGCAACTTCGAAGTTGGGACCATCCACTGCCAAGTGCGGACGCTGTGCGAACACGAGCCACACAACTGGAAACTGTCCATACGACCCAAGAAATTATGTACAGTGAGTTTAAAGAAATGAACTATTTTGAATGACTGGTATCGAATAGAACAATGTGCGCCCAGTGAAAAGTATCGACGTTTGAGCGAATAGTTGATGTGGAATTTTTCGTAGCTGCGGCAATTCTCTGTTCTCCTAGATTTGCTCTTCCCCGTTCAGAAATAATAGTTAGACACGGTGAGGACTGTCGTTTCGTTCTATACCGACACGATCTTCTGCAATGAAGCCCAAAGATAAAATGTGAACTTAAGGCCCACTACAATCCAGTTACCGCTATCGAACGGATCGAAGAGACCAATGGAGCTGACCATGACGGTTCAAGGTATGACGTCCACAACCTACGGTGACTATGGTCCATCTGTGAAACGAGCTGCTCTTGACCAAGATTACATTGATGCGGAGATTCAGAAACCAGCTCAGGCGTTAGTTTTTTTTGCTAATTTTTATTCAACTTTCCTGGTAAAAAGAAATAATAAAGGATACGAAAATGGTCAAAAACTACAAACAATACTGAACGAAGTTTTTACCACTACCGTGCTTAAATTTTCTTTCTGAAACATGAGATACGCGTCACGTTTCAACTGTGATGGTAGCTTAATGGTTTCAGAGAACTGCAGTCTCTGTATGAAGATTACGTGAACAGCAGGAAACGTTATGCTTACTTCAAGCAGAAGCTCCTGAATGAGCTTCGTCATACTGGAACGGCCACCTATGAGAACATCGCCACTCAGTTGACTGCACCCGAACAGTTAGTTTTAATTTAAAACAAGCAGAAAATCCTCGCTACGCTCAGAGCCCCTTTTTCCTTTTTTCATTACAAAATGCAGATTTCGCTCTCTCTCTCTCTCTCTCTCTCTCACTCTCTCTCCTTCTCTCTCTCCTTCTCACTCTCTCTCTCACTCTCTCTCTCTCTCTCTCTCTCTCTCTCTCTCTCTCTCTCTCTCTCTCTCTCTTTCCTTCTCTCTTTCCAATCCGGGAAGGAGCATAACTAATGCAAGTATGACTGAAACTAATGCAAGAACACACGTTGAGTTCCGCACCCGACAGTGCTCACGCGAACGGTCGCCACAAATTTTCGTGCAGCTGCGGCCGATTGGTTAAAGTAGAGAACTTTCACGCGCTTGTCGCTGGTTCGCATCCTCTTTCTGGGCACTTTTGCACAACCATATGATCAGATTATTTATTTATTTTTCAGGTGTCCACCAGAGTCGAGCACGAAGCATTCTCGTCCAACTACTCCGGTGAGATTTAACATTGATTATGCTAAGTTTGTGCGAAACTACTTCAACATGTGATTGCCACGTAAACGTCCTCAATCTTGAAATGTCAGACATCAAACATTCAGTCTGAATATGAGATTTCATTGAAAGTCCAAGGTGTGTAACTCTAACCGATAGACTGTACTAACGCCAGAGACGCTGAGAACCTGAGTGCGCAATGATGATAAAGGAAGGGTAGAAGATTAGATCATGCTGGTGATGTTACTAATGTTTCCTCGATTCTTATTTCCCATTACAAAATGTGATCGTTATGGTTCAGAATGAATTTGAACGTACTTTTCATAGTCTCTAGTTTATAGGCTGACAATTCTTCCATGTGATCTGAAGGTCGTAGAGATCATTTATTTCTCATGGTCTTTGACTCTTCCATATGTATATAAAATGACCGTTCTTGATATATTCACATGTTGTTGTTCGTGGTTTCTGCGTTAACTTTCACCATTTCCATATGTGTTTTGTCAAAATTCGTAATTTACAGACCGAGGAACCACCACATGACCAATCGTTCGGCTCACCACAGCCACTCAAGATGACCGCGGAGGAGGTCAAGAAAATCTTAACACAATAAAAGAAAAGATATTCCGGTAATTTGAGTTAATATTTTTGCTACAGTATCTAAATTTCGTGATGAGACTATATTACATATAATGTAAGTGAATTACTTTTTTTTCAAAAATTATGCCGCAAATTCTTTTTCAATCAAATTGCCGGAATATTTTGTTCTTACCATCTTCATGGGTCAGTTCAAACTAATCCAAATGGTTATGAATTGATCTCCTAATTATTTTATCTTGTTTTATGTTTCTCTGATAAAGTGATATTCCATTTAAAACCATGTTCTTTCTTTGTGTGTAGGGTGGAACTGCCCTGAACGATTCTTCAATTGAACATTTGACCTTTTTGTGTATGAACATTATTTCAGGCCTTTAGGAAATGCTTAGGAGCCTGCTCCAGAAGACGAATGGACCGTTGAGTGAGTATTTGAAAGACTTTATTACTTTATACAAGAGGTGATTTCAATGATGTTTAGTGTTCGGAGGCACTTTTAAACTCAGTAGTTTTCCGTTGTTCTCTTCAAACGTTCTTATTTTGGGACTGAGTACAGCAAAAAGTTTAGTTATATAGGAGAAGAACGGTGGATAATACAGATAATAAGTTTTTCTAAGAACTACGGAGTAATTTTTGAAACCACGGAAAACTACCAAATTCGAATGCCCAAGACGATTGAGATTGAGTGGTATCATGCGAAAACAACGTAGGCCAGTCCGATGGTCAAGCCGAGAAATGAACAGAAGACAATAGCTGCGCTGAAATAGTTTTTATTTGGTGGTGACAGTGATGGAATTTTGTTTTTTCTTTCTAAATATGGCTTAACCTTAGCGTATGCACAGTTTTGAATTCTGAGAATGTAAATTTCAAGATCTAGTCGATCTAGTTATCAAAATTCTCAATTTGAAAAGAAAATAAGTAAATTTTATAGAATTACGAGAGACGCACACAAAAAATCTGTATGGGATCAAAGTGTATTATTCTCAGTTGTTGGATTTTCGGCTTCCATGGGGTGCGCGAGTTTACCCAAAGTATGTACCTTGACCCGTCTCTTCTTTTCTTTTTTGAAAAAAACCAGCTACACAACACAGACACTTGAGCAGTGAACATTGTTTCTCATTTCTCCCGTGTCAGAAGGATGCTTTCCTCTGTTTACTTTCCAGATGCATTTCTTCACCGGAAGCTGGCTATTGTCCTATTCATAATGGAGCACGTGACACTTCCGGTCATCGTGTAATAAAATTCAAGGACCTAATTGAAAAATATGATCATGACAGAAATAATAAGCGGAAATCCACAATTTAATTTCCGTTCATAATACGCGCATTTTTATGCCACACCAGTGCCAAATAATGTTGCTTTCTCATTTTCATCATTGATTTCTCATTCACAGAAGCCGATGATGAGTCATTAAATAAATGAGCAAGACCATTGTGCACCGAACAAGATGCAACGAACTTAGAACAAACAGTACGAAGCGCCGATTTGAAATTTTTTGTGGAACTCACGCAATCCAACAGGCGTACATGTTGAGAGAGTTCTCGGAGAGGCCCATGGGGCGCCTGAAACAAGATTTTGAAGAGGAATATTGTATTATTTCAGAACCATTTCCGAACTTCTAGGCATGTAATTGAGAAAGACTAGAAGTAGGAGATTTAATATGATTTAAGATGTTTTAAGATAAATTTTTGAAGAGTTCGTTTCTCGAAGTTTTAAAAAGAATTGGGTTCAATGAAGGATGTAAAATCTCACTTCATGTAGAGCATGATTGAGTTTGAGCTAGTTTTTCAGAAAGTTTTTTTCGGTATTATAAACTCATTACCAACTTCTATCATGTAAGTATGTAATTGAGAAATGATAGAAGTTGCTTGGAAAATTGATCTGTGAATTTTTTATATAGAGACTGTGACTCTCAGAAGATGTGGAGAATGTAAAACCATTTTTCCGAAATCTGATGTGATTCAATCATTTTAACGTCTTCAAACTGCATTGTAACTCACCTCCTCACATCTCCGAACTCGAGCTTGACAGTTTTGTCTTGTGGCTCCATAGCCTCGGCGAGCTTCTCGGTGCTTTTGAAGTTCTTCATGGCTCGGTGGGAGGACCTGAAAACCGTGTTGGGTCGGCGCACTCCAGTCTCCTAACACTATCTGAACATGGTCGAGGATGAGAGAGAGAGAGATGGAGAGAAAGAGACCTGTGTGCGTTTATGTTTATGTGCAAACATGAAAAAGAAATAGAAAGAGAGAAGCTGACGAAAAAGGTAAATATTTTTGCCATTTTCAGTACTTGTTAAGGTGTTTTTCGGCTGATGCAGCCTTTGAACACCGGAATGTTTGCATAGGTCATTAACTTGATTGAATTGAAGTCAGAATTCCATATTTCATTCGGTGAAACATAAAATTGAGAATAACGTAGATCTACTTTTGAAGCTTCGAAGTATCATTACGAGTCGTAACATGACTCAGGAGAGGAACATATTCTCAGGAAATTGGAACTTTATAAGACTTGGTAAACTTCACATAAGATCCATGTTACCTAGTAGTAAGATCCCCATAACCTACGTATAAGACCTGAGTCAGTATAAGACTTGGTAACTTCAACATAAGACTTTATAAGTTCATATTAATCTCACATTAACTGAATCTCAAAAATGAGGAATTTCTGAGATTTAACTATAAGACCTGGTAAATGTGGTATAAGACTTGGGTATGGTTCATGAGAGTCGGAGTAGTATAAGACTTGCTAACTTCTGTTCAAGACCTGTTAACTTCCATATAAGACTTTGCAACTTCCAACTAAACTCACTATACCGATGTTTAACAAGTCTTGTTACGAACATGTCAGGTCTTGTAACAAGGTTAACAGGTCTTAATATGATCTTTTAACAGGTCTTAATATGATCTACGCTTTTGCGTTTTGATTTTTGGATTGGCCGATGGTATTCTGGAGATGCAACTTGGTATTTTGGCAGCAAGACTTGTTATTCTATCAGTAAGACTTGGTATTCTATCAGTAAGACTTGGTATTATAGCAGTAACACTTGGTATTCTAGCAATAAGACTTGGTATTCCGACATTAAGACTAGGAAAAGGTTCCAAGTAAGACTTGGTAAACTTGTCATAAGACCTGGTAAGTTCGTCATAAGACCTGGCAACCTCCATACCAGGTCTTGCACTTTTGGATTTGGAGGTTAAGGGGATCTTACTACGAAGTTACATGGATCTTATGTGGATTTTAGTAAAGTCTTATAAAGTTTCAATTTCCTGAGTTTACAAGTTAGTCAGTAAATAACTACATTGAGTCTATCACCTAGAATGATCCAGAGGTATCTAAAAATGTACAGGCTTTTAAAAAGTTTTCTCAACTGGATGTGAGATAGGCTTGTTTCATGTGGAGCTGTCATAATTGACTACGTAAGAATGAGTTTGAAAGACTTTCAGCATTCTAACTACGATTTCAGAAGGATTCTGTAGATAGCTACAACGTAGGAGTACCAGTCATATTTGAAAAATATAATGAGATAAGTCATATTAAGAAGAAGTATATGAAGAGAAAATATGAAATCGAACTGTTCTGAACGTGAAACAACCAAAGTCTGAAGATTGTGAATAAATAATCAGTACGGCTCAGGGAGCTCGTCGGACTATAAGTTAAGCTGGAACAAAACCAGTGGCCTCCTTGCGTGTGGTGTTTGTCTATTGACCCATGTATGGTGTGCAAACGGGTGTCCCCCTTCCCTCCCTCCCTCCTAGGCTGAACCCCCATAATAAATGTTTGCGCCAGAGTGCACCGAGCGAGACCCTGCATGGTGGGAAACCATGGTGACCGATCGAATTTGACTCACGAGAGAGCAGCATTGGGAGTGCGCGAGGGTAACAGATGGCTATATACTGTGTGAAAAATATTAGGAATCACCAACTTATTTTCCAACTGAGTATGTAATGAAATTTCAGATGCCAAAAGATTCTATCGTCCCGGAGTTGGAGTTTTTGGGCATCTGCCAGACCCACCAAGATCGAATTTTGAACCACAAGGTGAGGAAGAGAACCATTGGAGTAGTTGTGTATAATGTGCTTCGAATTCGAATTTATTTTAAAATAAAGAGAGAATACCGATCGATAATATGGACCAGATGGATAGTAATGCATTCGCATAATCGCGTATGGTAGATGTATGACCTAGGTTGTTGCATCTCTCTTCATTGTACTAGATAACGAGCGAGGTCAATCGAGAGGGATGGCGAATATTATTAATTTCAAAAAACGATAAAAATAGTAATCGTAAATATACACTAAAATACAGTAGCTTGTTAAAATTCATTTTGATCTACCGATTTCTACAGTAGCTTCTTTGTTATTTTTCTCAAAAATTTGTGGTTTTGAAGTCGACCCCTTTTTTTTGGTTAAATCGTAATTTTTAGGAGGGTGAATCATTATGTAGGGGGTTAGGATTGGGTTTTCCGGGGTTTAAGCATAGCTACAACGTAGTGTATCAGGTCGACCCCCCAAATCAAGCCATTTTGGCCAATCCTAAGCCTAAATGCACCAGTGCCGGCGAAGTGTGGTTGAGTCGTTTGATATAATCAAAAAGTGCGAGTTTTTTTACTGCTAGTTTGCAAAATTGGAAATTTCGGAATGTTTTCAGTATTTATTAGTTCAATATAAAATTTTTCGATATCAAAAAAAAATTCTTTTTCGTTTTGTTTCTTTTTCATCAGTTCTATTAATAGAATTTAGGTGGTCTGACGGCCGAAAATAGTCAACGGGTACACCTCATCAACGCCTACAGAAGATACGGATACCTAGAAGCAAACCTAGATCCACTCGGACTTGAGTCGGAGCGACAGTGAGTTTTCTTCATTTTGAAATGTTGAGAAATTTATTAACAATGTCCATGTGTTCAAATTTAAACATAACGGTGCTTTCTGCGGTATCCACCGTGTGATGTAGCAGCTGCATCTCGTGTTGGGCACTTACAGTATTCGGCGTCCTTTCCAACAGCACCGACTGGTCCGGCTGGTCCTTCGGTTCTGGAATGTAATAGTTGTACATTATGTGAGGGTCCAGTAGTTTCAATAGATTATCTCTCTTGTAATCAACTCACCCATCAGCTCCTGCGGCTCCACCATATCCTTGAACTCCTGGCTCCCCAGGTGGGCCAGCAACTCCTGGGTACGCATCGCGCCCAGCGTTTCCTGCTGGTCCTTCTGGTCCCTGTTCTCCTTGTGGTCCTCTCGCTCCCTGTCTACCAATTGGCTTCTCAGCGTCGTCTCCTTTTGGTCCTGGTGCTCCTGGTTTTCCGTCGTCTCCTGGCGCTCCTGGTGGTCCAATGTCTCCCGGCATTCCTGGGTTCCCGTCGCGACCTGGGTGGCCGGAGAGACCACGTGGACCGCGCATTCCACGGACTCCTGAATGTAAATCTCGGTATGATAGTCGTTTTCACGCAGTGATAAGTGGGTTCTACTGTTCATGCAGTGCTAGTGATGATGTTGATAACTTTGGTGCGAGTGATTTTCTTATGTGAAAACGATATGTTGTCCTATCGACGATTTCTATTCAATAATTTTCTTGAAATTTCTATCGCTATTCTGACTCACTCGCTCTTCACGAATCAAGTTAACTATTTCAATTTCTATAAACCTGGCGATCCTGATGGTCCTTGTGGTCCTGGAAGCCCTTGTGGGCAGGTGAAGCAACCTTGTGGTGGCGAGTTCTCGACATCAGTGGCATCCTCTCCATCAATTCCGTCCACACCATTAAGACCATCCTCACCATCGGGTCCTTGTTCACCCTCCTCTCCGGCTGGCCCAGCGGGGCAGTTGTTCTCAACAGTGCACTGACAGCGGTTTGGTGCTCCACCAGTAAGTGGTCCTGGTGCGATTGGGAAAGATGGTGGTGGAAGTGGTGACTTGTCCCCATGTGGGAACGATGGCTCTGGTGGGTTTGGGTTGTTTCCACTGGCACCGTATCCGCCATAAGATTGACGTCTGAGACGGTTGGATGGTGTTCCGGCGCCGAGGCGGACCATGTCAACCCAGAGGTCGTCGGTCAAAGCCTGAAATTCAGGTTCTGCTGGTTTCCGATGCGTAAAACTTCATACAAATCAAAAATGGGGTATATTACAAGTCTGGCTCACTCACCTTGAAGTTGGTAATCTCAGAATCGAGTTCATTCCAGAAAGAGTTGACCTGTGAATAGATAGAAGCAGCAGCAAACAGTGAAACCAACAAAGTGGCGCCAGAGAAAAATAGGGCGCCAGAAGTGGCTTTGGTGACTGACATGGTGTGTGTATGTGGTTAGAATTCCTCAGCTTCCATTCCTTTTATACCCGCTTCACCTGTTGAGACGCGAGAGGCGGTGAAAGAACAAGATGAACAGAGAAAACTGAATCGGATAGTACGTGGGTAAATCCAAAGGGATTTGATCTCGACTTGTTACAGTAACCTTTTTCTCGGTTGGTTGAGTAAATAACAAGTACGATGCGTTTAGATTTTGTGATAATCAGAACATGACGTCCACTTATTATTTTCGAGCGATTCGTCACTTTTTCGAACGATTGTGAAGCTTTTCAATACTATGTGCAACATCAAATATTTTTTGTAACACAACACTCGGTGATATACTGCCATTGAAACATAAATTAAATTTTAGGTTTGCCGTTAGTTGTAGATTTCGAATTTATCGTGACTCATCTCTACCATATGAAACCACACAAGGGGGGGGGGGTGCATCGAATATAGAAAAAGCGAGTTACTTTCAAGTAAGGCTCACTTAAGCTTTGATGGATAATTTCAGTGAAAGAATTTCAATCCACAGTAAACATTACCGTATTGATAGTTAACTGTGTAAATATTGAATTCATAATAATTCCTAATGTTTCCACTTGCTTCAATTTTCGTATGTAGTTCACTTCCGATAAAAACGGCGACCGTACAAACCAAAGGCACATAAATCATCAATCGTATCACTTTCGCACTGACGTTGATAATTTGTGATTTGTTCTTACCAAAGATTCTTTGGTGATACTGTATTTTTCCTTAAAATACAGTAAGACACCGAAGTCCAATGTCTGTCGAGCTGCTATCCTCCCATCTCCCGTCGCAAAAACTCAATTTAGCCCGAAAATTTATGTTCATCGCTTTTTTCGTAATCGTCGCGGCCCGATACGATCTACGTCTGATCGGATTTGCACTTTCCGTTATCCCCCGTACTATGTTCACAAGTGAAAGAATGAGGGAACGTGCTAGAGGTATAAAATGTGTCTGCTTTGAGATACTTGATAGCGGTGGAATGTGATGGGATAAGCACCTATGGCATGTACCTTGTTCGGTTTCTGTCGTATGAAAGTCTCCAGTCTGCGCTATGAATCAGTGTTATTAAGACGAGGAAATTTAATTCGTTTTCTTGGGGATATTACCATCTCCGATCCGCTTGGTTTAAGCGGTTTCGGTACACTCGAGTACAAAAGATCAGTGTACCCGCGATCTAACTTTGCTCAACGCTCGAAATCGTTTAGAACCTGAGTATGTCTGTGGGCACTACAATTCAAAATAAAGATGTTGTAAAGAGCATAGGAAAAACTGTTGTGAAAGATCTAGTAGCAACTCTGCGTTAAGTTCCAAATAGAACCTCGGTATTATTCGTATTTCATGGATCACCTTCGTATCCATGTGCTTACAAATGCTCACATAACATTTTGGAAAGAAACTGGTGAACTTGCTTTTCTACCATTGTCGTACTTCTCACTAACAGTGTTTTCTAGTGTTGAGCGAACATTATTTTACTAACCAATTGTTAGCATTCATTACTGACGAACCGGAAATCACCAGAATTCGAGCTTATTCCAACACTTGATAAGGTGTCCAAATGTTGCGATTAGCCAACCCGTTTCGAACCCTAAAAAACTGTGCGCAAATTGTGGAAAAAGTCAGTTTGACGAGATAAACACGTCTCCGGGAAAAATCAAGATTCAACACTCGTCGACGTATCATCCATTGGGGGCAAAAACACAAATGGTTGATTTATTGAGAGCGAAGTTGATTGAACACGATACGCTTGGTTGTTGACGATAAGGTGAAGTGTCTCGATGAACTTTAGGGGCATTAAGGAAGTATTGACTTCTATAATGGGAATATTACTTAATGGCTTTATTTTTGGACAAAAAATCGATGAAGTCATCGTGATAGGGTTCAAAATGTTCCAAATTTTATGAATCTGAACGAATTTAATCGATTATCCACTTTTCTCGTACTCCTAAGCCAAAAACATCCCAATCAAGCTAAGAAGTTCATAAGTCCATTTTTGACGTTTTTCAAGAACCCACCGCACATATTGATAAGACCCAGTAAAAGAGACAAACAGCAATTAGAAAGTGAAAAATGTTCGAACATCGTCTTCTCACTTTGATGTGTCCGCCGGCGCTTTCCAATTCGAATTGTGACAGTTTGTGCGTCTCTCTCCCTCCCTCTCTCTCTCTCTCTCTCTCTCTCTCTCTCTCTCTCTCTCTCTCTCTCGTTTCTCTCTCTCTCCTACCATGTCTCGAATGGAATGACCATCGGACTGGCTAAGCGAATTTGCGTGTACTTGGTCCGCCAGATGACGATTGACGGTTTATTAGATGATTAAGAAGAGTGTAAGCCGCCTATCCGTCTGCCCAGGCAGAAAAGTTCAGCTGATGGTCGCAATTTTATTTATCGTTATGGCACGTAGGGGGGAGTGTTTTCGAAGGTGATGACAATCAAAGGCGGCGTAGATATAGGAAGTGCATCACTCCTTACGAATATTCGGAGTCAACAGAGTCTGTTAACTTGGTAAAAATACAGATACAGTTAGAGTACACCGAGGTAGGAAAATTATGATATTGAACTTTCGTGAATAGTGTTTCAATAAATCACGCCATCCTCTTCAAAATATCAACACATTTCAGTGTCCCAGAGTTGAGCCTCGCAGCCTATGGCCTTAATTCATCAGAAGAAGTCAAAAGTGGTTACACACTGAAAGATCTCGCAGACCAGCTGAGGCATATCTACTGTGGACCAACTGCCATCGAGTTTATGCACATCAATGTGAGTTTTAAAAAATATTCTAAAAATTACAATAATTTGGAGTCTTTTGGGAATGACAATATTTTGATTGCTTTCTGAGAGACTGTGTATGAGTAGTAGGTGAACTAACAGAGCTGGAGTCATAAAATTCATAATAAAGTCAACTCACATTTAAATAGAGTGAAAGTTCGTTTCAGAGCTTCGAAGAAAGATCATGGTTAGCACAGCAGTTTGAGAATACCGTAGCAGATGAGGTCAGCAAGGAGGAATTGGTCCGACTCGGCAAACTTATGCTTAAGTGTGAGGTGAACTTTCTTCTTTTTTTAAATGGTGTTTCGCTTCTTTCATTATTACCGTCAAATTCTGATTCTGTGTTGGAACATGTCAGTAAAATCTTCCTCTTACTTTTTTCGAATTGAATTTTTTCATTGAGAGTGAACGTTTCTTGTTAGCCCAGAAATTCCAAAGATCGGAGAGTAGAGATGTTAACCTGTAGGTGGAAAATAATTTTATGTACACATACTATTTTTCAGAACTTTGACAAATTCCTCGCACTCAAGTTCCCGACTCTGAAAAGGTACGGAGGAGAAGGAGCCGAAGGTATGATGGGATTCTTCATGGAACTTCTCGACAATTCTGCCGACAGTGACATTGATCATATTGTGATGGGAATGGCGCATAGAGGACGTCTCAACCTGCAAACACAGTTGTTTCAGTTCCCACCAGTTCAGATGTTCAGAAAGGTTATTTTATTACTGAAACAATATACAATCTTCACTTATACTCTTTGCCTCTATGTATGTAGATACGAAATAGTCATAATTGTTTTCAGATCAAAGGAAAGACGGAGTTCCCAGATAGTTACGATGCGAGTGGTGATGTCCTCACTCATTTTGGTGAGATTTCTTTGAATTTAAAATTTCGACATTTTCAAGTTTGAAAAAAAAACTTCAAAAATGAGAATTTTCGAATATGGGAAACGGCTAACAAACGGCTGAGTTTGAGCACTGTGTTCATAGTCTCATCGTAAAAATGTTAGTACATCTACTCAAAAATAGTTTTTGGAAATAGAATATCGATGCAAAATCTATATCGTAATTTGTACCGGAAATGTAGAAATTCATTTTTGTAGGAAAGTTTTCAAAGTTTTGTGTACCGGTTGAAAAAACAGACTGATGCCAAGCAAACTCTCTTGATTAAAGAAAACATTTATCTTTTTGTCAAAACTATTTTACAGTCTCTTCGATCGACCACAAAACTGCCGGAGGCCAAGTGCACTTGACTCTGCTTCCAAACCCATCTCATCTCGAAGCTGTCAACCCAGTAGCCATGGGCAAAGCGAGAGCTAGAGCATGGTAAATTTTTATCATCCAATTCCTGTCAAGACACCCTTTCAGGAGCACCAAGAAGGGTGACTACACCCTTGAAGAAGACAGAGCTGCAAGAACTGGTGACGGAGTTCTGAATGTGTTGGTTCATGGTGATGGAGCTTTCTCTGGACAAGTGAGTGGTTTGTTGTTGACACGTCTGATCTAGACGCGCTACTTGGGCTTTTAACGAAAAGTTCCAATTTTATGACTGGTCCGATTCGCTGGAGTGAATACCTAAGAGAGTGCGGTCTTTCGTTGAAAAAGTGTCTTTTTTATGTTCACATAATGTAATAACACAAGAAACCACAAATATGATGAAACGTTGTAGGGGATCGTCTGGGAAACGCTGGCCCTCAGCCGCGCACCTCACTTCCGTGTTGGTGGAACTGTTCACATGGTGACCAACAATCAAATCGCTTTCACAGCTGAAGCAGCAGTTGGAAGATCGTCCACTCACTGCACAGGTAAGCTGAAGTAATAGTCAGATGTAAAAAGGTATTCTACAGATATCGCCAAGTCCTTCGAATACCCGATCATCCATGTCAATGGAGACTTCCCAGAGGTAATTTTATAAAGAACTTTCGAAAATTCGATTTACACAGATAAAATTGTTCCGTGTTTCAGTTATGGAACTAAGTTTTGATGACCGTGGGTAACGTGATACGTGAAAGTTATGTCGCAAATTGTCTTGATAGATTAAAAAGAAATAATGAAAATGAATATTGTCTAGCCCCTGTTTAAATTTTTAAAATTTAATTCAGGAGGTGATCAAAGCAACCAGACTCGCATTGGCGTACAGAGAAAAGTTCCGTAAAGACGTCTTCATCAACCTCATTTGCTTCCGCCGTTGGGGTCACAATGAACTCGACGATCCTACTTTCACCCAGCCGAAAATGTATCAGGTATGAGTTTATTAATGGGTAAACTGGTTTTGATAAATTAAACAGGATTTCCTGTGAAAAACTCTTGTGAAAGATTTTTACATTTTCGAGACGAACTTGATAACTGGATGAAGTTTTTTCACTGATCCGTGGAAATTATTTGAATTTAAAAATTCATGAGAAAGTGTTCTTGCTATGAAATTAAAAAATTGTCGACAAATCCTTCCTGTTCCAGGAAATTGAGTCTCGTGACTCAGTTCCCCAGTACTATCTTGAACGGCTGATCGACCAGGGACTTATTACAAAAGAAGAAGCTACTGAAGAAATCAGAAAGCACACTGAAGATCTTAACGCACAGCTGAAAGCAGTTGATTCTACACCACCAGAGTGAGTATCACAACTGAATCCCTCCATTATTCATGTCCCAGGGTTGACCGTTTCCGCGGCAACTGGACCGGGTTCCAACAAGCCCCGAAAGCTGTTGAAACTTGGGATACTGGAGTCGACGTTGATACGCTGAGATTTGTCGGAGCCGCTAGTGTCAGAGCACCAGAGGAGTTTGTGAGTATTTCAATTTTCTGCCTTATTATAGCAAATCTGCCGGGTATGAAAGTTGTTCTGAGCAATTTCAGCTTGGATTGGTCGTAAGTTTGACATCCGACAGGGAAGTTCTCTCTCTTCTGTCTTATGCGTAGTTAAATTTCCAGAAATAAGAGCGCTACTTGACACTTTCAAAAACGAGACTGATTTATTGGGACCGTCATTCATTGCAACTCACTGACAATGTATTGTTCAGAACACCCATCAACACCTGAACAAAATCCACATTGACGCGAGACTGAACAAGATGACTTCAGGTGAGGGAATCGACTGGGCGACGGCAGAGGTGAGACTCCCTTGGGATCCATGAATTGTTCTTTCCAGGCACTAGCATTCGGAAGTATCCTTCTTGACGGCAATGACGTCAGAATCAGTGGTCAGGATGTGGGAAGAGGTACTTTCTGTCATCGGTGAGTCTCGAAAATGACTTTTGTTCAAAATCTTCTTTTCATTTTAATTTCATTATTTTTTCAAAAGATATCACCCAATTTTTAGTTAAGATGACTAAAACGGTAGGAAATTACACGAAACAGTCAAAATTTTTCGTGAGACCGATTTTAGAAAAAAATACAGTAAACGGATAAAAAGAAGATAGTCCTGAATGTTTTTAAATTTCGAGAATTTGAGAAAAAACGGGAAATTGTTAGATTTTTACACCATATAATCTCATTATCAAATACATTTCAGTCATGCAATGATGGTCGATCAGAAAACGGATAGCATCCATATTCCATTGAACCAGATTGTCCCAGATCAGAAGAACAAAATTGAGGTTTTCGAAGAATCTTGGCCCCTATAACTTTTTTTACAGGTAGCCAACAACCTTCTATGTGAAGAAGCCATTCTTGGATTCGAATGGGGATTCTCCTCAGAATCACCGAGAAGGCTGTGCATCTGGGAAGCCCAATTCGGTGACTTCTTCAACGGAGCACAAATCATCATCGACAACTTCTTGGCCAGTGGAGAGAGTGAGATTTTTGCCAAAGACTTATCCAACATTCAGAAATTGTTGTCAAAACCAAACATTTGAAGTTTAAATTACTGTGAAAACATTTCTTCAAAGAAACGATCCCAGAAAATCCGATATTCCTCGAAGACTTTTCTTTGATCTTTTTTTTAAAACTTTCGTAAACTACGGTCGTTTTCAGTAATTCGCAGAATGAACTTATCATTTCTCTCTGGAGATTACTGAAAACGATAGAAAAATACTGAAAACGATAGAAAAATACGAAAAACTATAGGATCTCGACTCTGAGTGAGCTACTGCGAGTTTTAAATCGCTGTGTCTATTAAAGGAAGCTTATAGGCAAATGGCTCTACCAATCCGGCCTGACAATGCTGCTTCCACATGGGTTCGATGGAGCCGGACCTGAGCATAGTTCGTGCAGAATGGAAAGGTTTTTTTAAAATTTCTAATCTGATTTCATTCAAAATCAAAATTTTAAATTTCTAATCTGATTTCATTCAAAATTGAATTTTATTGGAAATATTTGTTTTTTTCAATTTTTAATTATTAAAAATTAAATTTTTGTCTTCCAGGTTTCTGCAACTCTGCGACTCCAAGGAATCGCAACAACCAGTCGACGGTGAGAATGTTAACATGAGAGTGATCAACCCAACCACAAGTGCACAATACTTCCATGCCCTCAGGAATCAGGTAATTTTTCTAATTATCTTTTCTCATAATGATTTGCAGGTTGTCAGGAACTACAGGAAACCTTTGGTCGTCGTTGCACCGAAGATTCTTCTCAGACACTCGAAGGTAACTTTTGACTCGATTCTCAAGAAGTTTGGTCTTAAAAGTCAAGCTTTCAAAAAGTTTCCATTAGTGTTAAAGAATCGCATTTCACGAAGATTAATTCAGAAATGTCAATTGTTACCGCAATTTCACATTTTCTCTGAATTTTACCACAACTACAAAAATTTATCGCAACTTTAACTTATTGGAACGCCAAAAATACTACGAATTTCTATGTTAGAAGAAAAATCTCAGTGAATCTGTGGACCTCACAGTTTCCCCATTTAGTCTTGGCACTAAGAAAAGTGCCCGTTTCTTAACCCCCGCCGAAAGATCTAGGGGTTTTTGAGTGATTCAATAATTTTCCTATCCCCTTCTTAAAAAACTTACGCACCCGCACCAAGTGTTCGCTAATGCCCTGTAAAAGAACGCAATAAGATTAATGACTTCGTTTTTTGTGTCGTCTTTTCTTTATGTCACCTTGCCGCCAATGTTTTTTTTCGTCCCTCTCCCGGAGGTCTTTCTCTCTCTCTACCTCGTTTAAAGTTTCCGAATTAATTACCCTGTGATAGAATCGGCGGCGGTTGGCCTTTGAACAGTAGACCTGAGTTATTTTGGCACGTTTTGGTAGTCTTATAGATCCAAAAGATGTCTATGATTGACAAAATGGTTTGAATGTCAAAAAGAATATTTCGATTCTCGTCGTTTGTTGAGTCATGTTTGGTCATCCTGAATTTCGAAGATCATCCTATTTGGTTGATTCATTTTCATAGAAACAAATTGTTTCAGCAAGTTTGGTTAGTTTCACAGATTTCTCTCTGTGATGTAATTATGTATAATAATTTTCAAGAAAAAATGTTTTTCACTTGAAATTGAGCCAAGTGCTATCTTCAAGGATTTCATCAAACTGACGCTTTCTCATAGATGAAAGTGAAAGAAATGAGATTTCTACCGGTAGTTATGCTCTACCTGCTTTGGTCAAGAGAATACGGGTTGTACGGACGGTTCATCATCGTAGTTTCAAAAATCGCCTCTGTGCTATAATAAGTTATGTGATTTCAAAAAATCACATAGACACTATAACCCCATCCTGGTTTTTTTTTACTTTGTACACATCCAATCAAAAATATTCAGGCCGCTTCATCAATCCTCGACTTTGCCCCAGGCACTCACTACAAGAATGTAATCACTGATTCGACTTGCAAAGCCGAGAAAGTAACAAGGGTATTCTGAATCTAACTGAAACACTCGAAAGAACTTTGAAATTCAGGTGATCTTTACCTCTGGAAAGCATTGGATCGCCGTGGAGAAGGGCCGTGATGACAGAAAGTTGACGGATACGGTAGCTGTAGTCCGTGTCGAGACCCTGTGCCCGTTCCCAGTACTAGACCTCCAAGCAGTTTTCAAACAGTATCCGAATGCCAAAGGTTAGTTTAATGGGACTAATGGGTGGTCAAGTCGAGTGAGTGACACGAGTTGAATAAGATGAATTGGTTGAACCTGTTGGGATTGAATGAAAAGTTTAAAATGACTGGAAAAGTTCACTGACTCTATTACTATGAGACAGCTGGGAATTAGTCAAGTATCGACGTACTCTGTTTCCAACTGTCACTGGAGATAACTGTCTTTATTAAAGTGGGACAGCGTTTCACAAACTAGAGAATTCATCTGAAAACGCAAGTTTTCCCACCGGTGCAGTAGTTTCTCATCCCTACTGACAGTAATCCCTCATATTTCTGTTTTATTACAATAACTAGTTGAAAACCATCTGGACCCCGGTTGTTTACTGTCATTGTGCAATAATCAAGCACGTTTTATTGACTTTTCGAGTGTCTTATACAGACAGGTGGTGCTAGATGGTTATCTCTAAACACGGGAAGTCAAGTGGGTCGTCGAGGGTTCGATCCTCCTCAAAAAGAGGCAAAAATGAGACATGTTTCAGAGTTTGTCTGGAGCCAGGAAGAGCCGAGAAACGCTGGAGCCTGGAGTTTTGTGAAGCCGAGATTTGAGAACGCACTGGGAGTTTCGGTAAGAGACTTGATAAGTTACACTTATCTCCATAATTATTTTGTTGCCAGTACGTCGGATTTCTGTTGCCAGTACGTCGCATTATTGTCGCTAGCACATCGCATTGTTGTCGCCGGTACGTCGCAATTTCTGTCGCCGGTACGTCACCAGTACGTAATGGCGATCCTTGAAAGTGTCGCCGGAACGTCGCCTTGTGGTCGCCATTCGGTTAGCCTAACCAAAAGGCGACGTTCCGGCGACAAATTTATTATGGAGTAATTTATGTCTGATCAGTGTAAATCACCAAAAGGGGGACTGGATCAGGTCGCACACCAAATACAAATTGGGAGGGATCTTCGAGTTGCACTCTCCTGTTTCTCTCCAAAACTTTTCGTGGACCGGCATTGGACCGTAGATGGGCGACAGTTGTCCCGGACATGTGTCGCCCAGTTACAGTCCAATGCCGGTCCATTTATGGTCCGATGCCGGTCCGGTCCATGTGTCGCCCATCCGCAGTCCATATGTCACCCATTTACGGTCCGATGCCGGTCCGGTCCATGTGTCGCCCACTCATAGTCGCACTGTTCAATATCAGTTTGATACATTATGTGGACACACATAACTTTTGCAGGGGTATGACACATGAAATTCCTTCTATATCCGGACCCCTGATATACGATAGTGGGTACCACTTTCAAGCCAAAACTGAACCTAAGTGGACAAATATAGCCCAATGTTCATCAGTTCAAAAATAGTCCAATGTTGGAACTGACATGTGCGAACACACAGTACATGCTATAGTTCGGCTTACGATCGTTCCTACTCCGAAGTGCAGAGAAGAAACGATCTAAAAAGCCGTCGAGCGCTAGATAGGTCATTGCAGCCACTAGCGGACATATCGCGGGTTTCGTCGATTTGATCATCCATCGGCCAGTCCATGTGTCGCCCATTTACGATCCAATGCCGGTCCAAATTTGACACGCAGCGCACTCTCCCTGCCACCGGTCCATGTGTCGCCCATCTACAGTTCATCTGTCGCCCGGTCCATCTGTCGCCCATTTACGGTCCACGGCCGGTCCGCCAAAAGTTTTGGAGTGTGTGAAACTGAAAAGATAAAAGAACAACTGTTGAATGGGAATAAACGCTTTTCAAAATTTCTGCATCCCTAGATTCCGATCTTTTCACAATGTTTACTTTGATTATTCAGCCACGATTTGCCGGTCGTCCAGAATTGGCGTGGACAGCAACCGCCATCGGAGAACACCATGCCAAGGAAGCCGAAGATGTCATTAACCAAACGTTTGCCTAGTTCAACTTTCCCCTTCTTGTATACGTGTTGTTTTTATTGCTCAATTAGGTGCTGTGATAAATGTTTTCCATCTTCTAAACGATACAGTACTCACACAGTTTACAACCCAATTCGAAGGTGATCAAGTTTGGAATAGACTTTTAACTACGCGGCGTCTCCCTTTCAACTACGGTAATCACTGAAAGTACGCCAATGACCTTGTTAGCGTATAATTGGATGAAGAGGGCCACTCTCTCCAAATGTGATCGTTTGTATGTATGTGTAACAAAGAGCTGCCCCGGAAATGGATAATTGAATTATTGGAGGGAATTTGTGTTGAGCCGCCGGCAAATGGACCTACGTGCTTTGTTTCGTTTAGTTTCTCCAGGGTATTTATTGACGTACTTTTTGATGGTAGTGGATATCAAAATTCGTATCGGGTTCATTTGAAAAAGTAACAGTTATTGTCTTTACTCTCGATTTTTCGGAAAACTCAGCTTTGGCGTACTGAATGCGCAGTGATTGGCTCACTTTTCGACAACAAGTAAAATCGAAATTTGTAAATTACTTTCCGGCTCTTGGGACAGTTGTAATATTGTACATGTCTAGCAAAAAGTCTGACCGATTTCAAACGCGCGCCAGTCGCATTTTTGTTAAATGAGTACGGTAGGGTCGGGACTCTCACAACGAACAGTTAGATCTTTGTGGATTTAAATTATTATTCTCACTCTCAGTCCATTGAAATTAAAGGCGCATTACTTAAATCGTTCTTGTATTTCAAAGCGAAACTGCTACAGTACTACAGTACTAAGTAACCGATTTACGGAGGTCAGACTTTTTTACAGGTAGAGGAAGCTATGTGTATTGGTGTACATGTAGTTTAAAATTTATTCATGACAAAACCTGCTTGTACGTCCTGTAATAAAACTACGACAAACACAATCGATAGACGTCGTTCTCGACCTATCAGTGAATCCATGAGCAAGAGCCGCTCGGCCGGAAATTGAACAGACCTCCGAAATTGGAAATAAGACGGAAGCGTCTACTCGAGTGCTTGGGTAATGATGTGCTTGATTTCCAGCCACTTCCAATGACGTATATCTTTTTTCCATACACACACACGAATCACATGATCGTGTTGCTTGTACAGAGAAATCTTCCGCAATCCACTTACATTGCACCATCTATCACCATGTTTGGCGGTTGTGGCCAAGCTTTGGTGACCTGAGCCAAGGGATTAGGAACCGGTAATAATGGTGGGCAAACGAGGCGCACTCACCAACCACCACATCGTCATAATCCCCAAATTGGTGCAATGTTGAAACAGTCGGAGCATTCCCCCCTCACCTTTCACTTTTGTTCAGTGTTGTAGAACATTTTAGAACACGCCTCTTCATCGGTGGTATTATAGACTATACATGTGTGAACATAAGTGAAAACTGTCAGAACCTACCCTCCGCATTTCTTCTAGAATTATTCATATGATTTAGCTTTCTATGTTTTTTCGAAATTCGATTGAAAACAGTTGTCCTTAATGTAGCTACTGCTGGCTATGGTCATGTATAACATTTATTTCTCTAAATAAACAGTTCCAACATTCATGATTTTTCTCTTGACCACGTTGAACAGTAGATTTGAAGAGTTACAGTACTCAGACGGAACTCGAAGTTTCAACTCATAATGAGCTGTTTTCTTTGTCCCTGTTGAAACAGTCATGTTGTTGAGTTTTTCCTACAGTTCATTAGAGTTAATATTTCTGTAGAACTACGACTACAGTTACCCATAGTCATCTTCATGGTTAGCAGTTTTACCAAGCAAAACAGAAAAATGTTTGGAGAAAACTTCAATATTAGAATTATTCGAATCATCATAAACTACAGTACATGCTGTAGACCTACGAAAAACAGTAATCCACACTCAAATCTCATGGTTTACTGAATGACGATAGGTCGTTAAACGGGCCACATGCTATCGCATGGCCCAATTATAAATCAACAATTATGCTCGAACGCGATTTCGTACATTAGCAACTGATTTATAGCCAAGGTCGTTTAATTTCCTGAGAACCCTGTGATTCATGACAATTTGAGTGCTACCCATTTGTCTCAAAAAACCCTGCCGCGAATTGCCTTAAGCCCATGCAACTCTTAAAACCGTTCACAATAGTATCAAGCAACTGTGAATAAATTTGCATGAATCGCATTCCTTCCCTTTCTCTCTTCACAAGTTTTTGAACCTTTTGAAAAATGGGAAGGGCGATTGTGCAGTTTGTACGCGCTTATCTATTTCACACCATAAAATTATCATGAGAAATAGTGTAAGTCGTTAACCGTGAGAACCTAGAGATACATAGAGGTGCCGCGCGAAAGTTGGGCCGAACGCCCAGATGGTGGGATGGTTGCGCCATTAAATGGTGAACATTCGTCTTACTGATGTTTTCCGGGTGGTCTTCACTTCTCTCTATCTATCTATTGCTTTCAAATGTCTGCATTTTGTCGTCAAACTTAGAACTACCAGTGCATTCACAAGAGATCACTGCCATCACATAACTTCATCACTAGATGTTCTTGTTTATTTGTGACCATTAGTCTATCTAATGTTCCCCGGACGATCTTACTCTTCATTCAAACATTGTGTCAAGAAGTCTGCAATTTCTCGTCAGATTCAGGAGTATACAAGAGTATACTCCGCACATAAAATCATAACATAACTCTATCACGAACACTGGTCTATCTATTTTTCCCCTGGCGGTCTTCATTTTATCCACTTATTGCTTCCTAAAGTCTGCAACTTCTCGTCAAATTCAGAACTTCCCGTGTATTCACAAGAGATCACTCCCATCACACAATTTCATCAATTCATATCTACATGAATCCGCGAACGGCGAGCCCATTAAAAATGGAATAATGTATTAGAGCATATGGTTCTCGCCTCCCATTTCCTGCGAAAGCGTTGCGGAAGCGTCACGGCTGTCATGATGACTCGTCAAGACGGCATAGTTTCAGGCGATGGACAGTTGCTCACACACGCGTGCCACTACAACCACACATATAATTATTTCATTAGCAATTGCTCGCAATTGATGTATCACTGTAGTATTTTTGAGTTGGTTAGAGTGTTTAGAGACTTGAAAGAAGGATTCTTATCTTAAGTTGAGAACGCTAAGAGACTTCTGAATCTCCTATTCTATGTTCCTTTTCAACTTTTTATCTAGAACTTTCAGCTTTTTTGGTTTCGAATAATGCATTGAGCAAAATTGACAACTAGAAGTTTAACCATCATAAATATAAAATCTTCCCGAGTCTTTAAATTTTAGTCTTTCTCTCCCCTCCTCTCTCTCTCCCTCCTCCTCCTCCTCCTCCTCCTCTCTCTTTCTCTCTCTCTCTCTCTCTCTCTCTCTCTCTCTCTCTCTCTCTCTCTCTCTCTCTCTCTCTCTTTCTCTTTCTTCCTCTCTCTTTTTCTCAATCTTTACCTAAGTAACCCTAACAGACCCTAACCTTCTTAAAGTCACATCAGCATATCGCACCACTTGTAATACTATCCGCTACAGCTGTCACCTCTTTTTTCGTGCCTTTTGACTCGACTCACGATGGTTATTTTTGCTCCTTCGTATGATACACAGCGTTCCTTCTTGCTCTTTCTGCAATTAGTGCAAACTTTTCATGTTATGTTGTGACTATTTTGAAGAAAATCAACAACGGGCTACTACTTGCCGCTAGTAAACTGATGAACTTTGTATTGAATTGAAAAGGGGAAGAAGGACAACAATGAGTTTGTTTCCTTTTCTCGACTCTATAGAAGGACCCTATTTGAAGACTCACACTCACTTTTTGTGTCGTCTATCTAGTTTATAAGATTGAGCTTAAACTTTTACCTTAAAGTAGAATGGCTTATGATTTTAGCCTATCACTGAACTGAAACCTTAGCCTTGTACCCTGAGCTGTTATTCTACCTGAATAAACCTGAATTGGGATGCTAACATGAACTGTTCAACTTGTATTTTCAGAAAAAAAACCTGAGGTCTGCCCATGAAATTGAGCCCAATTTTTGAGATAAGTCCCTAATCTTAAACTGTTATATTAGCCTGACGCTAATCAAACACCTTGAACAGAGTCGAAGCTGATATTTTGATATTAGAACTAAAATGTGAATTAGACCTTGACGAAACACTAGCTGCTAAGAAGATCCAGAACTTAATGTATCTGACCTCAAACTTAGTCTTCATGTTTGCCATAAGCTATGAGTTCAAAGTGAAGCAATCCTTGAAACCATCACACGACCCAAATATCCTAACTAGAACTTTGTCTGAGATCTTGATGAAACCTAAACTGAAGGAAGTTTTCTAACCGTGAATGAAATATCTTACTTGAACCAATCCTGTACGCAAGCAACCCAACCGAAAGCCGAAGTCTCACCTACAATACCGCTCTGTCACTTCAAATTAGCTATCGCACAAGCAAAATATCACTTTCTTTTCGTTTCGACCGCATTTCTTTGGCATTGAATCTAATCTGCTGGAGATGGTTCCACCGGATTTCATGAGATTGTTCAATGAAACTTGTGAGGTCACTAAGATTCCACCACATTCGTACACCATCACGTAAGAAACGAATGCGCCCTCTGAAATCGAGTTAGCCGAAATTTGGAGTATGCGAGCATAGACATCGCGCAGCCTCTTCTTTCATTCTTTTTTGTCTTGACAGTCTCCACCCTCCCTCTCTCCTCTCTCTCTCTCTCTCTCTCTCTCTCTCTCTCTCTCTCTCTCTCTCTCTCTCTGTGTTCACCTCAAAACACCAAAACATGGCGGTTCCCACGCAGGTGTTACAAAACATCATCCCTGCCGGTCCCTTTCAACAGTCTGCCAGCTGTATTTGTTCTCGACTTCACGCATCCTTTACTCTTACTTATTGTCTGCAGATTAGTCAGGCGTTGAGGTTAAAGCCCAGTTAGGGTTATAGGTTTGGTTATATCTTGCCATCTTCTTTTGTTTAGGGCTTATTCAGTGTTTTAGTGTTGACGTCTTTTCTATTCGCGTTGAACCCTAAAGCGTTTTCCTGAAGTTTGTCTTTTTTGCTTCAGATTCATATACTTTCGTTCAAAGGCCCAAATAAGGTTTCCAATTTGATCATGACCTAATCTGTATCTCAATTCCTTAATTTCGGTTCATTTTGGCCTGAGCTTAGGTTAGCAGTTCAAACTCTGAATAAGGCTCAACATCATATTCTCACTGATAACCTCAGTTTTTACGTTTTCGCATAAAAATTATCTCCAGCTTCTATTTTGAGTTTTGATTCAGAGCTCAGCTTAGATTCTTTCTTGTCTAGGCTCACAATCCGACATTGACTCAAGGGACTAATTCAGACCGTAACAGGACCCAACCCATTCAATTCGCCCCAATATGTTACTCTAATTTGACTTGATTGACGTAATTCCACCCCTCGCGGACCCACCATTCCATGGGAGCAACTGAAACATAATCTGATTATGGCGCAATGGACACCATCCATGGTGTACTAGTTCTGGATTTCACTAGGAATTTCCAGAAGAATTTGTGCTCTTGAAACATTTTTCAGTTTTTTTCTTCAGAATTATAATTGATTGAAAGTTTATGATTTTTTTTCGTTTTCACTAATTCATATTTTGTGATTTTGTTTTTTTTGATTCTCGGAATCTTTCATTCGAAAAATAAACTGAAAATCCCTAAAAAGTCATTTGGTTCTGACTTCACTACCTATTATTTTTCACTGTAGTCTTTCAAACCCAAAACAGTTCTTAAAATGCAAAACCCTAATGTTTTTTTCTTATAATTACACCTCTTCTTCTAAAGAGAAGGTCAACTTTCATCCGTTTTTTATGTTTCAGTCCTAGATGAAAAACTCCACTGAACTTCACTTCAAAGTGGAATCCTGTGTACATCCGCCAGGACACACAGTCCATTGCAAACCCATTGGACCTAACGATCCTTTAATCCTTAACTTCATTTATCCGTTTGATGATGACGACTCTGAACGAGTGTTCGTGGCTCAGTAGTCATCTAACTGAATAATCTTGAGAAGCAGAGAGACACAGCACAACGATGACCCTACGTTCCCAATTCCACTGCATTCTAGCCAATCAGTTGGGTCGGAAGACGTTGTGAAACACTACTTCCTTTATTCCGGCAAATTGCAAAATACCATTGCTTGGAGTCGAACCTGGGATGCGGTTTTTGTTGTAACTTCATACAATTTTAATTGAGCTATCACTTTTCAACTGATGCTAGATTTTAACCCTGATGTCAAATCCAGTGCTGTTTGCTATTTTCGCCTGTTCTGCAACTTGGGACCGAACCAGAGTGTCAAAACTGAGAGTTTCAATCATTCCTACTGAGCCTTCATTGTTCCAATTTTTCAAACTGAGAATGTCAAGATTATGACTATCCACCATTACTTCTTGCAAACCATATACTTTTTTCCCAATCAGAAGCTAATTTTTCTAACTCTTTGAGAAAAGGAAAAAGTAACCCGGTGCCGGCTAACATCGAACCGACACCTCGAACCTTGCAAAATCACCAAAACCAGATGCGCCATTCGGAAGAAGGCGTGTCCTTCAAAACGCCAGAGTGATATGTAAAAATGAGTTGTGCGCGAGCGCCCCTTGGGAGTGCACCTCTTTGAGAATTGTTTAGCTTGGCGGATTGGTGCAACTTTTCGTCTTACAACTTTCCCTACTGAGTACGATCCTCTTCTCTTGTTTATTTATTGTGATATCATGGGTATAATCAACTGATAGAACTTCCCCACTGGTAGACATGCAAATTTGATTGTGTTTTGCTGTTTTCCGGTAACGTCGAAGTTGTTTCTCATATACCAGTCTTCCTGTAGATAAATTTTGATGAGATAGTTTGAGTTGTCAAAGCAACTTCGATTCTCCATTTTCTGAATTTTCCATTTTTTCTGCAAATAGACGAAAAATTTCGAACCTCTCATGTTTCCTGTTCCCTTACCTTCTATGATAATTTTCTATTTTTCTCCTCAAAAACTCGTCTTTCAGAATTTTCAATGCAATGGATTGGCTGGCAGAGCAAGGTACATCTACTGCCAAGTCAACTCCGACCCATGGACGAACGATACCAAAGGTATGACCGCGCGCGAGTACGCTTTGCGCAGACCCAACTTCGAGTTGTTTTTCATTCAAAAAACGGAAGCCGCGCGAACAGATGTGACTCATTTCAACATGAAAAATCGCCTTGTGTTCCAACTTTTTGGTGTGACGTGGTTTGGGTGACTAAGCAGTACACCCAACAGGGTGAACCGCCAAAGGAATTTGAAAAAGGGTTTTTTCAGATCAGAATCTATGCTGATATCAACAAAGACGACAAGATCAGAGTCAACGAGTCTATGATCAAAATTGACGCAAAAACCTACTCGAAAGGCATTTTTGATCATGTTTTTTGTCCTGGAGCTTCACAGGTGAAGAAAATAACTGAGAAACAATATTTTTTTCATTTTAGGAAGAAGTCTGTACCCAACTTATTCCAGATTTGGTCGACAGTGTTCTAGCCGGTCAGAACGTTTCATTCATAGCGTTTGGCGCAAAAAGTTTAGGTAATTTGTTTCACCAAAAAAGTTTCCAACACATCTAAAAACAATTTCCAGGAAAAGAAGAACGTGTTTACGGTGGGAATGTCTCCCGATACGGTATCGCACAGAACCTTCTCTCACGAATTATAGGGAACCTCGAGGAGTAGGTCACAGTGCACCTACAGTAACCAACTTACTGTTTTTTCAGATCCGGTGAGAACGCGGATCATCAAGTTGTGATGTCGGCTGTGTTAGTTTCACAAAAAGACGGGACTATTATTGATCTATTGAGTCCGTTTAACACAGGTACTCTTACTGTGGAATGAGGTAGATCAAAAACATTTATTTAGACCCTAGACGTCGCTGTGTTCGGATAGTGGAAGATGTAACTGGAATCAGATTGGAGAACGAGTCGAAAATTCGAGTGGATACTGTAGAACAGGCAATGTTCTATCTTAATACGGTAGTCGATCATCGGTTAATCCGTTAGTCGCTTTGCAAAGCCCCGACGCTCATGCATACTTTCAGAAGACGAGATATCCCAGAGACTGAGCCATGTGTTCTTGACGATTACGATAGCAAAGGAAGGGGATGATAGGGAAGGTTTTTGAAGGTTACTCATGGTCATTAAGGTAATCTTATTCAGAACGGAAGTTAAATTTCCTGGATATGGGTATAGGCGAAAGGAATTCCTCTGGAGGTGGACTGACCATGCCAGGTCTCGCAGCGATCATTTTGGCACTTGGCCAGAGGAGTAAAAATGTCCCCAGCAGGTAATTTTATGTTTAGTTGAAAAATATGAAATTTTTTAAAATTTACAGAACAAAGTAATTTTTAATTATCAAAAGCATGAAAACAACACTTGAAATTATTTTTGAAGTGTGTTCAAAATGTCTGGAAGTTTTAATAACCAATGGGTTACAAAACCGCCATGATATTTTTTCTTCATTTTCTCTTTTTGGTGATCAGAATTGACCCTGTCCGATCTGCTGCGCGATTCACTGCGGTTAGTCCTAAAGCCCAGCAGGTACCCAATTTTACGCGTAAATTTATAGTCTTACACACATATGCATATGCGCCGCCTGTGTGAATCGAGAAAAAAGAGCAGTTAAAACGAGCCGACAGATGATGACATTTGAGGGAAGAGGATGATGGTGGGAGAGAGGGAGGGAGAGAGAGAGAGAGAGAGAGAGAGAGAGAGAGAGAGGGGGAGAGAGAGAGAGAGAGAGAGAGAGAGAGAGAGAGAGAGAGACACCAAGCACCGCCAGGTTGGTGGACGCCAAATGATATGATGAAATGTGGGCAAAGAGGAAGTTTGAAGTGGTCGAACGGGAAAAAACGAGATATCGGCTTCTCGTGGAACGATCAGGCAGAATTTCTGTTCACTAGTAGATTTCAATGTGCTGAAGCAAAGTATTTTGGGTTTTCTGCAGTTGATCCTGCTTGGTTAACACAGTAGTGACAAAAATGATGGTTTCCGAATTGGAAAAATGATTAACTGATCATTCCAAATCTGCCAATAAAAAATTTCTGAAACATCATTGATTCAATTTTTGCGTAGTATTTTCGAGTTGACAAATCAATAAAATTACAAGAAAACGAGTAGCCCGCGCTTATCAGACGATGATATCATCGAATCTTTCGAAATATCCACTCGTAGTAGAAAAAACGTCGACATGAGTGGCCGTTCAGACTTCAAAAAGACCGCGACGTCAAAAAGGATTAAAACCCTCCCTTTCCCACAGATTTCTTCCAAAAATGAGTCAAAGTAAGCAGCGAGGGGATGGGTCCCATGGGACGGTCAAATGAATTGTGTTTTTGGTGCAAACACGGCACGACAAAGGGCACTAACATGATTAATGAGTCGCTTGGTGTCAAGTTCCGACGTAGGGTGTCGGGAGTTGTTGTAGCTTTAGGGTTAGGGAGTGTTAGGCCTTAGGGTATCTAACTCAGCGTTTATTTTCCGTATTTTGACAGTTTTGGTTGATTCACAGTGATCAAAATGATCAAAATTTTACATTGAAAAACGAGGGAAACATTAGCTCAGTGGAAAAGAAAAAAAGCGAGAAACCATGAAATAGTAACTGCTTCCTACTTCAAATTTTAATTTTCAGAGAGAGTGTGATGCACGGCCTTCTGAAATGTGCTCTTGGTGCTACAAGGCTGGACGTCTTCTACTTCACGTTCGGCTCCAAGTCTGACGACAATGATAATATCATGCAGTTGTCGACAAGAATCTCGAGATCGAGGTCGAGAGGGTCTGGATCGAGGAAAAGCTCGGTACTTTTTTTTTAAATATCAGTAAAACATCTTTCAGTTTTAAATGTTTATTTTCACTTTTGACGTTTTTTTTCTGAACAGTATCTTCTAACAATGTCGAAAGTTAGAACAGTTGACTTCAAATTTAAGGTAAAAATCTCAGTTTTAGTACGTTCCATGCGATGGACGAAAAGACAGATAAACTTTTTTCTTTTTTTTTCCAAAGTTTTTTAAAACTCTGTAGTTGTGTACATTTATTACTATTTTTATCAAATCATTATAATTCGTCAAAAAATAAAATTTTAACTTTAAAAAATTCAACCTCAACTCATTTCACTCGTCCACCAGTTAAAAGTTGAATCACACAGCACCCGATCCGACCTCAAACCTTTTTTCACACAATTTCGGCACCTCAACCCTAAGTGACGCAAATTTATAGGGCCGCGTTCCAAAAGGACTCCGCTATTTATGACCTTTTTGGTTAACTGCATTAGCGCAGTTGTTGTGTGAGGTCGCCCGGTAAGCCCTTATTTAGGGTTTTACACAGTGAATCTGTCAGAAATGTGAGAAGTTTCTATTTTAATTAAGGTCTCATTAGAAGAAGCTCTTTAGGTAAATTTTTTCGTTTTTTGCACTTTATTCAGGAACTTGTTAGCTAAATCTTAAAAAAAATAATGAGGTTCAGATTTTTGAATCTTATTCAGTTTCTACATAATTTGGTAGATGAAAAGTGAAATGTTCTTCAAATGATTTTTGCTGTATGTAACCGTTCAAAAAATAGACCGAAAATCTCACAGCTCAACTTCTTTGACCCTAGTTAGCACCATAAAAGCCATTGCCATTCACAGTGCCATTCACAGCCAAAGCCATTCACAGTGTTTTGAAATCTCAACTCTTTTCCAAACTCCACGTCATTTTCAGGCGTGTTCCAGTGAAAAACACCGATCCGAGGTGGAAAGTGGATCCGAGTTCTCAGCTGCAGAAACTGTCATCTTTGTGGGCCCGCGGGCAGACGGTAAGTGGGCGGGGCTTGGTGGGCGGTGCTTGATGGTACCCCATCCGTCACAATTATCTCGGCATAGTGTTCAATTACAAACGTATCCGTGTTTATGATCTAGCGTAAACATACACAGATATCTCTATAGTCTAGTCGGGTCAACTTCTGTCCTTCCCTTCTCTGACACTCAATTTCATTTTCAGTTTTCTTCTTCCTTTCCTCACTTTCGCTCATCTTTATACACTGGGGGTACTGTAACTTCCGATTTTCTGGATACTGTAACTCCCAGAGTACCGAGATACGGTAATTAGATGTATTTCGGATAATCCAACTTCAGACGCATACTGTAATTTCTAATAATTTTTCAAACAGTCTATAATTGAATTATTCCATTGAACCTGATTTCCACACTATTTTGAGCATCATCCTTCGCCCATGCCCTCATGACAATATTTCACATGCAGGGGTGTTTATTCAGCATTCCGTATAAACAATTTGCAATATGCATCTGATTCTAACTCGCCGCTGGCAAGTGCTCAATTTTTCCCTGACGTTTAGCGATTACTCGAAACTTCAATTAGTACGTTTTGTAGCGCTAAAAAAGGTCCACACATGGTTCATGTCGACATTTTTGTTTAGTAGCGATTCGTTCTAAAAAATGACTGATGTGGCGCTACGAAATGTATGAATTTGAAAAATGATGCCCATTCCATTCCATGTTTTTTCCATCACGAATACACTCAAAATGTTTTCACAACTAACTTCAATGATTCCTGTAGAGCTACAAAAGGCTAGCAAAAATCTTCTTCACTCTTAACAAGACAACTTTTCATACGTGCTAAACCATGAAAATTGATGTTTTCGGGCCCGAAAATCAAAGTGATCCATCATTGGAGTGAGGTACCTTGGCCTATGGCAGTGTTAGTTTACCCGATATTCGTACATACTTCTTCACTTGACCTCTGTTAGAATTTGAAAACCTTCATTTCATACACCTCACAGAGTAAAAAAATTGAACCCTTGATTTCCGTTAAATTTAGCCTTTCTTGAAAGTCTATGTACATGTTTTCACCCAACGCTACAGTACCCAAATTACAGAAGCTACAACTCCAACTACCATCAGGAAGCTACATAGAACTAGCCGATCGGAAAATCCTCTGACAGTCGATACTAGTGTGAGTTTTTATCTCTCTCTCTCTCTTTCTCTCTCTCTCTCTCTCTCTCTCTCTCTCTCTCTCTCTTTCTCTCTCTCTCTCTCTCTCTCTCTTTCTCTCTCTGTCTCTCTCTCTCCTCTTCTCTCTCTCTCTCTCTCTCTCTCTCTCTCTCTCTCTCTCTCTCCCCTTCTCTCCCCCCTCTCTCTCTCTCTCTCTCTCTCTCTCTCTCTCTCTCTCTCCCTCTCTCTCTCTCACCCCTCTCTCTCTCTCCCTCTCTCTCTCTCTTCTCTCACGGTGCCAAAGTGGCGGGTGCATGTTGAACACGATTGTTCAAATATCGGAAGTCATCAAACAGATTCCAATTACACATGTTTGTCTCACGCTAGGCCACATAGCTGTCCAAATAGCCAAATTTATGCCAGAGCATGGTACTGTAGATCTTCCTAACACAGTAACCCAAAAACTCCTTACAGTCGTTTTTCCTTATAGGTACTGTAACTTCCTGCTGAGTTACTGTAGCTCGAGAATGAAATGACTGTAGTAAGTACTCACTAGATATTTTTGCTCGGCCCAAATTTTTATTACCAGCGTACAGCTGTCATCGTAAAATCTCAGAATTTTATGAGGTTGTTGTTTTCTTTGATCTTATTATTTTCCGTCTGTTAGATCTCCTAACAGTCTAGCAACCTTAACGACCTTATTCTTCTTTAAAAACTAAGATTATAACCTAACCCGACAACAAACTAGCTACCAAAGTAATTCTAAACAAACATGAGTGTGTATTACACGCTTATGAAACTCGATCCTAAACATGCAAGTCCAGTTTTTGCGATTTTTTCCACTTTTCTTCATTTGATCGTCAGATTTAATGAACCTTAGGAGCTTTGGACTCATGCTACAGGAAATTCAGTGCGCGAGCGCGATAATTAGATTGATCATGGTTGTATCCGGTGAGAGCTCTCTCACTTGGAGCTCCAGGACACATTGAGCTCAACATGTTCACACTTCCCAGATTTCACTCCTCATATAAACTCGCTAACAATATTTCATGCACGAGCTTGTTTATAAAACTTTTCACATAAACAACCTCGAGCTGACTTGAGTACTATTGAAAGTTCATACTAATTGGCCGCTGTTTTCAACCACTATTTCAAAAAAGTCAGGTTTTCCTTCAATCTTCGATCTTAAAAAACAAAAACTCAATTGCCATTGTGAAAAAGCTTAATTTTAAGAAAGATAACAAAAAAAGTGATTCAACTTCGCTGAAAAACTGTTTTTTTAATTTCTTGACATCTATTAAATTGTAACTAAAAATTCATAACTTTCTTCAATATTTTCCACAAAAGAAGCCGAAATTCGCGGCAAAATACACTGTGTTCAAAATACACTGTGTTAAGGCAAAATACACTGTGTTTTTTAAGAAGTTAGGAGATCGGAGAGCAGAAATTTGTATTTTTGTTACAACAGGCCAATGAAGTTTTTCCAATTGCTTTTATGCTTTGTCAGCATGAGGTTGTTATTTTTTAATAGATGTAACCACATTAGACTGAACAGATCAACCCAAAACTGTGGTTTTCTTAGCTTCTCACACTACCTCGGCAGTCTGCAACATCTTCTTGGCGTCATCGTCAAGCTCAGAAGTGAAATTTCTTCGAAAAAAATTTACAAGAAATATATGGTTTGAGCTGCTCACCAACTTTTGTGCTGGAAGTTCCCACAGTTTTCAGAAATTGTGGAAAAATGGACCGTAATCAGAACTTGTCGTTTTTTCTTAACACAGTGTACGAAATTTCTCAATGTATAATTTCAGAGCCCTGCCAGAAGTGAAACAGGCAACTCGAACCAGTCGATACCACCAATGTTAAAGGTTAATAAATCACCATCTTTAAATTGGATCATCTCCAACATTTCAGGGACATACTCCGTTCTTCTCAGCCTCGCTGAAACTCTATGAAGACCTCTGCTCGCCACCATCCACTTCAAATACACCACACGCGTTTGGTGGCAACACCAATGAGGTAGGTCAGATGAAAAGTGTGTTCACTAAACTCTTGAAACTGATTTAAGAGTGGAAAGTTGGAACAGAATTACGCTTTCCTATCTGTTTCACTACATTAAATTTTTGTGAAATAAGTTTCATTTCAAATTTAGAATTTGAAAAGTAGTACTCACTAGTACTTTTATTCTCTTCTCAATGCCGTATCCAGAGAGTAGGTCAATAGTTTGATGAACATTTTGAATTTCCGCCTCGAAATAAGCTCTCAAGTTTTTTTCCTTTCTCAATACCGTAACCATAGGGAAGGTCAATAGTTGCTTTCAATAGACGATGGAAGTATGCGATAAAAATATCCACATACTATTCTGGTGCAGTGTGCTCGAGTGTATTGAAAATAGAAAATTGAAATAAAATTCTTGAAATTGAAATTGCACCCCTGGTCAACTCTCGAGACTCCCCAAGAGGTGTCAATAACATCAATTGGAATGTTAAATCTCAGTGTAATGCATTTAAACTCAAGTCAACACACTCGCAATAACATCATTTGCATAGTTTAAAGTTTCCCTCCATGCCGCACTTTGCAAAATGGGCGTGGCTGAAGTATGAAATTCAGAATCGCGAAGACTTTGGCATCACCATAGCAGGAGAGCCGGACGATGGACCGAAACGGAGTAGATCAAGGTGGGTGATGATAGAGTGATTTCAAATCTTTGACCTCCCCCCCCTCCCATGAACCCGCCCACTTTTCACCACCACCCTCACCCGGATGATTGAGTTGTTCACAATCACAACGTAGCAACATGAAAAAGAGCCCATCAACTGCTACAGTACCCCCTGAGCTACAGTAACCCGATCTCTCTTGACCAGCTCCAGTTTCGTATTCCGATTTCTTCCCCCTTCTCTACCTATGCCCAAGCCGACGATCTTAACAGAACTTTATGACTACGGCTTGGTCAATTTCATCAAGTACAATGTCCAGAGATTTCTGTAAGTGGTCTAGGATTTCAAAAAGAATAACATTGACTAACTTTTTGAGCTCGACTCCTAGAATAACAGAAAAACCTAGCTGGACTAACTTCTCAACTTTTCAAGAATTACACTTTCTAGGTACAATCTTGACGATGGCAAGCGAAAGCAGATTATGCAATGGATGGAAACCTCGGAAACCCCGTTCGTCTTATTCCCTTCCGTCGACACTTCGGCCACAGAGAAGGAGGAGATTAGGGTAAATATCGATTTTTCTAAATTTCCTGCGAAATTTGAAGTTTAGGAGTGCGGAATTCTTTCTCATCCACTGGAAGACATAATAGAGTTGGAGGAGGAATCAATGAAGACTTCATCGAATTCAGCATCCAAAAAGGACCACCCATTGAGAATACTCAGCAAGCAGAATATCGAGAAGATGGATGGAAGTACTAAGGTACGGTATATTTCTCTCTCTCTCTCTCTCTCTTTTTCTCACGCCCTCTATCTATTTTTACTCCTTCGGTGTGTGTGGAAAAAACACCCCTGTCCATTTGATCGCAAAAACACATGTTCTTGCTGATTTATTGTGTTATCGAGGATCAGAACAGAATCTTTGCAAAAAGCGAATAACCGATCAATCTTGGCTGGATGAGGTGATAAATCGTGGAAAACAGTCATCAATCATCGAGCTTATCTTTATATTCTCGGTTCGAGCTTTTGTTCACACCTCGAGGTGTAAACAGATTTTCTCGGTAGATCTCCGCTGTTTTTGTTCGGGATCTCAGTTTCCAATTTCTTGGATACAAGCACTCTTCAGGGGCGCTTCGCGACCCACTTTTTACTTTTTTTTCACGTCAGTTTTGATACTCCAAACAAAGAATGAAAAAGTAAACGAACGTCTTTCAATAAAAACGTGAACTTTCAGACAACTTGGAACTTCTTAATAGCTCCATTTTTAAAAATTAAAATGCTAGGCGATAAATGGATCACGTTGAGGACACGTTTGAATTTCAAAACTGAGGAATTCCGTGCCGCGCAGCAGCGCGCGGTCTGATCAAATTAAAAAGTTGATGCGCATCTCCGCTTCAACAGAACCTATCCGATGGCGTTTTCACCGTTCTGATCCGACTCCTATGAGCTGAGGCCGCGGAAAGACAGTGTGACCAAATAGCCTTTTTTCATAAGAATAGATAACCGCCAAATTCAAAATTCAGGATGACGAACTGGATCAAGACATGGTTGCCTCCATCTCTTCTATCAAGTCTCATGACATCTTGGCGAAGTTGGAAGCCATGGTGAGTATTGGCGGTATGGTGGCTTCTCCAATTAATGACTTTCAGAGAAATACAGCGTCAGCTAGTATCATCTCGGCGACACCGTCTGGAACCACCATGGATATGGATTTGTACAGAAGAGCCAGTCAACTGGAGGAGTATGCGATGAACAGAGTAAAGGTACTGTATCTTACAGTAACCTAGAAAGTAGTTAATGTTACAGGAGCTTGAGGCAGAACAGAGGAAGAAAAAGAAGAGTAAAATGACGCTGAACTGTTGTCAGCAGAGCATGATGTCATCAACCAGTACGGTGGATTGGAGCGCCGTCGAGAGAAGAAAGTGAGTGAATTGTGTTCCGCTTCCGTTATACCTTCCGAAAATTTGAAATTTCCATTTTCTGTTCCAGAGAGGAAGAACGCCTGAAAGCTGAAGACGAATCCAGAAAGGATGTTCTACGTGAACGAAGAGAACGCCTAAAGATGGAAGAATTCATTCTGAGAAGAGAAAGAAGTCTTATTGAGAAGGTAACAGTACTCCCATATATCAGAAAGGACACGACATGTTACAGGAACTTGACGACAAGAAGGGTCTCGCAACGACTATTGCCAGACAATTCCAACAACACTTCTCACTGTCACCATGCAGAAACCCATCAGACCGTCATACATCGTCACGTGGAAGCTCCACGACTATAGCCAACCGGGGTGCTGGTGACTTCTCTCTTCCATCTACTCCAACTCTGAGTCAAAGACGACTCCCAGTTTCGCCGTCAAAGTGAGTTTCAAGGGACATACCGTAATAGTATTATTCCTGAGTTGCAGAACTCCGCGCACATCAATTCCAAACTCTCATTCCATCCACCAAAGCCTTCCGCGTCACACCAAGCTCACAAACGGGTCCGCACCATCCGCCAAGAAACAGATTGAGACGTTTGGCACGACGCCAAGAAAGAGCTCGAAGTCGAAGCAGAGAGAGCGGAGGAATAGTTATGTAGAGAAAGAACAGCCGGTATTCAGAAGTCCATACACTCAGGTGAGCCAAACAAAAAGGCGCGAGATTCAAATTCTATTCTCAGATGACGTCACCAAAGATGATCAACGGTCCTGCCACGTCATCGAGTGGGAGGGGGAGCGATGACGGAGCCTCTTCGTCTTACCTCCCGCTGCATAGGAAGTCGAAACGGCAGTCGTACTCGGCTTCTTCTGGATACGAATCGGCTTCGGGGGACTATCATATCTACAGTAAGTAAATTCTACTAACTCCTTGAAATAGACAATTCAGCAAAAAAGACGACCATGTTCGAAAAGAAGACTAAAAACGACGCTGAAAACTGGTCGAAGCAAACGGAAGCGATCAGAGACCGCCAGAAAACCCTAAAAACTGATCTTCAAAACGCTAAAAAGCTGATCGGATTGACTGATGACGACAGGTAACAGAGTTTCTGTACAATAGTGGAAAATCAGATTTCAGATCAATAGGAACCGATGAAAAAAGAAATTTGAACAAAGAAACGCTTGTGGACACTCTTGTCCAGGTGAGAAATATTACACTTTTACAAGCGATGACGTGAGAACAGGTCTCCAAAACTTCAGAAAAACCATTTTTTGAAAATTTGGATGAAAAACTAAAGTCGCATAAAAGTTTTTGCAGTCCTGTCTTGGTTGCACCCCATTGTCAGCCTACCGTAGTGTATTCTTTTGATATCCTCTAAGCTACTGAAACTGAATCAAAAAATAAAATTTTGCAGGAAAACAAAATCCTCGAAAAACGACTAACCGCGTGCAGAAATCACTGCATGATGGTGACGACATTTATTTAACTCAGTGGACCCAATTCAACCAGGTTTACAAATCGAACAACTTCTGTGTTCGACACCCGATGACTGCCTAATCATTTTTCTGTCACATTCTCCGGTCTGCATTTTGACTTATCACACCTACTAATACACTACCTTTCATCATTTGCTCAGAATTCTGTAAATAATTATATGAATTGATATAATAATAAGTATTTTGAGATTTTAACTTGAATGTTTATTAACAGTAATAAACAAAAGAAGACCAGACCAATGCCAGCAATAGCAAGGGTAGCTGGTTATCATATATCGTAATAGGAGACAATTTCTAAGCATAAAATGTCTATTAATTAATATGACGCATATCTGGTGTGACTTCAGTGTTCTTGAGTTGTTTTTTGGTGAGTGTGCAAAGATCGGCTCGCTTCTCGCAGTAATATTGATGATGTTCGAAGATCAGTCCGTCAGCCAGTCAGTCAGTCAGCACGTGTAAGCTCGGATTGCTTCTCACAGCAATGTCGGTGATGTAGTGACGTGGTTCCATGATCGATCCGTTAGCCAGTCAGTTGAGCCATTTCGTCAGTCAGCCAGATAGGTGAAATTAAACAAGATTAGTACATGACATGAAGAAAAAACGGCGATTATTCTTGTGTTTTTGACAGCATTAAACCAGAGGAGGGTTTCTTTTGAACGAATACAGTAATGTGATCTACCATAAGCAGTATCCAAGTAGTTGTACCCAGCTTCACTAATTATTGAGAACAGTACAGTAACAGCATTTCAATCTACTTCTATGGAGCGCACGGTGTAACACTTTTGGTCATTCCAAAAGTGGGCGTAACGGGGGTGGGACAACCAAGGATGGTCGGTCAAAAATCGCTTAGTTGCAAAATTTTCAAATCGAGGCCTTAACTACATTTTCGATATCAATACTGGTTAGTCTTCTCAAAATATCTTACAACAACTTTAACAACAATTTTCTTGTTCATTAAGGACTAAAATTGTGCAGAATACATGTAATAAATGGACAAAAATACTAAAAGACGGCTGCAAAGCGGTCATCCGGAGCGAAAATTTAAATATATTGATTGGGATCGAATGATTCGCGCCTTTTTTGAAACGCCACCCCCACTCGATTTTTTTATCTTGGCACTCCGTGGAGCGTCTACACTATTTCCGTGTTTCTCATCATTGCTATGTTACAGAAGATGTTAACACAGTAGTTTGTGACCATTAGTTGTTGTTGTTTCAGTAAAAATGATTATAAATAAATTCAGGCAATTAGTAAATCGCATCCCACATCCCGCATCACAATTTCAAAATGGGATGCGATAACTTTTTTCGCATTGTAAAAACCGATGGTTCGACCATCGGCTTCAGTTGGTCCATTAGGGCTGACATTGCAACCGTAAACGTACAGTGCTCCCATGAGCCATTCAGATGATGCATTAGCATCATCTCGCCAGCGACAGGCGGACAAAGAGGTGAGACCTCGAGACTCCATTAAAGAAACACTTTACAGGACCGCATAAAAGGATCCGGCTGGGACGTCTCGAGGCAGGTCGGGGCGCATGCCCCTTTTTCACAATCTCCGCCTGATCTTCTCTTCTGTCTTCTAGTTAATAAATTCTTATAACCTTAAGCCCGTGTTTCATAGCTTGCACTACAGACCTTATTCTCCCTCTACCGCTCTCTCGCTCTCGCTCTCTCTCATGCTCTCTCGCTCTCGCTCTCTCTCTCTCTCTCGCTCTTTCGCTCTCGCTCTCTCTCTCACCTCTTTCCTTCTCGCTCACGCTCTCCCGTTCCCTCTTTTCCTCTCTCTCGTTTTATGATCCTAAAACCAGCATGGTACGTACCACCTATATTGGTAGCTTAACGTTTACCCTAATAAAAGTAGGGAATCATGGAATGACCAGGATGGACGAGTTTCTTGCAGAATACACATAGCTTCCTCTACCTGTAAAAAAATCTGGCCTCCGTAAATCGGTTACTTAGTACTGTAGCAGTTTCGCCTTGAAACACAAGAACGATTAAGTGATGCGCCTTTAATTTCAATGAACTGTAAGTAAGAATAATAAATTAAATCCACAAAGATCTAACTGTTCGTTGTGAGAGTTACCGTACTCATTCTGCAAAATTGAGATTAGAGCGCGTTTGAAAACGGCCATGCTTCTAGCGATATATGTGGAATAGGCAAAACTATTCTCTTTCTACATTGTTAGAAAAAATAAAACTGCAAACTTTCTCGTGTTTCTTATTCGAACTTGAGGTCAGAAACTATAGGAATACTAATATGCAATGATGTTTGGTTGTATTTAATTTAAAAAAAATAAATTGTAAATTTATTGTCTTGATAAGATTAAAAATTCAAATACACGTAAACAACGAGAACGCTTGAAAATGAGAAAATTAATATACAGGGCTCGTAGACCTTTCCTCACAGGCATCGCTATCGTCATCACTGCTGTCATTGGTGTTAGCTTCTGTTTCACCGTCAGAACGGTCAACTTCTTCTTGATCGACAATTTCTCCTCCCTGAACGTTGTAACATTAGAACTTGAAGAAGTGAATATTCCTACATCCAGTGTCCTACTCTTCATGTGACCAATCACAAAGGCATCTTCACATCCGCTCGAGACCTGAAAGTTTATGATTGAACTGATTCTGTAGATTGACGTTACCAAAGCTGTGTGGACGATTCTCAGGCAAAGTTCACTGGCTGCACGTAGTTCTGGGTAGATCTTCAGTAGACTCACACTCTTGCTCGACTGAAAAATCTATAATTTGAACTGCTGGTTAACAAGAAAGTCCTCGAGCTCTTTTTCTTCGAAACTGTGGTCTTTCTATGTAGTTATGTAGTTCTGCAAGTTTTCCGGACCTCGCTTTACATATCTCATTCTCTCCGACATCTTACGCTCTGTAAAAGGAGAGGACCCAAAAACTCGCAATGAGATCTAAAAATATATGAATTTGAGTCGGGACAGTCCGAGTTTTGAAAGAAACTGATCTAACAAGATGAAAAGTAGGAGAAAACCAATCACCTTGGCATAATTCCCAATATTCTGGAGTACACGATTTCCTTGCTGAACTACTCGGATCACCTTCTCTACGTCTGTCGATATCTCCACAAACTTTTTGCCTTTCGGCAGATTTTCGAGAAGGTACATGAACGAGCTGAAAACACTACTGTTTTTCCACTACTAAAAACCAGTGCCTTACCTGTTTTTCGAGAACAAGATCAGAAACTTTTTCCCTTCCTTGATCGCTGTCGCTAGTACCGTGTTGCTCCGAAGAGACGCGATTCTCAATAGATGCGACAGTATGGTGAAACATGACGATGCGGTGACCCATTGTTCGACACACTAAAGTTCTGAGTTACTGTACCGGTAACAATCATATTCTCCCAGATTTTTTTATTTGTTTTTTGGGGGAAAATTGTTCAATGATATAGTAACTCTGGTATATTTCAACTCGGTAGTTTTCGTTTTTCGATTATGTTTTTTGAAGAACTGAAAAAGGATGAGAAAACGCCAGTTAACGCATAAAAATGTTTTTTCGGGACTATCTGAGTCAAATGAACTATGAAAAATGATACAAACTCTAAAAACCAACGACAATAAACAATCTGGAGATTGAAAAATTTATAACTGAGCAATTGAATAGTGTAAAATAAAGATTGGACAGTCATCTGTCAGTATTTCTATTCACAAAAGTCGACGAGAGCGACGTCGAAGGCTGTGGCAAACGGCTGGAACCAAACTGGTACTGTGAATCTGTTGTTTTCAATTGCACATCGACCTGAAAATTCAGTTTTGGGGGTGTTTATTATAGAAAAATAGGGAATTAAAAAAAAAAACAAAACTAAACAGGAAATACTCTCTTTCAGTTAAAATTACAACTTCTAGCAATACCAATCTGAAAAAAATAATGAGAAACTCAATATCCTAACGATTGAAAAAATAAATTCTATTATTCTTAAATCCACTAACTTCATTGGTGTTACTAATGCTTCTGACATAAAAAAAATAACTCACCTCAAGCTCAACAGTGCCTTTTGTGGTTGTTCTCAACGCAAATCTCCCTTCTGTAAGAGCCGGTGTCATCGGATTTGTGAATTCTGGACTCTGCCCTCTCATAAGCGCTGCTAGTCGCTGGATCATCGACGACGATTCTGGGATGAAACATCGTACTTTGATGACGTGTCGGCCTGCTGACGACGGGATACAGAGTGTTCCATACCTGGATGCCTTTTTTGAGATGAAGTATTCAAAGTTATGAGGTTTGACGATTTTTCGATCTCAAGCTCGAATTGATCGAAAAATTAGTGAAAATAAATTTGAACGTACCCTGTTATTCTATCATTGCCCCTAGAGTCTCTTGTATAGCACGTGAGTACATATTTCGGCCAACCAAATGGCGTGCTACTTTTGAACGTTGTTTCTATGGGCAGATCAAGATTTATCACATCTGATGTCCTGCTTGAGCAAAATGCGCTCATGACTGTTTGCTGGCCTCCAACAACCTGAAAACTCAGATGACAATTGATTACGTAGAAAATTACCTTCCAATCGCTGCCAATCATACAGGTCATCTTGACACAGACATTTTCTGCGTCTGGGAAATGTGCCTGGAAGATATTTCGAAGTCAGTTCAAAAATTTATTTTTGTATTTCTCTGATGATTTTAGTAAAATTTACAAATATGAGAAACTTAGAAAATTTTATTTTTAGTGGTAAACCTAACGATCTTGAAATGTTCAGGTATGTTATTCTTGTTACTTTCAAGGAGAAATGAGAAAAACTTTTCCGAACATTCAAATCTACCCACCTTGGTTGCATTTCCATGTACCGATACTATGAATGAGCTACGTCGTTCCATTTGGTCCTTGTTGTCATCTCATGATCTAAACTTTGAACATTGAGTACAAAAAGTCGGATAAAGGAAGAAATGGCGATTCAAAATTGAAAAGAGATGTAAGAACAACACACACACATCAGCTTAAGACTGAACAATGTTACTTTCCACATCAGAACAACAAAGTGAACCAATGACGAGACGAAATGAGACAAAATTATAAAGAAAATCAAACGAAACAGAAATCCAGCTTAAGCCATAGTAGTAGGATTGCTCCAGAGGGGTGTCACCATGGCAACCAGCCAACTGGCGCATGGCGTGCAATCACGCGCCTTTCATGGCACACCCGACGAATGTTAGTGTCAACATTAATCCCACTCTTGAACATTAGCAAATTGATTTGATGAATTTAGAAGGTATTACCTCCTGTACAGTCACCAGATTTTGCTTCAGTGCATCCGCTTGCATGGATTTCCGGGATAAACAGAGATTCAAGCTGCTGAACAGGGTCTTGTAGACAGTTCCAAAGGTGTTTCTGTTAAACATTTTTGCTTCAAATGTTTTTTTTCAAACTCACTTGTTTATACAATGATAGTACTCCTTGTCATCATTTTCTGCGACATTGTGCGTACTGACGTCATAGACAACACTCTGACTTCGTTCTTCTGATGGTACCTACAGTATACATCGTGAGAGGCTTGAGACATTAGAAAACACCAGTTCTGCATGAAAACTCACCAGTAGGGCAACTTTGTGACACATCAACCACAGTATCGCTTCCATCTGCTGGTCTGGGTGTCGGAAAGAGAGGTACCGTCTGAAATTCATCTCACTTACTCTTTTTCGAAAGACAAAGAAACAAGAGCTATTCTCTCAATTTGAAAAAAATCATAATATGTTAAAAATATCAAGTTTATCATAGTATTGAATTTTTTTTTTGAAATTATACAGATGAAAAGTCACCAAAACGATATTCTTCTTCTTATCCTCTCTCTCTCTCTCTCTCTCTCTCTCTCTCTCTCTCTCTCTCTCTCTTTCTCTCTCTCTCTCTCTCTCTCTCTCTCTCTCTCTCTCTCTCTCTCTCTCTCTCTATCTCTCTCTCTCTCTATCCCAACTCACTCCAGAAGCGATCTAACGTTGGTATTGAACGACGCCCCTTTCAGAACGTTACCACTTTCATCATGCCATTCCTTCTTGATGAACGCTAATGCAACCCTAGCTGTAAAATTATATCTATCATTCTGAACTCTAGCCGTTAGTCTTACACATTTTCTTCTTCAACGTCGCATCCGATACATTCAACGTGCTGAAAAGGTCAAGTATCGCCACACCAACGTCCGGTGAAGGTGTTATTTTGGCGACTTCGTAGAGATGCATAGCTATTCTTCCTTCAGCGCCGTCTTCTGGTTCTTCAGTCTTAACGAAAAAAAACTGTTACCTATAAAAGTGAGGATGGCTTGGCACCAGTGCCGGCGCAGCCGGCACTGGTGCATTTAGGCTTAGGGTTGACCAAAATGGCTTGATTTGGGGGGACGACCTCCATACCCAGGCATTCTCGACCCTTCCCGTAAGGAAAGTACATGTTCTGAGACTTGTTTAGGGGTGCGATTTTGCTAGAATGACGATTTTTCAAAAAAAAAAAGAGGTCGCAGTACTAAAATTTTTCAGTACTGCACAAAAACCTTGGCACAGAAAGACCTGTTTGAACGCTTCCAACTTTTTTCCAATGAAAGATACAAGGCTGATTTTTTCGCAATCCGAAGAACTTTTGGGGCCACTGTATAATTTTTTAAAAAACCGGAACTCCGTTCATTCCGCGCGTCGCTACGCGGCCTCAAAATCGGTATGTTTTCAAAAAGTTTTGTCATATCTCCGTCAGTTTTGGTCTTTCAGGAGAGTGTGACCACTTTTCTGATAGGAAATGATGAGAAACTACCAATAAAAACAACAAAAAAGAGGTATCTGTCGATTTTTTTGAGAAAATTTGAAAAAATCAAAAAGTCGTCGTTTTTTTTGACTTTGACGAGTTCTCTAACAGACTTCTAGGATATCAGTTACAGAAGCTTTTCTGCCAGTAACTCACACTATGGTCGGCAGTAGATTTGCACAAAAAAAACTGATCTAACACTCCGCCTTCACCACGAACACGGCCAGACCACCCCGAGTAAAAGTCAAAGTTAAAGTAGAAGGTTTTCCTCATAACTCTACTCAGACTTGATCGTTTTGAGTTTTCTTTTTCTTCTCTGATAGGTAATCATAAATAATGAGAGGAAACCGAGTTTCAAAAACTTCGGACGAAAATTGAATTTTTAGGAATTTTTTTTCTTCGGAAAAAAATTTATTTTTAAATCTCAAAATTCATACATTTTCAGATAGAGGAAATATCGTTTATCAAAGTAAAAATAATAGGAGTAAGTATAATTTTTTTTTTCAAAATTTTATGAAAGTTTGAAAAATGTGACTTTTTTTTCAACTTTGAGGCTCTGAGAAACATGTTCAATCGATATGAATCGATATCAACTTTTGACCGTTTAATAACATTTTCATGGGCTATCGATTCATGTGAAAAAATCTGCATTTTTTCAAAAAAAAATTTTGAAAATTTTTTCGGTGAAAATTATCAAAAATTTAAAATTAACAAATTTTCCGATAGTTTTTGTGACACTGATTACGAGAAAAATAGTAGTTTCAGAAAATATTCATTTTGAACAGATTTATGACGTTTTCAAAAATGTGCAAAAATCCTTAACATAAGCTCCTGGAACTCGCGTCAAAGTAGTGCTGCTGCCGTGAATTTTTGGCTGTACGTTGATAATCACATTACACACTTTTTGAGAAAAAAAACCGAATCGAAAACGTTTCCTTATCACTGATATAAGCCCTCAAAACTGAAAAAAGCTCAAAAATGACAAAAAACCTATGCTAAAGCCTTTTCATAATGATGGTATCGTAATTTCCTTTTGACCGTTTAATAACATTTTCATGGGCTATCGATTCATGTGAAAAAATCTGCATTTTTTCAAAAAAAAATTTTGAAAATTTTTTCGGTGAAAATTATCAAAAATTTGAAATTGACAAATTTTCCGATAGTTTTTGTGACACTGATTACGAGAAAAATAGTAGTTTCAGAAAATATACATTTTGAACAGATTTATGACGTTTTCAAAAATGTGCAAAAATCCTTAACATAAGCTCCTGGAACTCGCGTCAAAGTAGTGCTGCTGCCGTGAATTTTTGGCTGTACGTTGATAATCACATTACACACCTTTTGAGCTGGAAACAACAGATTAAAAATGTTTTCTTATTACTGATATGAGCCCTCAAAACCAAAAAAAGTCAAAAAATGACAAAAAACGTAAGCTAAGGCCTTCTCATAAAGAGTGTGTCGTGCTGTTCTTCAGACCGTTCAATTACATTTTCATGGGCTATCGATTCATGTAAAAAAATCTACATTTTTTCAAAAAAAAATTCTGAAATTTTTTTTGTGAAAATTATCAACTATTCGAAAGTGACATATTTTCCAATAGTTTCAGTGACATTCAGTACGAGAAAAATAGCAATTTCAGAAAATATACATTTTGAACAGATTTATGAAGTTTTCAAAAATGTGCAAAAATCCTTAACATAAGCTCCTGGAACTCGCGTCAAAGTTTTTTGTGTTTTTAGTAATTTTTCAATCTTTCAGGTTGGTCCAAGTGGTTATTATCATCTTGCAAGATTCACATAAGTCCATCAGGTTGACGCAAGTCTGAAACTGATCAAGATTCTTTTTAGTATACCAACGGCAAGATTTGGATATCTCATGGGAAGGTGTGAACATCAGTCAGCTTCATAGTGTAATTGTACCAGGCTACAGTAACCCAGCGCACAATTCCCCTCCTCCCCCTCAATTTTTTTGCTCTATCTCGATGTCATGGATGAAAAATAAACTCAAACATTGTTCGAAAACGCACTAAAGATATGTATCAAAACCAATGAACAAGATTTGACCCCCTGTCCCAGAGCAAAACTTTAGGAACTTGGGAAACACTTTTAGCGCGCCACTAAATGTCATCACCCTATCCCCTTTTTATTCTTGCCTTTTATTGTCCCTCTTCTTGTATTCTTCCTTCCTCATCTTCATCTAATGTAGTATTATCGGGTTCAATTATGTCATCATTAACAGTCTTTCATCGTTTGACCGTAGTTGTTATCACTATTATTAAACGCACGTGTAACAAACAATTTTCGTAAGTTATCTTATTGCCTAGGCTTAGGATCGCGTGAAAAAGAGGTGTTTTGGGGTGTCAACTGACATACTAGGCTTGCACGACCCTTAGACGGCCGAATATCAAAGCCTAACCCCCTACATATTGGTCTTCCATGGCTAAAATGCCGATAGACCAAAAAAAATTGGGGGTCGCAGTACTAAAATTTTTCAGTACTGCCCCGAGAGTAGTGCCAAAAAGGGTCTGTTTAAACGCTCATAATAAATTCACGGATAGTCATACGGTGCTGAAATTTTGGGAATCCAGAGAACTTTTGGTCTTACTGTATAATTTGACGTAAACGCTCAGGCATTTCTATTCCGCGCGCCGCTACGCGGGCTCAAAGTCGGTACTTTTCGCACCCTCATTTCTGCCACGCCGTCAGTACTGGTCCTACACGACCAAAAGACCACTCATCCGATAGAGAATCGCGAGAAAATAACGATGGAGGGGTGAAAACCGGATGTTACCTCCGCCATTTTTTCTAAAAATTGAAAAAAACGAAAAGTCGTCATTTTTTTTGACTTTGACGAGTTGGCTAACCACCTTCCAGGGTGCCTGTGGTGGGGGCTTTTTCACCATCAACTCACATCAAGGTCGGCAGTAGATGTGCACACGAATCTCCGACCCAGCATGACGCCTTCACCACGAACACGACCGGGCCACCAAGGCGAAAAGTCAAAGTTAAAGTTGGGTGTGTTCCGTATAACTGTAGTGAACGTAAAGCGTTCCGAGTTGACACTATTTTTCATCGATAGACAATCGCAAAAAATGGGGAAAAACCAATTTTCAAAAAATTTCATTAAAAATTGAATTTTTTATGCCAATTTTTCATCTTTTAAAAAATTATTTTTAAAATTGGAAAATTAGACATTTTTGGATAGCGGTGACATCCAGTAATGTCAGAAAAATAATGCCGAGTCGGGAAAATTTTTTTCAAAAAAGTTATTGACATTCAAAAAAAATGGGTTTTTTGGCCAACTTTGAGGCACAGAAAAACCCACTCAATCGACTTCAATCTTAATGATTTTTTGACAGTTCACCAGGAAATCTCACGGGCTTTCGAATGATGTGAAAAAATTCGCATTTTTTAACAAAAATTTTTTTGCATTTTTTTCACTAAAAATTGAAAAAAATTCTCAATTGACACCTTTTTCGGTAGGTATGGAGGTGCTGATTACGACAAAAAAAACGGTTCTCAAAAATATTGATTTTGAAAAAAGTTATGGAGCTTAGCGTAAAAAATCCAAATCCTAGCCTAAGGTCTTGGAACTCCAGTCTGAGTTACGGTAGAACCGTGAATTCAACTGTCAAGCCTGGAGAATTACATGGCACACAATCTGAGTGGAAAAAACCCCAAAAAATTTCATTTTTTAACCCTGAAACGAGGTCTTAAAGCTCAAAAATTGGCAAAAACCAAAAATCTAACCCCTTTGTTTTGAGAGAATCGCAATGAAATTTCAACAGTTTGTTACCCATTTGAAGAGCAATCGATTGATGTAAAAAAATTGGCATTTTTTCAAAAATTAATTTTTTAATTTTTTTCAGTAAAAATTATCAAAAATTCAAAAATGATACATTTTCTGAAAGGGTTGGTGATGTGGATCACGACAAAATTTACCGTATCCAAAAATATTGAATTTGAACAAAGTTGTGAGGCTTAGAGCAAAAAAGGCCCAAAAAACCTGTGATAGGCTCCTGGAACTCGCGTCAAACTGTCACAACTGCTCCCACTTCTTGGCCATCACTTTGTATTCACAAAAAAACATGGATGGTGCAAAAAAACCCGAGTCACCACATGCCCTTACCACTGATCAGGGCTACGGACATGTCGGAAGAACGATGAAGTGTACAAGTAGTTTAGTGTACGTGATGAGGTGTACATTTCAACTCGACTATTATAACATCTCCGAGCGCCCACCGATCATAGAGCGTTGATAGCTCAGTGGCAGAGATGTCGGTTACGAAACCAGCAATGTCAGGATCGATTCCCTGCGGAGGAATTTTGTTTTGCTTTTTTTTCAGAGTTGTAATTTTGAATTATTCAAAACTGTCAAGCCTGGAGAATTACATGGCACACAATCTGAGCGGAAAAAACCCCAAAAAATTTCATTTTTCACCCTTGAAACGAGGTCTTAAAGCTCAAAAATTGGCAAAAACCCAAAATCTAACCCCTTTGTTTTGAGAGAATCGGAATGAAATTTAAACAGTTTGTTACCCATCCGAAGAGCAATCGATTGATGTGAAAAAATTGGCATTTTTTCAAAAAAATTTTTTTTTAATTTTTTTCAGTAAAAATTATCAAAAATTCAAAAATGATACATTTTCTGAAAGGGTTGGTGATGTGGATCACGACAAAATTTACCGTATCCAAAAATATTGAATTTGAACAAAGTTGTGAGGCTTAGAGCAAAAAAGGCCCAAAAAACCTGTGATAGGCTCCTGGAACTCGCGTCAAACTGTCACAACTGCTCCCACTTCTTGGCCATCACTTTGTATTCACAAAAAAACATGGATGGTGCAAAAAAACCCGAGTCACCACATGCCCTTACCACTGATCAGGGCTACGGACATGTCGGAAGAACGATGAAGTGTACAAGTAGTTTAGTGTACGTGATGAGGTGTACATTTCAACTCGACTATTATAACATCTCCGAGCGCCAACCGATCATCGAGCGTTGATAGCTCAGTGGCAGAGATGTCGGTTACGAAACCAGCAATGTCAGGATCGATTCCCTGCAGAGGAATTTTGTTTTGCTTTTTTTTCAGAGTTGTAATTTTGAATTATTCAAAACTGTCAATCCTGGAGAATTACATGGCACACAATCTGAGCGGAAAAAACCCCAAAAAATTTCATTTTTCACCCTTGAAACGAGGTCTTAAAGCTCAAAAATTGGCAAAAACCCAAAATCTAACCCCTTTGTTTTGAGAGAATCGGAATGAAATTTAAACAGTTTGTTACCCATCCGAAGAGCAATCGATTGATGTGAAAAAATTGGCATTTTTTCAAAAAATTTTTTTTTAATTTTTTTCAGTAAAAATTATCAAAAATTCAAAAATGATACATTTTCTGAAAGGGTTGGTGATGTGGATCACGACAAAATTTACCGTATCCAAAAATATTGAATTTGAACAAAGTTGTGAGGCTTAGAGCAAAAAAGGCCCAAAAAACCTGTGATAGGCTCCTGGAACTCGCGTCAAACTGTCACAACTGCTCCCACTTCTTGGCCATCACTTTGTATTCACAAAAAAACATGGATGGTGCAAAAAAACCCGAGTCACCACATGCCCTTACCACTGATCAGGGCTACGGACATGTCGGAAGAACGATGAAGTGTACAAGTAGTTTAGTGTACGTGATGAGGTGTACATTTCAACTCGACTATTATAACATCTCCGAGCGCCAACCGATCATCGAGCGTCGATAGGTCAGTGGTAGAGATGTCGGTTATAGAACCAGCGATGTCAGGTTCGATTCTCTGCGAAGGAATTTTGTTTTGCTTTTTTTTCAGAGTTGCAATTTTGAATTATTCACATTTAAAAGCTGACGTTCGAATAAATCCATTTCATTGTTGTGCCAACAACCATGATTAATTTTATGAAACTCAGAAACTGACGTTTCAATGAAGGTATGGAAACCCTACGTCATCCTATCTTTGGCGCAAAGATAAACAATGAGTGATTTAGGCTATCGTGCCAATCTTAACTTCCCACAAAGCACCCCACTCCCTGACCAAGACTAACTTCCCACAAAGCACCCCACACCCTGACCGAGACTAACTTCTCAAATGAACACTTAAAACGAATGATCGAATGGAAATCTTTCCGCGCCTTCGGCGCGGCGCTAACGCTCCAGGGCCTAAATCTCGGCTATTTGGTACGAAGCGCAACTTACATCCACAAAAAAAATGTATTTGATCTGTCAGGCCTAACTTCAAAGCTCCAGACCCCTCAATATTGGCTATTTGGTACGAAGCGCAACTTACATCCACAGCAATCATGTATCTGATCTGTCAGGCCTAACTTCAAACCACGCCTAATCAAGTCAATCCAATGGTTTGATACGTTTCACCGGTATGTAATATCAGTGACATCTTCAGACCAGGTATTACTTTGGATATAGCTGATAAAAAACCATCGATTCTTATAATACAAGCAAGTCAATTACCAAAAATAGATGGATACGTTTTACCGGTAAGTAGTTTTAGTGACATTTTCACAGCAATTGTTTCTTGTGTGAACACTGCAAAAAATAAATAATCATCCACTCTTGTAATACAAGCAAGTCAATTATCAAACAATAGATGGATACGTTTCACAGGTATGTAATAATAGTGACATTTTCCGACAAGGTACTTAATGTTGCAGAAGAGCGAATAAATAATTATCTGCGAATGAATAGTTATAAAAATAAAAAACACCGCAGTTCAAACAAACGCCACGTGGATGAAACGAATAAGAATAAAATTACGGTAAGCCCTTTCTCGCGAGTACCAAATAGCCGAGATTTAGGCCCTGGAGCGTTAGCGCCGCGCCGAAGGCGCGGAAAGATTTCCATTCGATCATTCGTTTTAAGTGTTCATTTGAGAAGTTAGTCTCGGTCAGGGTGTGGGGTGCTTTGTGGGAAGTTAGTCTTGGTCAGGGAGTGGGGTGCTTTGTGGGAAGTTAAGATTGGCACGATAGCCTAAATCACTCATTGTTTATCTTTGCGCCAAAGATAGGATGACGTAGGGTCAACCTCTTCCTCTTGAGCTGCAATAATTTCTCTCTCAATACATTGCATGACCATAATCCTTTTTTCTTTGGACACCTTTCTACGATCATCCTCTATTGCTCCATCCGCGATGTCTTTACTGAAAACAAAAAAGTCCACAGAATTTTCCTACAACACAAACTTACGACACAAAAATCGCATGTAGAACTTTCAAAGCGGCGGCCAGCAATTCTCCACACTGTGAAGTAACACTGCTTTCAGAATGAACATCCACTGACGTGGAATTCAGATGATCTTCGAAAAAAACTATCAGTGTGTTGATCAACTTCCACAGGGGTGGAATGAGCTGAAATAATAGGTTTGAATCCATTTTCTAGAGAAAAAAGTCACCTTCTTGATTGACTTCCAAACTGACGTCGTATCGCCGTGGAAATTAGACTTTGTCTTTGGTATCGCTTTCTGAAAAAATTCGTTTTGTATAAAAATGAATATGATTATTGGATTTGTATTCGCACTGCTCCAGGACACCAAACACTCATTACAAAAATAATTAGAGTAAGAACTCACCATAGACAACCAAGGCATCAGTTTCTTCTCCTTCTTTGGCAAGATTTGATTTAAAACTGGCAAGAGCTTGCCTAGCAGGTACAACGTCGCTTTTCTCTTGTTGTCTATGAGCTGGAAAAGTTTTTTCACTTCCGCTCCCATTTAAAACAACCGTCTTCCCATCTCTTTCAACCCTTCAACAGAAAATTTCATACATAAACTGTTTTTTCATGAATTAAGAGAAGAATTCGTCTATTATTAATGTGATAAAATTACCGTGAACAACTTGACGAGAGCAGGCAAGCGGAACTCGTAGTACAACTCATCAATATTCTTCAGATTCAGTGTCATATCATCGTCTAGCACTTCTTCGGGTTCAGGAGTTGTTTCTTCAGGTGAAGTCAGCTACAAATTATGGAATTGAAAAACATTTTTGCAAACACTTCCGGGAGGGACAAACGTGGTCATAACTCACTACAAAACTTGCTGATGTGGCCTTCTTCGCTCCTTTACTTGGTTTAGATGGCGCCTTCCGCTTGCGTCTCAGTTCAGACACGACGAATAATTTCGGACAGTTTAGTGATTCGGATATCTTCCATTGTTTGAGGACTGGAAAAAATAAATGACAGATATTGACGGTGGAGATGTTGTTTTCCATTTCAGAAATGAAAACTAAAGAAATAAAAAAATAGTTACTTGATATGTATCCAACCAGTTGTCTTTCACATTCAACCATCAGAGAATACTTTTTGATCAAAAGTGATTCCACTTTTTCCTGTGGTTGATTTTTCGTGTACTCCGATGAAGAAAATGTGTTCAATATCTTAAAACATTCACTTTTAACAGATTCATAATCACGTAAGAATACCGTTCGAATCCATTGAATCGCAAAGAACAGACGGTCCGTACTTGATTCTCTGCTGTCTTCATCAGTGAGTGGGCTGACTTCTTCCATGCTAATATTGGCTTCTGGAATAATAAAATAGAGGGAGAGAGAGAGAAAAAGAGACTCACCAAAAGCAAAGAAAATGCTCGATACATCTGCTGGTGTTTTGGTCACAGCATCGTCCGAAGACCACTTGTGATTGAGAAGTAAAATTGTCTGAAAACTAATCTCTTTTAAATTTCTTTTTAAAAAACCTTGATCAACTCGAATATGGGCATAGCTTGGTCCAATCTTTCACCTGGTGTTTTCATCCATGTGGTAACCTCTTCTGTTACAAACTTGCTGGACTCAAGAGTTCTGAACAAATGAATATATCTTTTTAATTCACAAAACACCTACGTTGAGCTGACTCTTGGTTCATTCTGCTCGATGAAAAAATCGTTCCTGAAGTCTTTAAGAAGGGACTTGGACCATGCCAGCTGAAAACGTTATTCTCGACGGAAAAAGTAGTCCGAAAATATCCTTACGCTCTCGACTACAAGACTACATTTTTTTTCTAGACGATTCAAAACTTGAAATTAAAATTCACCACGCTTTCACTTTTGGCAAAATCTTCCTTCAGAACTTCTTGGAATAAAATCTCAGCCTGCTGGTAGAACAATGTTCTCAAACTCTGATCACTACCAGCCAGAATTTCTAACTCTTCCAGTCGCTTTTTGATGTGACTTTCTCGTGAAGAACTAGAAATTATTATTTTCCGCATAAGACTACATTTACCTTTCGCTTCTCAGGACTTCTTCCAACAATGCCAGCAATCCAAGCAAGCCACGTTTCTTCCATTTCACAACGTTTGAAGTAGTGTACTTGTTGATTTGTTGACTGATGGTCGCCTGAACATTCAAATTCACTTCTGAAAATATTGAGATGTTCACTTTTCCATTGTCATCTTGCAGCGATAGAAGCATCTTGAACAGTTTCTTGACATTCTCGTGTGATAGCAGATCAATCTTACTGGTACAGGACTGAAATCAACAATGGCGTCATGTAATGCGTCCTCAGTTCACTTGTCGATTTACGCGTGCGTTCTGGTCGTGAACACCCTTTCATTCTACGTCGATTATAATTCTTTTTACACGTGATTTTCAACAGTTACACTATGGTTTACATTGACAAAGGTGAGTTTTCAATAAGTCAGGGCGATCATCATTGATTTCCGTTCAGATGGTACAATTAAAGAAAAGAAAACTGGATTTGTGAACGCGATTGCTCACTTTTTCTTGATGCTGTTCATGTTGTGAGTTTTTATTCCTTTTTTCATGTTTTACACATTGTTCGAACAACGTTATTCAAACAGCGAACTTCAGCTTCCAATCACTTCTTGGTCTTGGAACAACTAGTAACCAATATCGGAATACTCCACAAGACTACCGCGATCATCTCCGTGGTTCTGGTGGTAGTGGTGGATCTTCTTCGCGCCGTGGTGACGATGGTGAATCTTTCATATTATAAGCTGTGATTTTGTAATTTCACAATGGTTGTTATTTTTAAAAAAAAGTGTACGATTTCTTGAATCGGAAAAAGGCTGAAAATCAATTTTCAACAATTTTTTCAGGATTCCGTCGTAACATCGGAAGACTACCAGACTCTTCTGGTGTTGCACCACCACCAATGAGCGGAGGCTGCTGTGGTGGCGGCGGATGGTGAGTATTTCAACTATTTCCAGCAAAAAATGGAATCTTTACAGCGGATAAAAAAGAACTTTGTCAATAATCAACACCGAAACTCAACAAATTGCCGAAAATGGGTAACACTTCATAAAAATTTGTAAAAACGCCTAGAATATGAAATGATACCGTCTTTGTGAATATTTAATTTACTGGTTTTGTACAGGAAATAAATGTATTTTTACCCGAATAGAATGACTTATTTAACAAAGAAAGTTCGATAATATGATTTCACCTTTTTGAGATAAAATTTAAAACTAACCATAATCAATGCCGACCTTTTCTTCAGTTCTTCTCTGTTAGAATCGGCGATCAAGGTGAGCGTATCGAGCATTGTTTTACTTTCTTCATCAGAGTTCCCAAAGTGTTGTAGGATTGAATCGAGAACTTCCTAAAACATTTCGTTATGTATTCTTCATTCCTATAATAACCTTCTTCTGAGATTCCTCCACAGCATTGAACAGATCCTTGTATAGAACCTCTCCAAACTGCTGAACCAATTCATTTTGGGTCCAGATGAACTGTCTGGTCACCAGTAGGATGGATTGAAGGTGTTTCTTGACAAACTGAATCAACTAGTTCAATTAGCGTGTCGGCAAAAACTGCTAACCATCGAAAACTTCGTCACAATAGTCATGTTTTCGACACACAGCTGAAACTGCTCAGATGACGCTGTCACAAATGTTTTGAAGTTGTTCACCACAGATGGTGGACATGATGGTGAATTGGCAACTGAGAATAGTAGGAGTAGCTCGAAGACATCAAAAGGCTAGAATCACAATTTTACACTTTCTGACCATAAATCACCTTTGTTTGAGGCTTCGTGAGTACTGAATCCACTTCTTCGTTGGTTTCAGTAGCTTCACTAGTTGTCTTGTTACCTCTGCTCAAGAATGCTCCGATGTCTTTGAAATACTGAAATTTTTGACTTTATAAGAATATTATCACCTTCCAAATATGGTAGAAGTTGTAGGAAAAAACCTTCTTGTTCATTTGAAAGTAGAAGTCCATTATCACAAAGATTTCGCATACGACTGGATCGCTGAAAATAACCTCTAATTTACCATAGGTGAAATGAAAAACCATCTAGAAGACAGACTGAGCTGCTCCAACTTAATGAACGTAGCAAGGTCGAGCAACACGTCAGCCAACGTTGACGTCTTGTCCGTTGCCAGAGAACAAATAGCGAACGATGCGACTTGTGGTAGTACTTCTGGTCGTAGATACATTGCCATTTGACACATTGCCCTTCTCAGCTGTTTCGCTACGTCCGCGGTTGTTCTGAGGAGATGAAGAGTGTCGAGAATTCCTTTTTGATAGCGGACTGTTTCTCTAGCCATCTGAACTCTCTATCAATTTTTGTTTTTTAAAATTTGAAACAAACCTCATCCTTGATATGTTCCCTCAGAAGTAGTGCAATTTCCTGTTGAAGGTATGGCTCGGCTATGATCTGAAAGATCTTTTCCGTTACTTTTCTGAGAAATGTTGTAGAACTTTCAAATCTCACCTCCGGCAACGCAGCGATGAATCCATCCCTGACCGTCGCATTCCACGTGAAAAAATCTTTCGACTCGATTTGTTCCAACATCGCTCTGCCGTTGTAGACAAACTCAATGTGTCGAAGCTGAGCGATGCAGGCTTGTGCCAGTGCTTCACTTTCTTTATCTTGTCTGAAAAACAGTAACAGTTAAGAATCCAAATCCTACTCATGATGGTTATTCTCAACGCGTTTAGAAGTCTAAACTTTGATAAGTGAACCATTCAGGTTTCTCTATTAACCCAAAACGAACCAATATTAAAATTTCACTCTTTTTGACCGATTACTTATCAGAAAAAGCCGAACCTTTGTCCTAACGCATTCAAATGATGCATAAGCACTTCAAATGTTTTCTCTTGACTCTGCTTGCAGACTAGGAACGCTTTCAGAATCGTGTCTTGGTTGCCGTGAATTTTCCTAAAATATGGGTTAACTCAATTTCGAAGTTACTCACGAGATCAAAGGACTCAGGTACAACTCCAACATGGGCGGACTTTTCATTGCCGACTCCATCGAGTCCATCACTTGATTCATTCTGACTCGTGAAACAATTTCTAGTTTCTCGATAATCTCCAGGTGATTTTGATCAGAGTCTGTAAGATTTGTTCAGTAAAGGTAATACTATCAGTGGCGACGATTATGGTAACAGTATTCAGACTGCTTGGTTCGTGATAAAAAATTAAATACAGCTACGATCAAAAATAAATCACCATTTTCATTCAAGTTTGTCTATTTCTGCAAAAAATTATATTGATTAAAAAGCGGATTTGATAGTAACCACTTTTACACCTTCATATGATTTTCATAATAGAAATGCCAATTCTCTGATTTGTTGAGGGTTTTTTGTAAATAAGGAGATTTGTCTTTTTTCTAAAATAAAATATCACCTATCAAAAAATAATCTTGATTGTCCTCCGAGAAGACAAAAATCTTCATGTCTGCCAGAAATTCTTCAATTTCATTTCTAGGAGCGACCCGAGTTCCACCTGCGCTCTGCTGGAGACAGTCAGAACTGAAAGTAAAGGAAATTTGTTGAGGAAGTTCGCTAAAATCTCACGCATTGTTGCAGTTCTGCGTTAGATCTCTGAACGCCTGTGGATCGATTTTTTTCGCAGTCGGATCTGAGAAGTTATCTTGAGTGTAGTTGATGATACATCATTACCTGTTGACGGTGTCGAATTCTCATCAAAGAAATCATAGTCATCGTCCATAGTGACGACGAATTTCAATTCTGAACCATTTTTAAAGAAAAAAGTAAAACACCTACGTTAAATGTCGAACCAATAAATGGCTACGGTCAGAAGAACAAAAGCAGAGATAGATAGAGGTGAGCAAATATCATTCGCATGAAACGTATCAAAACCATTCGAAGTAACCAAATATCGACACTTTATGTCTGAAAACGAATAATCATTGTACAAGTTAGTGATGAGAATAGCGTAAGTTGTTTGATTCATGATTATAACTTTGTAGTTAGTACGTCACTTCTTGCCCCTTCCACGACCTCCTCTTCCGCCTCCTGAACGTACGTTTCAAAATTTTATGAAACATCTTTCTCACGTGTTGCTGGAGCTGCTCGATTTGGCTTCTTTGACGACGTCTTCACAACAACTTCAGAAGACCCTTCCTCCTCATCTCCACTGGTGTCTTCTTCGTCTTCCTCTATGACATTTCCATCTTCATCCATTGTGAAGCCTAAAGATCCAAATAGTCAAAGTGTTGATCATAAACCACTCACCAACAATATTACCCGATTTTTTCCGCGACTTGCTGACGTCATCAAGTGAGTACGGTAGCATACGGTGCTCCTTGTTCAGACTTCTTGTCAGCGCTGCTTTCACCTGTATGGTTAACATTGAAAAAATTCAGGTATAGTAATTCTCACCTTGCTCAAAATCTTGCTTCCCGGATCAATCTTACCCGGCCAAACAACCAACTCCGACAAAGCTTCGATATCGTCTTTGATCAGGTCGTATTCCTAAATCTTGTATTTGAGAAACTTTTACTTGTATGAATGTACCTTCATGGTGGCAACGACTTCGGGTATTCCATCCAGTTCCTTATTCAGAAGTGGCATTGTAACACGGGTTCGGAGAGTCGGTGCGTAGTCAAGTGCAAATGAACGGAGACTTGCGGATACCCTGAAATATTTAGTGATTACACATATCTAGCAAAATACTTTTTACAGGTAGAGGAAGCTATGTTTGGTTAGAGATCTAGTGATATTCAGATCTGAGCTGAATAATCCTTTCCTGTTCACCCCTTCGTATAATATCAAAAATTCTCCGCCAAAATACATTTTCTGCTTGTGCTCGATTATTTGTGGGATGTAAAATTTTTCGTGTTTCTACTAAACTTGATATTCTTTTTATGCAGGAAACGGAACTTTATGCACCCCTTACTTTTTATACAAAGAATGATTGTGAGAAAAAAACAGTTTGTGGAAAATAAAGCGGATTAAAAGCGAGCATTCAATGATGTTCATTACTCCAAGTGATCTTGCTACAAAAGACAAACTACTTTTAAGCTTAAAAATTTTGGTTTCTCAACTGAACTACAGTGTGTATAAAAAAACGTCATGTCGCGTTTTTTGCTGATTTTCTAGGTATTTTTGAGAGTGATAAAAAATTTCTGAAACAAAAGTTTTTAGTCACGTTTAGATACACGATTTCTGAAAATTTCAACCTACTCCGCCCACAAGCTCTCGAGTTATGTCCATGGAACGAAAATGGACCTGTATAAAAATAACGTCATGTTCATTAAAAACCAAGATAACGAGAACAGAACACTGAGAAATCAAATTTATCTTAATGAAAAGTCATTTTATCAATCCTTAAAATAAAAAAAAACATGTTTTGGAGAGGTTTACAAAAACTTAGGAGCCTGGAGAGCAGAAATTGTCATTTTTTGCTCCAAAGAGCCATATGAGCTTCTTTCAGCTTATAGACTATTCAATTTTGTCACAAACTGATGTGAACATGTAACTCTATAGTTCTTATAATGTTACACAGCACCACAACCTGCCTTTCATTCTAGAAGATCAATATTCTCATCCGCATACTGTACTTTCCTCACTTTGCACGTGTTCATCGGGCCATAGTCCAGCCCAAAAAATGAAACTTCTTTGGGCAGAACATTGGAAATGTAAGAAGAAGCTCTCTTCAAACGCTTTGTTAGGTTTTCACTGATCACAGCTCTTCAACAAGCATTGAATGACAGAGAAAAGAATAACCATGCGAATTTAAGCGCCTTTCAAGCCATTTTTGACGGTTCAATATTAGACTTATAATAAAACGCTTATTGAAATGCTATGAGCAGTGAAAACATAACAAATTGTTCAAAGAGAGCCTCTTCTTACTTTTCCAATGTTCTGCCCTAAGAAATTTCACTATTGAGCTGGACTATGGCCCGATGAACACGTGCCAAGTGAGGAAAGTACAGTATGCGGATGAGAATATTGATCATCTAGAACGGAAGGCAGGTTGTCGTGCTGTGTAACATTATAAGAACTGTAGAGTTACATGTTCACATCAGTTTGTGACAAAATTGAATAGTCTATAAGCTGAAAGAAGCTCATATGGCCCTTTGGAGCAAAAAATGACAATTTCTGCTCTCCAGGCTCCTAAGTTTTTGTAAACCTCTCCAAAACATGATTTTTTGATTCCCTAGAATTGATAAAATGACTTTTCATCAGAATAAATTTGATTTCTCAGTGTTCTGTTCTCGTTATCTTGGTTTTTAATGAACATGACGTTATTTTTATACAGGTCCATTTTCGTTCCATGGACATAACTCGAGAGCTTGTGGGCGGAGTAGGTTGAAATTTTCAGAAATCGTGTATTTAAACGTGACTAAAAACTTGTTTCAGAAATTTTTGTCATTCTCAAAAATACATAGAAAATCAGCGAAAAATGCGACATGACGTTTTTTTTATACATACTGTATTTACTATCTCCTATCTAAATACTGGAATATCTACAGGGATATACATATAGAGTTATTAAATGAAAGTGATACCGTAAGTGCGTGTGCATGTGCAACTGGCTCAGTAGTCTCGATCTCTTGCCCGCTGTAGAGTTCTTTCCGAGCCAGGATGGGAACTGCAGCATTCCTTTCATGTGTCCACCAATGGCCATTGTAGGAAGTGCAGAGGACAGCATGCTCTGAACAAATTAATTGTAGTTCCTTGTAAGCAACTACGCAAACACTAATAAACCAATTCTGTCACAGAGTTTCAAACCTCACCTGCTCGTTGAGAAGCTTCCACGCTCCAGACGATCTGACCATTTTATCAACATTATCTCCAAGTGATATACAGTCAGCCGCCTTTCTCACGCTTCTGATAGCTTCGAGAGGTCTGTAAGAAAATTTTGAACACATTCACTATCACAAAACTCACGAATGTCTGTCATTCCGTAGATGCAGATAGTTCTCCTGTACGAAAAGAGGCATGATACCGTAATCAACAAAGAACATTTCGTTCTTCTCTCTGAGGGTCGATTTCGGATCAAGCAACTTTCGTGCCGCTTCGAAAGGTCCCTGATAAATCGATATCCTAGAGTAACAGGTCAAAACTCACCAAAGTCACATCCTTCTCGCTAACCTTCATCGATGACGTCATCTTGGATCGCATCTGGAGGTTGTATATGGTCTGCCTGACGTCACATCCGGACAGCTCGATTATTTGATCCAACTCATCCTTTGATATCTTCAGCTTTTCAGCGGCAGCGATGGACAACATTCGAGACTGCAAAACTGTATGAAAAAGAAACCAACATACAAAATCTTACCCGAATATTCTCCACCTTCGGCTTCGGGAAACGAACGTCAAAGCAGTAGTTGACCAGGGTGCGCATCTTTGGATGTTGACGATCATTGCAGATGCAAATGATAGGGATTTTAGTCTCTTTGATAATTTGAATCAGTTCCGAGATCTGAAAAACAAACATCACTTTTGAACAACCGTGGAGATCGCGGATAATTCTGGCCCAAACTAGTGTGAATATCAACAACGAAGTAATGATCATTCGACATTTTAGTTTGAAGAACTTTTTAAAATTATCACTTTCTGTTGAATTTTCCAAAATGGAAATACTCCTTCAATCTAACTCGAAGAACACTCCAGTCAAAAAAAAAACAACTCACTCCAGCTCTATCCTGGTTTCCACTCATTCCGTCGACCTCATCCATGATTAACACGTGGTTGACTTTCAGGTTGTCTGAATAAACAGTAAATTTTGATTGTTTTCGTAAACTCACCTTGTGGTTGGGACTTGTTCCCGAAAAACTGCTCAATTTGATGATTACCAGTGAGTTGGGCCACCTGATTTATAACGTTTGTTCTGATTCTGAGGAAATCTTACATGAGCATCGAGTTGCTTCTTGTTCCTAACATCTGATGCGTTCATTTCGACCAGTTTCAGACCTAGTTGCTGACAGGCAATGTACGCACAAGTCGTTTTACCGATTCCTGAACAACTTGTAACTTTTTGAGAACATTAGACCTAGAATTAGAGTTCCACTGCTGCTCCAAAACTGGTGCGTAAAAAATCAAAAGCAATTTCGAAAAAAACCAGAAGGGTTTTTTCAAACAATCAAAATAATGTCACTGAAAACTGCCTCACAAAAGATTGGGCGACAAGAGAGGAAATTAGTTTTCCTTATTATGTATTTTTATCAAACAACTACTCACCCGGAGATCCTGACAACAGTACCGCCTTGAAAGGAGTTCCATCAGTTCCGGCTGCCCATGGTGCTGGTTTCGCTATAATCAACATGTTTTTCATCATATTAGTTCTCTGAATCTTACGTCTCTTGATCTTGGCTCCTTCACCGAGGTTGATCTGTGCCCATTTTTCCAACCATCCCAAGAGTTTGTTTATTGGGCTTTTGTCTCCATGCTGACCAACCAACTGCATAAGCGACTTTGGCTTGTACTTATCGACCCATGGGAGATCCACAGTCGAAACTGGTGGAGCGGCTGGCCGCTGAAGCTGGGTTATTTCACGAAAGTTACAAAAAATATTAGAATTCAAACAGTTTATCAGTTTTAGATTTGACGGTAACGCGTATTCAATTCGAGTTTAAGATTCAGTCCTTTCTCGACAAAAACTACCTACACAAGTCTTAAAAATTTCAAATCTGATGGTAATTCTCCTTTTTTCTTCAATAAAAAACTCACACTCTTTTCCACACTTGTCGTAGGCTTGTGAACTTTCTTCAAAGTCACTGAAAAAACTGAAATTGAAACAAGAACTTCAAAAAAAAATCACCTTCAGTGTTAGAACTCGACGCTTTCTTGGCTTCTTTCAATGGAGTAGGAATCTTCTTAGGTTTTTCAGGTGACTGAAATACAATTTTGATGTGAATAAATACAAGAAACAAGCCTTCTTGACAAAATCATCATCAGAATCGGCAAATTCGTCGTCAGAATCAAACTGTTGCTGCTTGACGGGCTTCTTTGCGTTTTCCTTTTGAGAAGGACTGATTTTCTTCGGCGACTGAAGTGATTAGGTCCATTTAGGTTCAGTTACGCTCATTTTGGCTTGAAAGTGAGAACCACCATATATACCAGGAGTCCGGATATGGAACGGAAAATATTTCATGTGTCATACCCCCCGCAAAGGTAATGCAACCACTCATAATGACGATTTTCAATAAAAAAAATTTGAGATCGCTAACCAAAAAATTTTCGCTCCCATAGAAGGGAGCAGGTTCTTCTTTTCTTGACGACTAGGCGGGTCAAAGTTCTTCCAAACGGGGGTTTAACATTTTCGAAAATTTGCACCCGCACCGCGCTGCAAGACCGCAAAGTCAAAATTTTTGACACATTAAAAAAAACTCTCTCAGTTTTGGTCTAAACTACATGAATGTGGTGTGTTTCTGATAGGAAATACTGAGAAACGAACGAATCATTTTCTTGATTTGATTTTTTATTTTGTTTTCATTTCTCAAAATTTTCAACTGATCATAATATAGTCTTTTGAGATTGAAACATTTTCTATTCGCTTAAAAGAATGAGAAGCCAAGATTTTTACTATTATTTTAAAACTTTTATCCGAAGAATTATTACTCAATTTTTTCTATAGTTTTAACGAGGAAATTATCAAATAGTATTGTACCTTGTTATTTTTTGGTTCATGGCTTACAAGTTTTAACTCTGAAAAAATACTCAAATTTCTCAAAAATGATAAAGATAGAAAATTAGGATACCATACATCAGAAATAAGAGCTAGAATTTTTATCATGAACTTCTGGAAACTGACGTTTCAATGAAGGTATGGAAATCTTAAATCATCCTAGCTTTGAATACAAAGCTGAACAAGTAGTGATTCAGGCTCAGAATTCAACCTTTCATTCTCAGAATGAACCACTGTTTAAATCCATACAAGAACCGAAATTACCATAATTGAAATCAATGAACGAAAGGAAATCAACAAAATTAAAATCAATGAATGTACGGAAATCACTAGAGTTAAAATCAATGAACGAACGGAAATCAACAAAATTAAAATCAATGAATGAACGGAAATCACCAGAGTTGAAATCAATGAATGAACGGAAATTACCAGAGTTGAAATCAATGAATGTATGGAAATCAAAACCATTCCGCGACTTCGGCGCGGTAGTTGCGCCTAACGGCGCAACTGAATGTGTGTAATTCTGTTCGATATCAAAATCGCAAAACTTTGATGAATGAGTAAGCTTCCCTGCGGTGAAGAACCTAAATCGCGAATTTTCCTTTTGAATAAGGACAAGTCGCGATTTAGGTTCTTCACCGCAGAGAAGCTTTCTCATTCATCAAAGTTTTGCGATTTTGATATCGAACAGAATTACACACATTCAGTTGCGCCGTTAGGCGCAACTACCGCGCCGAAGGCCCGGAATGGTTTTGATTTCTATACATTCATTGATTTCAACTCTGGTGATTTCCGTTCATTCATTGATTTCAATTATGGTAATTTCGGTTCTTGTATGGATTTAAACAGTGGTTCATTCTAAGAATGAAAGGTTGATTTCTGAGCCTAAATCACTAATTGTTCAGCTTTGTATTCAAAGCTAGGATGATTTAAGATTATTGCTCATTTTGGATAGGAGATCCTACCTTGTCCTCTTTTTTCGGTTCTTCCACTTTTTTGGGTGTTGGTGGCTAAAATGACAAATTGAAAATTCACATTTTGAAACATGAAAATAATCTTTTCAATCATTTACAAAATTACCTTCTTTTTCTTGTCAGCGACCTCTTCCAACTTTTTCTTTTTCTCAGAAGGTTTTGCTTCGTCTTTTTTCGGTGTTAGATCCTGAAAATTGGAAGTATTTTTTGAATCTTCAATTTTTAGAGAAACCATACCTTCTTCTTGTTCTTTTCCGTCTTTTCAGACACCTTGGGTTGTTCCTTCTTCGGTGTGGTTTCCTTGAATGATACATCAACTTGTTGATTTCTAGTAACTCACTTTCTTTCGTTTAACAACTGGAGAGGACACTGTGAAGAAATCAGCTGGATTGATCAACTCTTCGACTGGTCCCTTTCTTTTCTTGACTACTTCCTTCTTCTTCGATGGATCTTCCTTGGTGAAAGACAATTTCGACTGGTTCTCATCTACTTTCTTTTTTCTCTTCGGAACATTCTTATTGGAGACGATTTCAATGTCATCTGCCGAAGATTCGTCATTACTAATCTCTTCTCGTTGGCGGTGTGATGGAGCTGACTTCTTGACTGGAAAGCGTTAGATATTAGATATCAGTACTAGAGATTCGTTCAATTCTGTATCTCTATATCTGGAAGGTTATCAAAGTTACTAGCTAGATGAACAGGCTTTCACGACTAAATTTTTTTGAAGAAAAATAGATTGTTTGTTTAAGTATCGATTCTAGTTATCCCGTTCGACGGAAAAAATTAATTTAAAAATCTATTAGGATCAAGAGGAGAATGCAGAGGGAAGTTTTCTTCGGTGAGAGAATAACGGAACGGAGAATGATGCACTCGAAGTAAATGTACCCAGATAACTTTACTGATCGTCTAGGATAGAAATCTCACCTGGTTTCACAGTGCTGCTACTACCGCCTTCATCACTGTCACTTTCCATCACGATTCTCGACTTTTTCGAAGACTTTTTGGGCGTTGGAATGGCATCTTCGTCCGAGTCTATAATGTAGCTTTTCGAGCAAAAAAACGTGAGTCAAAATTCCATTTTAACCCGAAGTCGTTCACATTTCAATGAATAATTGTATGCTCCTGGCAAAATTGCATCAAAAAGGTAGAATTCAAACGAAAACAAGAATTACCGGACTTTGCCTTCTTCCTTTTATTCTTAGCAACTTCCTTACGTACCTCGCGTGGCATAGGATCCTCCCCGTCTGCTGAAAAAAATGAATGTACTACTAATTCCTTATTTAAAAAATATATATGTTTTGATGCCATTACAAACGAGTTTTTCGATTTGACAGAAATCACTCACATAGATCTTCAATAGTGACAGTGTCAATCTTCTCAGATCTTTTCTTTTCAGCTACTGGTCCACTTCGGGTCGCTGACTTGTTCCCGAAAAAATTACGTATGTCCTTAACTTTAACATCGGAAATGATTCAAAAACTCACAAACCATTGAATACTTATTTCTTCTGATGGAACTCTACCCTGAATTGGATCTATTTTAATCACGTAGAAGATTATCTTTTAACGTGTTATTGGATTGATGATCATGTTCGGTTAATATTTCGGGATATTAAATTTTTACGGAGATTTCTCCTACGTATTATTCATCAATACGGTACCAGTTTCCTAATTGTTTATGCCTAGACTTTGCAAATTACCGCCAAAACATCTTCAAATCGTCATTTTACATAACTAGCCGATGTTTTATCTCTGAAAACAGCCCTCTATACTCTCAAGATCATCTTAGATGGGAACAGAACAGAGTGAATATATAAATTCAGTTTTCGCGCCATTCTGTAATTTCACACAAAAGTTTAGTGTCAACACCGGAGCTTCGTTCCTTACCCCGCATTCAATATTTTTCAAAGTTCCCGCTCAAAATCAAATGGAGAAATTAACTTGCTCTGTTCTCAAAGAAACCATATCAACTGGAAATCCTAGAAATCCGGAGATGGTAAGTACTAATGTAATTGAATCAATTAAAAATGAAAGAAAACAGTAAAAAACAATTTTTTAAAATTTAGAAGGACATTTATGGATGTTTGTATTACTTTATTCATTTTTGTACGATTTTGCTCGCCGTATTTGTAATATAACGCTCTCATGTGAAGCAAATGTACAATTTTTTTGAAAATTTCAAATTTAAAAACTTGACGATTCCGGCTATGCGCTTGTATTTTTCATTTTTGTTATCATAGTTACACAGTTTCTCTTAGCTGTTACTTTCTTATTTTTTTTTAGAATTCCCAAACTGTGAAAACAAAATACAGGGCCTTGGAAATTTTGAAAGTTTTTTTCATATTATAATTAAGGATGTTATAAAACTACAAGAGAAGATGCTAGGAGAAAACGTAGTAGCAAGAAGATCGAGCTGTTTCGATATGATCAACCTACTGACATCCCCAAAGTACACGGACATTGATCGCGCAAACATTGCTGTGAAACGCCAATATGTTATTCCACCGGAACTCATCCATATAGTTCGCAAAGCAACCGACGACGGCTTACTCGAAGGCGAAAATAGTTTGTAAAAATCATAATTCTTGTTTCAATTCACTTTCAGTGTACGCCGTGAGTCAGGAGGTTTACGATCCAGCAATGACTCCACTTCCACCACCGTACGAAAACTTTGAAACCAACCCCAAGTATCCTAGAGAACTGCGTAAGTTGTAGAAAATCAACTTTGAGATGAAAATATATTTCAGCGAGACAGATAAGGAAAGATGTTGATTGGGACAAAATACCGCAAGATAGGTTGGGAGAACCGATACAGTTTAAAGAAATTTCAAGAGGTTCGTTGAAGTACGTCAAACTTGGAAAAATAGATTACAGAGGAACTCGTGTCTCAATACGCGAAAGCTGTAGGTAATGGATTCAGTCAGGAAATCGTGGACGATTCATTGGACAATAAGATGAAAATAAGAATTAACCCTTTTGTTGCTTCAATGGAAATTCCAGAGGTAAGATTAGAAACTAGAAACTAGAAACTTTAAAAAAACGAAAAAATCGATAATCTGCTAAATTTTTGATCTACCATGAATTACTGTAGCTTGACGTGTTAGAGATTTTCGAATTTTTGTTTCTAGTTTTACTTAATACGAAAAAGTAGACTGAATCATCGAATCACGAATCATTTCCTTACAAGGTGCAAAAAAATTTTTTGTGGTAATCAAGTTTAAACTTTGATCAAATCTTGGCTTTGTACCTAACTAGTGCTTTGAACCTTACCTAAGCCTAAAATTTGAGGTTTCGACAAAGATAAATGAAAAAATATTCATGATTCGCGATTCATGATTCAGTCTACTTTTCGTATAAAATTTCTAGTTTTATCTCCTTTTTCTTTTTCGCATTAAATTATTATTTTTTCAGTATCAAAAGAAAACGAAAGAAGAGAATCTCGTACTTGAAGCACAGATTTTCAAGGAAAATAAGGAAGAACTTTTCAAAAAAGTGAGTGTTTTTTTCTTTTTTTTCCGTCATTTTCCGAAAGAAAAAATCAATTATAATGTAATTTTAGCGGAGAGAAAGAAATAGTGAAAGGAGAAAAGTACTTGCTGAGATTAAGGCTCGACGTGCACTGTGTGAATCACGCTATCTGTAAGTTTATGAATTTAAAATTTAGCTATTAAAAAAGGTTTATATAGTTTAATATAGTTTTGTAACGTACGATAAGAGTTTTTCTCACATTCTCTTTCGGAATCGGTTTTTAACTCAAATATAAGATTCTGTGTTCTCTAGATAAATTCTGAGCAACTGTTACAGGGAGAGCCAAGGAATCAAAAATAAACCAGAGGAAGAAAGTGCTGACGAGCAGTCGGAAAGCGCAGAACAAAAGGTATTTTTCTTACTTTCAGTGTTTTTTGTATCCTTTTCCCCATCCGTATACGTTACATTGCTCTCGAGAAGTGCTCACAGATTATTTCCTCTTTTCATCCTTCCTGATCCTGTCTTATATTTGTTTAATCTGTTCGTCTTTTTAAAGTAAGATCTCTCACTTTTTTTTCAAAACATTGCAGTTCATTTGAATTCTATTATTAGGAGCTTCAATACTCCAAAATGTTGCGCGAAAAGCAAAGCGAGTTAGTTAATTGACTCTGCAGGTCTTATCGGCTAAACCCCATGATATGCCAGGCTGGTAATTATGAAGAAGTTTGTATAGCTACATTTTAATATGCAGGGTACATAGGGTAATTTCATATCACCTAGACGACATAAGTGCACCGTCATTTGTTTTGTCTTGTATCTCTTTTTAGGTTCATTAGTTTGCTTTTGTTTTCAGCGTCCTTTTTTCTTATAGCCTCTTTTTTCTAGCCTAACTCCTCATGCCACAATATTCCCCTCAAATCAACTATGAGCCATATAATTGTATTTTAAATCTGATGGGAAATCTTTCACTGAAATTTTCACACGATCCTATTAGGTTGACAGTCGCCTGACAATATATGTAATCCCGAATCTTCTTTTCAATACCGTATAACTAGACTCACGGTATTTAACGACATCGATTTTAAGTCAGCCTATTTCTCTGTTGTGTATGGTGAAGTATATTTCTGTACAGTGTATTTTAGATTTAGATTCATCTTCTCGATACTTCCTTGAAACAAACAGGTCTTCATCATGTGAGTCTGAAACAATTTTTCGTTCTTTGACGCGCATTGTTTATAAAACAGAGCAATCGTCAATATACAGTCTGTCCAAAAATAATTGTGATGGGTCTAAAAACTTCATAACATTTTCATTCTTTGTTCTATCTCCTTGTCATGTTAGTATGTTAAATTAATAGTCATTAACATTGTGCTCACAAAAAATGGTACTGTTTTATGAGTGTGCTCCCGAGTTATGACAGCTAGAATGTGAAAACAGGTGTCCAGAAATAATTGTGAATTTTTGTTTTTTTTCTCAAATACAAAACTGGGACGATTTAAAATTGGAAAATTGTTGTAAATGGTACAATGAGGATCAATTAAGTCGAATCACACCAGATTTGAAGAAGTTATATTGTTCTGGAAGTCCGGAATTTTCATTTTTGTTCATTTTCTCACCGGAGCCGCGCAATAATTGTGAAACGGCTTTAATGGCGCTATAATTTTTCTCATTTATTCATAATCTCTATTATCAACTTTTGAGGTAATAAAAACGCATCAAAAACCTCAGTTTGTTTAGAATATGAATAAAAACTTCCTGATTTTGCACCAATCCCAAGATGTCGATGAGATGTTTAGATAAAAATTGAACTCTATTCAAGATGGACTATGATCAAATTGATCTGTCCGACACGTCTAATGATGAGTTTGTTGTTTTAAGTAAAATTAAGATTGGTGGCGCTGATACAAGAAGATCTCAGAACAATTTGAGAAAATTGAATTCTCACTAAATCTACTTTTGGAAAAAAAATGTTTTATTTCTCATCGCAAAACATAACAAGAATCCTGTAGACTGTTTAATCATCGTGATAGAATCTATTCTAGTACAGAAAAAAAAACAGAAGATCGTAGTTGTGAAGCTTTTTATACAGAAACGGATAGTTTTTTGAACATGCAGTTTTGGTGATAATTCACTTTTTTCAATTTTGTGCTGGATTTTTTTAACCGGCGTCAATATTTTTTCTTTTTAATAAATTAACAAACTCAACCCCGAACGAGTCAAGCAGAACAATTTGATCAAAGTCCATTTTGGATAGAGTTCAATTTTTAGCAAAACATTTCATCGACATCTTGAGAAATGTGCCAAATTTGGAGTTTTTTATACAAATTCTAAACAAACTAAGGTTTTTGATGCGTCTTATTACCTCAAAAATTGATAAACAAGAATAGGAACAAATAAGAAAAGTTATAGCGCCATTAAAACCATTTCACAATTACAGCGCAGCTCCGGTAAGAAAATGAACAAGAATGAAAAATTCCGGACTTCCAGAACAATATAACTTCTTCAAATCCACTGTGATTTGATGTAATTAATCCTCATTGTAACATTTACAACAGTTTCCCAATTTTAAATCGTCCCAGTTTTGTATTTGAGAAAAAAACAAAAATTCACAATTATTTCTGGACACCTGTTTTTAGATTCTAGCTGACATGACATGTTATAACTTGGGGGTGCACTCATAAAACGATACCATTTTTTGTGAGAACAATCTCCATGATTATTAGTTCAAAATACTAGCATGAGAATGTCATAAAATAAAGAATGAAAAAGTTATGAACGTTTTTTACCCCTTCACAATTATTTTTGGACACACTGTATGTCGACTATTATACTCGATGACTATCACCCAATGTACGCTCCAAGTAATCCTCTTGTTCATGTGTCCCCGTACTGCGTGACTTGTTGTGACGCATCTCCTACCTTGCTACATCTTGTGCACCTGTCTAGGATATGCTGCAATCAAACCGTTTATCCATCTCGTTTAGTTGCAATTAGACTCGTCAAAGCTCTTTGTCGGTGTTATAAAGACAGTAGTGAGGAACATTGAGCAGCTATGTGCTCATTCTGATCTACACTCTGTTACTAAAAAACAAGAACACCTATATTTTCTCATATTTCTCAGCTCATACTCGTGTTAGAACTATGCCACTCCACGTACGTTTTTTACAAGCAGTAACAATGATATCTGCCGAGTATCAGCTGAATCGAACAATTGATTCAGAAGTTATAACCGGAAATGTCAAAAACAGGGTGTTACAAAAAAACAAGAACACTCAAATTACTGTAAGAAAAGAAAATGCACGATTGTCCAAACTTCATTTTTATTTTTATTTCTATCATTCAATCACTAATCAGTTATTTTTCAATGTAATATGTGGTATAAAACATCTCTCTGGTGCATTAAAAGATAAAATCATGTCTTTTCGGAAAAGCTGGCTTGTCCACATGGAAAATCGCAAGAAAAAATGGCAGAACAGCTCTTTGTGTACTTGAACATATTTAAAATGTCTTTTAATATTCCAGCTTGAGCGTTGAGAAGAAATTGAATATTCTGAGTGATCGTTGAAGCCGTCTTATTATTGATAATGCGTCTGACAGCACGATTGGAGTGCGCGAATTTGCTGTCAAATAGCCTTAATCAATCTCTCCAACTACAGCTTCACCAATCTGTTTTTAATCGAGCATGTAGAAATGTTTTTAGCTATTCTCAGTGCTCAGAACAAACTGAGTATTAAATTTTCCGTTCGTAAAAAACTTTGCAAGTCAGAGGTTCATCTGCACTTTCATTACGAGTGGAAAAAACGATGGAATCCTACCGTAAATTTTTCCGACAGCTTTTAAAACCGTCTGGTTCATCTAAAATTTTCTTTTCTTGTTTAAAACTATCCCTTAAGAGCTGACTTCGTGTTTGGAATCGAACAGTTCACTCGAAAAGTCACGACCTTTTTTTCATTTTTCTTGTCGCGAACTCCAGTCAAGCGATTTTATGTTTTCGTGGTAGATGGGGTGCTTTTATGACTTTTATGACACTAAATTTATCTGTACCTCTTCGTTCCGAGCCAAGCTGTAATTGGAGAGATTGATTGAGGCTATTTGACAGCAAATTCGCGCACTCCAATCGTACTGTCAGACGCATTATCGATAATAAGACGACTTCAACGATTACTCAGAATATTCAATTTTTCTCAACGCTCAAGCTGAAATATTAAAAGACATTTTAAATATGTTCAAGTACACAAAGAGCTGTTCTGCCATTTTTTCTTGCGATTTTCCATGTGGACAAGCCAGCTTTTCCGAAAAGACATGATTTTATCTTTTAATGCACCAGAGAGATGTTTTATACCACATATTACATTGGAAAATAACTGATTAGTGATTGAATGATAGAAATAAAAATAAAAATGAAGTTTGGACAATCGTGCACTTTCTTTTCTTACAGTAATTTGAGTGTTCTCGTTTTTTTGTAACACCCTGTTTTTAACATTTTCGGTTATAACTTCTGAATCAATCGCTCGATTCAGCTGATACTCGGCAGATAACATTGTTACTGCTTGTAAAAAACGTACGTGGAGTGGCATAGTTCTAACACGAGTATGAGCTGAGAAATATGAGAAAATATAGGTGTTCTTGTTTTTTAGTAACAGAGTGTATATGGTCTATGTAGTAATTTCATAAAATACCTCGTTTGTGCCTTTCTTCTCGTGTTTTGAACTTCTCCATATCTAGCAAGTAAGGCGTTATTTAATCACGATGAGCTAAAAAGGTCGGAGTAAGAACCCTTATGATGCTTTGTTCTCAACAGGAAATGACCTTCAGCGTAATTCGGATCCAGAGTTGAGACCTAGCCAGATGTGTTAAGCAGGTCGAGGGATGAAGTTTTCATGTAGAAAATTTTCGCACGTTTTTTGTTACAAGCGAGATATTTTAATTTAAAAATTTTAAACTCCAAAAATGAGTGACCTCTCGCACGACACAATTAGATCCAACAGGAAAAACAACTAGCGGGGTGGTGGAGTGGTCAAAGGTTCTGCGTTCGAACCGAGAGGTCTAGGGTTCTATTCCATCCGCTGACGACTTTTTGGTCATTTTTTGCACAATGACAAAAATGTGCCCAAATTGTGTGGAATTACTCTTTTGCATGTATTTAAACTCTTCTACTCATGTTAATACTCTTCGAAGTTGCCAAAAGTCTATAGCCGATCTCATCTATCACCTCCTCCATTATGAAGCTAGGGAAATGGTCGTTACAACTTTGATATTCATCAAAAACAAGATTTTCGAGTTCGAGATGCATTTCTATTTGTGAACTGAACGGTAACCGTTCAAACCGGAACTATCCTCTAGAATTCCTCAAGTCGTGAGCCAGAAGCATCTCGACAAGTGGCCGGATGAGGGTCTCTAACCACAAACTTTGATAAAATCTTCATGGATATGATCTCATAACCGCCCAGATTACACCAAACAACAACCACAAACATTAATTATAATATTATCAATAAATAAGTTCATAAGATGAAGTTTTTGAATTCAACTTTTTCTTGTTTGCATACTCATCCAGCTACTTGTCGAGATGCTTCTGGCTCAAGACTTGAGGAATTCTAGAGGATAGTTCCGGTTTGAACGGTTACCGTTCAGTTCACAAATAGAAATGCATCTCGAACTCGAAAATCTTGTTTTTGATGAATATCAAAGTTGTAACGACCATTTCACTAGCTTCATAATGGAGGAGGTGATAGATGAGATCGGCTATAGACTTTTGGCAACTTCGAAGAGTATTAACATGAGTAGAAGAGTTTAAATACATGCAAAAGAGTAATTCCACACAATTTGGGCACATTTTTGTCATTGTGCAAAAAAATGACCAAAAAGTCGTCAGCGGATGGAATAGAACCCTAGACCTCTCGGTTCGAACGCAGAACCTTTGACCACTCCACCACCCCGCTAGTTGTTTTTCCTGTTGGATCTAATTGTGTCGTGCGAGAGGTCACTCATTTTTGGAGTTTAAAATTTTTAAATTAAAATATCTCGCTTGTAACAAAAAACGTGCAAAAATTTTCTACATGAAAACTTCATCCCTCGACCTGCTTAACACATCTGGCTAGGTCTCAACTCTGGATCCGAATTACGCTGAAGGTCATTTCCTGTTCAGAGTTTGTAAGAGATTCGAAAAACATGTAGGTTTGTTGGTCGCCAGAGTGTGTAGTGAAACTTCCGGCACATACAATACCGTGAAGTTTTTGTTCCGATTCGTCTTCTTAGAAATCGTTTACAGGAGCCAACGAACCCACCACCTGCTCCAGTGTTCCAATATCCAACAGGGGACAACTTTCTAGCAAAAATGGCGTCGTCAGGATTCTCGCAGTCTGGCCTAGGAGAAGCGGTGGAACAGTTGATGCGAGTAATGGCGGAGCAGAAGTCACTGGCATCTCCGCTGGTTCAGGAACCATTGACCTATCCAATGTTAATGTTTCCCTTTTTCCCCGATCTATCAGTGCCTATTCCACCGGAAATCCAGTTGTCACTTCTCAGAGGTGTTCCCAACATGGTGAGTTGTGAGCGAGAGACAGTGGGACGAATAACTTTTTCCAGAGCCAAAACAGCGCCTTCGGTGTACCACCACCCTCACCAGCAATGTCTCTAGACTCGAGAACAAGCTCATATCAGAACCTGGTAAGTTTTTCCTCTTTTCACTCAATTTCATCCCATCCATACAGATCCAACAGAACCCATTCGGCTTCTTTCCACCCCAGTCCCCTACACCTTCATACGATTCAAGGGCAAGTTCCCATATGAGCTTGGTAAGTTGAGCCAACAAAAGCATAGATGAAACTCGTTAACTTTTCAGTTCAACAATCTCAACGTTCCACCGGTGTCTCCGGCGACATCACACGACTCTCGTGGTAGTTTCATTGATACGAACTGTCCTATGCCGCCACTGACAGATCTTCCTTTCAACCAACGTTAGTTTCAAACATAGATTCCAAATTTTCTGCGAGGTTGAGGTCCCGTTCATGAAGTAGTACACCATTGAACTTATCGGAAGAGATAGTGACATAGATAAACTCGAAATAAAGAATAATAGCCTAATCTCTCAAAAATGATGTAAACTTATGAACTTCTTGCAGTAAACGTAGTGGCAAGGTTGAACGAGTATCTCGCAGCAACAGTACCGCAGACTGGAGTCAGTCAACCACAGAGCACAGAAGGAAGTTCCAGCTCTATGACTAATGATAACATGATGTCCCAGTTCGTCAAAAACATGCAAACCCAGCAGGGCCTCCTGCTTCCTGCATCAGAAGTTGCACGACCAACCACGAGCTCCAGTATCACCGATACCTGGAATGATTTGGGTTAGTCGACTGTTTGTTATTTAACAACAATTCTTTTATTTCAGCCATGCAAGCGGAAACTATCCAGCATAGCTCTAGAAGCTCGGTGAGCTGTAAGTTTGGTATCACTTCTGAGACTGTCAATTTTGATTTCAGCGAGATCGTCAAACAGCATGGATAGACATACGAGAAGAAGATTGATTAGTGAGTTTGTATTATGAAAATTGAATGTCTCAAAATTATCAAAGACTGTGTCAGAAGCCGGATGAGAAGTAGTGTAGCAAATTTTATTCCATCTAGTTGAGATTTTAACGACAACAACGTTTGTTAACATCCTCTATTAAATATCTATCCTGTGAATCCTATATTCATGTTGCGATAAACAAATTTACTGATAACCTCTCTTTTACAGGAAAAGACAGTGCTGGAAAATCGAGCTCGAGTCAGTTCCCGAAGAAAGGTTCCATCGCAGGACTCAGAAAATGTCGAAATGATTCAGGTTTGATTTTCTTAATAGAGTTCCGTTCATATCATTCCGTTTCAGATACATCTACTGCACTCGCTACTGTCATAGAAGAAGGATCAAACTGCGGACCAACAGAGACCCAGAAGGGTATGTTAATTAACATTATCCAAAACTCATCCATACTTTCAGCCACCCTCCAAGTCGCTACGTTCGCTAAAAAGCGTAGAACCAAAAAAACTGCTGTCGAAGTAGTTGAGAGGGATGATGCTGAGTCGGTTGTCTCCTCTGTGTGTAAGTTATCCATTAAATGCATTGTAGAGAAAATTTTCAGCCTCCAACACCGAGTTCTTTCCACTTGATGAGGACTTCTTATCTCGTACACTTTCCAGAAACTCGGGAACGGTAAGTTAACGAGGTTCTAAAGAAACGTTGGAAAAATGAATTTTCAGATCTCTGTGACTTCTGAGAACACTTCGGAGTTTATGTGAGTTGATTTTTTAAAAATGAAAAACAGACTTATTTGAAATTGTTCGAAGTTTCAAAAAATCTTAACATACGCCGAATGGGACTTTGTTCCATCTGTGCTATATAGCGTGCAAACTAGAGTTCCGTATAAGAGAATTAAAAATCGTCTTCCTTGAGAAGGTTTTGAATGGTTAGATTCGTAGTTTTGTGTGAAAGCAAAAACCCATGATGAGTCAAAAGACGCCAGACTCCGTTATAATCTCGAAAGCCTGATGTGAGAATTTTTGTAATTGTGAATCTAGTCATGAACCGCAGAAGTAATATTTGTTATTTTTATATGTTCAGATTATTGAATGTTTCATCTCTTTGCTCCCATGTTTTAATGCCTAGTTACCCCCCCCCCCCTCCTGTCCTATGCCGCTGGAATGCAAGAGGTTGCTCTTGTAGATCACGGTGTTTAGATGTATGCCGCATTCATGTTATGTGAAAAGTTTCTTATCCATGTCCAAATGTAGTACCGCGAACACTTCTTGCAAACGAGTCGCAAAGTACAAGTGTTTTCCTCCGAGTGTCCAGCCACACATGCAAAGAGAGCGAGAGATTTGGGACATGAGATAGTCATAGAATGTGTACCAAGGCCGAAATTCTTGGTTTTACTTGTTATATTTTAAATTTCTGATTAAACCCATCTTACTATTCGAGATTTCTTCTTATTCTGAGGCGAAGTGAGTCATTCAAGGCATATATTAATCGTTTCTAGCAGAAAGGAGGTTTCTGGTCTCAAAGTACATACATTTAAGAACAATTTCATCCTAATTACATGCTAGATATCAGAATGACTCGTTTTAGGCGCGATGTGAAAGAAGAGCCTGAAGACTTTGATGAGATGACTCCACAACCATTGTCTCTGATGTCAAGCAGGAAACGTCCAAGTCTGACCGGAGAAGGAAATCCAAGACTCTACAAGAGATCCAACACCAGAGAGTGGGTTTTAGTTGGTATCATGCAAAACTACTTGACCGTTCATACTTTTGACCAACCATCGATTTACCATCTGCGCAGCTCTCCTTCACTTTTTCATTTCCATTTTAAGTCACTAACCCAAACGGTCTTTATTATCTGATTTTGTGCTAACATTATTGATCCGTTCCAAATCTAACCGTATTTTGAAGAATGGAGACCAGGTCGTCGAGGTAAATTTTTCATAATTTCGGTCAAAAAAGTCAGGTTTCAAAGTATGGAGATGTTCTGAAATAACTCTTTTGTCAGTGGATGAATTTAAAAATAAGAATAAGGTTTCATGAAACTGAAAATCTCTTTCAGATCACTCACGGCTAAAACTCGTGGTGGTGTCTTGGCTGTGGAGATCGACGCTGGATCACCTGCACCGACAGTCAGAAAAGATGAGAAGATCAGACCTGAAGACAGGCAGACGTATGAAACGACCAAGATCATCTACAACGCCATGAATCGTATGTTCCATTCACTAGAAACAATTGTAGCAATTCCTTTAGATCTCTTCTGGATTGACGCACAAACCTTTTCTCGCTTCATCCTGACTCTGAAAACAGACGATCTCACAAAGAAGGAGATTTACTGTAAGATAAAAGATTGTAGGCAGATCTGACTCGGTTCTTTTAGCTCAAGACGCCAACGTCAAAAGTCGTACGAGCGAGTTTTCGGAAGAGCTGATCAACGTGTGTTCACAGTTGCATCCAGAGAGCGATTATGCCGATCCGAAGTGTGAGTTTCAAGAATTTTTTTTTGAAAAAGAATGTCTATAAACATGATTCAACTGATATCAAGTTCTTTGCACGCAGACTTATGAAAAAAACGAAGCTAGACTTCAATTACGCATTGTTGGCACTACTATGACTCACTCTTACAGATTTGCTAACCAATGAGCTGTCTGCAAAGTTCATATCCAACTGTCCATCGAACACTAGCATTTTTTGTGAAGATGTGAGTTTAGTTGCAATTTTCAAGTCAAAATGTCCCTTCAGGCAACCTACATTGACTTTGCACGCCTGGCAGATCTGCCCAAGAAGTGGGTTGCCGAGTTCAAGAGAACCCGTGAACGCAATTCAGAGACAGAATTGGTAATATTTCGCGACAAGAATTGAAGTTTCAAGGTTTATTTTAAGGCTGCGCTGCAGCGTGCCGCCGAGTCAGTTCGTCATCAGATCGTCGAATCCATTCTCAGAATGGCAACCATGGCCAACGCAGACAAAACTCCTATTGAGTACATGCAGAGACGCTTTGTAAGTCTATCATTATAATTTTTATTTATTGAAATTTTTGAAAGTTGTCTAGGTTCCAATGTATTTGATAGGTTTCCGATAGGTGTGCTTCGTTGCCTCTAATATATCGTAGATTGGGTAAAACGAATCATGCGAATCTAGGTTAACTGAATTCTTACCACAAAATTTTTTGCATTACTTGCTATTGCCTAATGGTAGAACGTTGCAAAAAAGTTTCACAAAGTTGAGTGAAAGTCAATTTAAGGCTCTACTAATCCACGGGTGGAGAGCTTTCACTACAAGAGGTTTTCCAAAAGTGCTCCAGAACGTTATTAACATGCCGAATTCCAATGTCTCTGAGCAGTTCCATACTTATGTGGAAGACCTCGTCAGATTGGTCGGTGAGTTTTTATCATTACCATACAGACAATAAAGGTTTTTTTTATTCAGAAGAGAAGTCAGCAGAGGTAGCAAATCACCTGGGACAGTCCGAAAAGGAGGTCCTTGACTTCATTCTGAGAAGAGTCAAGGTGACCAAGAAGGAGTATCAGCAGCTAGTCGCACAACACTGCAGGGATCCAGAGTTGAGGTGAGTGTACATACGCTGTTTGAATCTTGTAAACTCTATTCCAGTCATCTTAACTGCACGTTCTGTACCATGAACACGGATGAGACTAAAGTCGAAGCTTCGGAAGAAGTGATGGAAATCCACAAGAGGATGTACCATTCGGTTGGAAGTTGCTGCACTTTTGTAAGTTCTTTTTTTACTCCTGAAGTTTTCAATGATTTGTCAAAACTAGGAGGAATTGTTAATAGCATGCGTTCGAAGTTAAAGTTACTGTTAGAAAGTCGATCACAGGTTTTTAGTGGTGTTTAGTTATGGAATCTTATGTTGACTTTGAACCAATCTTCTGACGAGCAATATTCAGTGCTACGAAGACACACCAGCTGCTCCACTACGCATGTACCACAACGTCGTTCACCACTACTGTCTGCCAGACCCAATCGAGTGAGCGTTTTAACATAGCAACACGTATTTTCTAACAAATGGTAGTAAGCATAGCGATTCAGCCACACGATTCTTTCCATTTTTCTGCCTTGTTCCATTTCTTTCATTTATTTCAATCTTCTGTAAATTAGCGCACAATAGGCTTCTCTGACCATGATATTTTCTCTAGAAGCCTGTGGCATGAGCTCCCTACGATCATTGTGCAATGTTACTTGTCCTCGGGTGAAGTATTTGTGTGTTCCACCACGAGATAAACTCCATATCCAGCATTCCTCTCAGTTTTACCCGCACCCTCTGGGAGTATTTGCATCTCTATCGCACTGCTGCGAGCTCAGGGTTCCCGATTCCATGATCTTCACAACTCGATCGTGTTGCCTATAGCCGGTGGATTGTCGGTTGACATCCAACATGCGCACAAGCCGAACTGACCTTTAGGTTCAAAACAGAAAGTTCTCACCCGTATCTGCGCAAGAAATAACCTGATTCATGAAGTGTTGCTTTGATCTGAGACGTTGACAGAATGGTTTTCATGTATAGTTTTCAAGCGGTCTTTTTCTAGTTTCGAATTTCTATTTAAAATGACTCAAAAGTTGAAAGAATAAAACCTGACACCTTTGAAAGAAGGAGTTGTGAAAGAATAAAACCTGACACCTTTGAAAGAAGGAGTTGTGGTCGTTTTTCTTAAATAAAAAAAACAAAATAGTTCTACATGACTCTTTTATATTTTTGACTGGGAGAAACTATCTTTTTCCTGAACTGAGATTAGAATAGCACTAAAGGTGTCCTTTGCTGTTAAGGACCTGTCAGTTCCTACACAAACTCTTTTCATCAAGGCCCGACGAACTCCGGCATATTACACCTGATCTTCTCTACGTATCATTATGTCTGTATTTATTATCCCTTGTATTCTGTATTATTGTATTTTTATCATTAGGAAAAGGACATTACGTCCTCGAGGTACGCCATCTACAAGATTGTAAGATCACAATGTGGCGTACTTCCTCGTCGTCATGTTTTGAACAACCGATGTTTTTAAGGTTACTGTAACCACGCTTTCACAGTCTCGTCGACAAGGTACAGTAACCGAGAAAATTCCCCTCCGTTATTCGTTCTCTAAAGTTTTAGTAAAATAAATTTATTTCGATTTTAAAGCTTTCCGACGCTCCGCGTTGACGTTGCTTGTCCCGTTTTTCTTTTAATTTTCACTTTTGGTTTTTTCCATTTTTCTTGTCTTAGGACTGTTTTTTCCATTCTTCTTTCCTTTATAGGATCATTCTGAGATGGATGGGCCGTCGAATAAGTCCTTGCTCGCTGCTGGTGGAGGTCCCTCACGGAAACGCGAGAATGACCAAAGTCAGGCAGTAAAAAATGGCACTGTTTGCTCTGACGTGTCTCCATCATTTTCCCCTCGGAGAAAATACCTCCGTTCGGGATATTTGAGGGGACGGGTTGCAGCAACCAGTGGCGTAAAAAAGAGTAAGGCTTCAACGACCGGACCCACTCCCGTTGTCGGTTCTCTCAAAGGGCAGCTCCTCATTTCGAAAGAGAACAATCTTTCGCTGGAGGATAAGGTTAAAAGTCTCACTGAGGCTCTAGCTTTGTCTGAAAGCAAAAATGAGGCTCTGGAGAAAGAGGTGCTGTTCCTGAGAGAGAACACACTACAAATTAACAAGCTTAATTTGAGCTTGAGTGAATCCTTGAAATTGAGTGAAGCGAGGTTCATGAACCAATGCTCCCATGCTTCTCACGATCAGTGTGAGCAGATGGACACGGGTGCATCAACCACGGCCTCAACGAAAGGAGCATCAAGAAGTTTGGTGTTGGATCAAGCACTTGCCTCTCTAGAGGCGAAGCGTTTGGCAGAGCAAATGGCCAACAAGGCATTCTTTGCTGTTGTCGAGCGCTTAGCCGACGCTAGAAATGAGGTAGGTGCTGAAGCTGACACCAAACTTATCAATGAAGTATGCCGAAAAGTCGGGCTTCAGGATGAGTTAGTGACGTGTTTCCGCCATAACCCCAAAAAACCGTCTACATCTCCTCGAGTCCTGAAGGTAAAGTTTACTTCAGAGGAGGCTCGTAACAAATTTATTGTTACCGCCTTCAAACCTTTGAAGGAGCTTTACCTTGAGAATAGCAAAGGGGCCATGTCTGCGCATGCTGATGTTCCACCTCCCCGTTTGAGAAGAGACATGACGCAACCAGAGCTAAACCGCTTGTATGAGTTGCGCAGGTCTGTCTTCAGAAAGAACGAGGAGGCAGGTGTCATTCGCTACGTTGTACGTGACCTCAAGGAGATAAGACTGGTCCACGAACGTCCACTGACTCCTTCTAAGTCCGGTGACAAGCGTGCCACTTCAGCCAACTAGGGACACTGCCTGCCAACTGACTCATCATCAGGCAGCTCGGCTTTGTCAATAGAGTTAAAAATAGTTTGTTGTAACATCAGAAGCATTTTGAACGCAGAAAAGCTGAAGTTGGCACTGGCACTTGTTCCTACGTACTTTATTGATATCTTGGTATTAACTGAAACATTTCTGGACGAGTCGGTCCCTGATTCGTATTTACACTCAACTATACAAGACCTGCAAATAGAATGTGATTTTTTGAGATGCGATCGTCAACCAAACTCCAAGAAAACTAGAGGTGGAGGTGTTATTGTTATCTATAGAACAAATATTCCTGTTTTCGAGGTGGCTCTACCGTGCCTAGTCCAGAATTACGAATCTCATTTTTCAGATGTAATCGCTTTCAAAATCGTTAATCATATTTTTTATGCAACTTACCGCCCACCTTTCACTAACTCAGCACAGCAAGAATTTCTTTTCTCAAGGATTCTCAATAATTCATCTTCTCTTAGTAATCTCATATCAGTTACCATCCTAGGTGATCTGAACCTTCCTAAGGTCAAATGGGTTACCAGCTCAGAATTTACTTATCGCTGTAAATCTTTGGTAGAATTAGTAAAGTTTTTCTCACTTTCTCAGATAGTAAAATTTCCAACAAGACCAGGTACAGATGGTTTGGGTTCATCTCTCGACGTCCTTTTAACATCTTCACCTCTCTCTTTCACCACTCCGGATAACTTAGGTAACTTGTTAGCATCGGATCATTTTGCATTCACAACCAAATTCACAATCCCTAAATGTAAATTATCACCTACTCATAAGACTTCTAACTCAAATTTTATCAATATCAAGAAATGTGATTATGCTAACGTTAATAGTATAATTGCTAATGTCGATTGGGCCTGGTTCTTTGGTCACTTCACAAATTTGGATCAGAAATATGAGGAATTTGTTGCTTTTGTAGACTCTGTTCTTATTGAAAATTCTCCTGTGTCTAGAAGGACTAACAAACCAAAATTAACTTTTTTGAATGTTAAATCCAGAATTCGAAGACTAACGGTTCATTTAAAAAGCTGCCAGGCAGTCAACAGAAAGTTCAAAATTTCCAAATTAAAAAGCCTCAAAAAGTTTCTGCGTAAATGCACAATCGAACATGACCAGAATATCTTCAAAGAATTTTCTTATCAAAAATTCTGCAACTTCATTTCTAATCGTATTAAGGCTAAAAATTTTTCGAACAAGTTCCTACTTTCTTCGGATGGTACCATAACAACTTCTAAAACGGCTAAATGCGAAATCTTTGTCTCTGAATTCTCTAAGAGCTTTCATTCCTTTAACACTGAGATCCCTCATGGTCCTTATGGGAAAGATTCGGATAACCACCCGGATTTCAGTCCTCATATTCTATATGGTATATTGTCAAAATTAGATCCTAAAATTAACTTCTCACTGAATAACATATCCCAATATGTGCTCAAAAAGTGTGCATTAACCCTTGCATTACCACTTTCCCTTTTATTCACTGAAGCTTATCAATCCGGACATTCCTTTAGGGCATGGAAAACTTCTTTTATAACCCCGGTGTTTAAAAAAGGAGATCGTGCTAATCCCGCAAATTATAGACCGATCTCTATTTCTGATCCAATATCCAGAGTTATGGAAAAAACAATAGCCTATAACATTAGAACGTTGTACACTGAATTTATATCAACAGATCAACACGGGTTTCTAAGTGGTAGGTCCTGCACCACTCAACTTCTGCAGTTTTCTAATCATTGTACAAATCTTATTTCTCACTCGGGATGGGCAGATGTTATCTACCTTGATTTTGCAAAAGCTTTTGATTCGGTACCTCACACTTTTCTCATCCACAAACTTCACAGTTATGGATTGCCTTCCTTACTAATCAACTGGTTCGCAGCTTTCCTTACCGATAGAAAAGGTTTTGTTAGACTTAACGGACAAATATCTTCCGAACATGTTTCTACTGTTAGCGGCGTACTTCAGGGTACGGTCACAGGTCCACTTCTTTTCCTTCTTTTTATCAATGACATTGCTGATTATATTAACGATAACAAAGTCAAAGTTTTCCTCTTCGCGGATGATGTCAAGCTAGTCTCGAACGATACTAACTCATTGCAATCCGCACTTAATGCTGTCTCTGAGTGGTGCCAGGATTGGGGAATGACTATTGCACCGCACAAGTCACATCTTCTGAGAATTGGTAATCCACCATCTCCTGTTAAATACCATTATCGAAACTCGTGTTTAAATCAAGTAACACAGATTCGTGATCTTGGAGTTTTGGTTGACAATCGCTTAAACTTCAAACCTCATATCAGTAGTATAAATACTCTTGCAATGGTCAGGGTCCGACAACTCCTTAAAGTCCTCAAGTTTTCCACATTAGCCCCCTACTTTAGGGCCTTCAATATTTTTGTGCTGCCAATCATTATGTACTGTACGGAAATATTTGCTCCTCCACTGTCATCTAAAGCCGCAAAGTTACTAGAACAGCCATTAAAATACTATTCTCGTATAGTTTTTTGTCGTCTGAATATAAAATTCTCGTCATATAACCACCGACTCTCTATTGCAGGCTATCCTAGTATCTTTCGAGAAAGAACTAACCGTATTCTACTAACTCTCGCCAAGATCTTGTTGAAATTAACCTATTACCCGAACTTAGGCAGCTATTTAAGGTTAAGTAGATCCCAACGCAGACCCTGGTGCATTTCTCTCAACCCTAATATCACCAGTCCTTTTTTGTCAACCGCGGTGCCCATATGGAATCGTGTCTGTCATTTATTTCCTAATGAGTTGAGACTGGGCGATGTCAAGAGAATCGTTAAAACTCTACCAAACTCAAAATTATTCTCTGACATTCCCCAGAATCTCCTTTGATTGTGGTCGTTCTGGCCACCTCCTCCAACTCATTTCCGAAAATTTAGAATTTCTACTGGAAATTCCATCAACGGTATCTAACGGTCAACAACAGTTCTGGATGACTACAGAGATTAGCTCCTCTCTCTCTATCGTCTACAGCTCTCATAATTATTGTTTTAATTTCAATTCCTAACCCTTGTTATATTAACTGATGGGAACCTCTAAATTACGGTCGAAAACAATTTGTCAGATAACTGGTTGGAATTGATCTGAATATCCTGGTCGAACAACTAACACCAATGTTCTATCACTACTAACACTCATATTCAGTTCTTTTCCTTCTGGTAATTTGACAATGTTATCCAACGTTTTTTTTGCAAAAAATCGAACAACTGTCCTGACCGGAGCAGAATTTTTAAAAGGTTCTCCTACGGTTCCCAATCCCATTATTCTGTGCTCGTGGCGGCTATTGCTGGTCGTCATGAAGCTTATGAACTTATTCTTAATGAATAAAGTTATTATATTAAAATAAATTTATTTCGATTTTAAAGCTGAGGCAAGTGTTTGGATATTTTTATCCCGTTTCGGTTATAGGGAAACACGCTTTGAGCTAATAAAGTAACACAACAAATTGATCATTCATCGACTTTGACTTCCTCAAGCGGAACTGATTCCTCGGAAGGAGCGGCTCTGAATCCTTTACGGAACCTGCGAAGAATGGGTCCTCCTTCGAAGTCATTGATGTCTTCCGGAAGTTTCTGAAGGTTAAAGTGTACTGTATTAGGAAATATCGTTATTATTTGTGGTTTCGCATGCTTTACCAAATGATGACAATATGACGACGTACAGTCGATATTATGATATGGTTAGCTGGTTGTTGTCATGTCACCGACTTGCCACTAGTACGTCGTCATATTGTTGCCAACTGTTAAGGTACATAATTCTGTGAACACAGTGTACATCATAAGTACAGTAGCGTTCAAAAGTTTAGAAAGTTTTTATTTTTGGTCATAACTCTTGTCAAACTTAACCAATCGACATGATTTTTTGTCGGAGAACACATCAACTCATGAGAAATCTAATTTTGAAAAAAATCAGGATTACTGTAGCTACATTTTGATCTACAGCGTTTTTACGAAACCGCGACTTTTGAACTGATTTTTCACTTTCTTTTTTTATATTTTTTTTGAAGGTTTTTTCCCGATTTTTTGTACTTTTTTCTTTCTATACTACTAACAATACTTTTTAAGTAATGGGAAAAGCAAAAGAAGTGCCCACCGACCAGCAGAAACTGATCATCGATGCTGTCCTGTCAGGAATACGACAGAATCAAGTTGCACGAGTATTTCAAGTTCACGAAACCACTGTATCCCGAATTTTGAAAAGATTCCGAAAGTTTGGAGTTTTTGGAGTGTTTCCAAGATCAGGACGGCCACGGAAGACGACAGCAAGAGACGACGCACTGATTGTTCGCCATTCACGCCTCAATCCGCGTCTGACCGGAGAAGACATCATGAAGGATATGGTCGCTGGAAACGTTGCCAGAGTCTCTGTTTCTACAGTCAAACGTCGTCTAAGAGCTGCTGGAGTATTTGGAAGACGTCCTTGTAAGAAGCCAATGATTTCTGAGAAAAACAGAAAGGCTAGAGTTGAGTGGGCAAAAGACCATTTGAGCTGGACCGTCCACGACTGGAGGAAAATCCTTTTTTCCGATGAAAGTAAGTTTTGTTTGTTTGGTTCCGATGGCATTAAGTATGTCAGAAGGCCAATCAACAGCCGGTTCAGTTCTAGGTACCAATTGCCCACGATGAAGCACGGTGGCGGTAGCGTCATGTTGTGGGGTTCGTTTAGTTACGACGGCGTTGGCCCATTGCACTGGATTCAGGGCAAAATGAATGCCAATGACTACAAGGATATTATTGTTAATGTTCTTGTACCATTTGCTGGTGCCAACATGCCGATTGGTTGGGTGTTTCAACAAGATAACGACCCGAAACACACTAGCCGTCTTGTTCGCGAATGTCTCCAGGATGAGGCTATCGATGTTCTTCCGTGGCCCAGTCAGTCTCCAGACCTCAACCCTTATAGAGCACTTATGGGAAGAACTCGAGAGACGCGTTTCCGGCCATTACACATCCAATGCCGCGCAAAAATACGCGGTTTTACAAGAAGAGTGGAAAAAAATTCCGCGAGTCAAGTTGGAGAACTTGATTGAGAGCATGCCGAGAAGATGTAAAGCCGTCATTGATAATTTTGGTTATGCCACTAAGTATTAAGGTTTTAATATTGTTTTGATGTTCATTCCTTATCGATTTGAATTGTTACAACCGTTTACCATTATGTTTTTGAGTTTGTGGAAAATGTGTTTTTTATAATGTCTGAGAATAAATTTTTTTATTTTTTTTCTCCTTTGGTCTGGTTTGAATTCGTTTTGACATAAGATGTAATAATGTTTGAAGTATTACCATTCAAAAAATCAGACCGATAGGTGAGGTTTGACAAGAGTTATGGCCGAAAATAAAAACTTTCTAAACTTTTGAACGCTACTGTATTCTAGTTTTCATGAATGACGGAATGCACAGCACGATGTTGTTCCTAAACAGATCCCACCTTTCCTTTAGTTTCGGGAAGTAGAAGAACGAAGAGGGCGGCTACAATAGACATACTGGCGATCAAGATTTGAGGTCCATTTTTGTGGAACGATTCCTGAAGTACCGTAACAGGTGAGCTAATGAATGATCTTACCAGAGTTTTGAGATACGGTGCCGCTACACTCCCCAAGTCCCCGAGGAATGAGACGATTCCACAAAAGACGTTTCTGATGGACGTTGGAACTGACTGAAAGATATTATTGAAACCGTTGTTTTCGAGAGTGAACAACCTCAGAATATAAAAGAGGTTGAGATGACCAAACGATGGTGTTACAGCTTTTGGCAAGAAGTGGGAACACCATCTTGACGTTGTCTGAGACTGAAAAGAAATACCGTAATCAGGTGATACTGTAGGAGCCATACCAGGAAGATACAAAGCCATCAACATGAATGTCGCTTGCATGACCAGTGCGACGAATGACACTGTCTTTCTGTTAAAACAGACGAGCAGGACGACACTCAAGAGACCTGCGGGTAGTTCGATAAAACCAGATAGGAAGTATCCTGTGATCCCGTCTTCTGATAGCTCTGTGGAGAATAGGGAAAGTGCCCAGTAGGTGCCGTTCATGATCATTCTGAACTGATTCCGTTTGATTGTGGCGTCTATAGAACATTGTGCAGGGAAAGTATACGAAGATGCAACTCAATGTTTTCCGACAATTTCTCTACCCCACTGTTGCACGCTCGCTAAAAATGTAACATGGATACTATCCGGAATGAGATTTTCGATATTGTGGAGACTTTTGTACGGTAGCACTATCCAAAGTCTCCGGAACTCATCGATCGAAGAGTTTTGGGTCAATAGTTGAGGCTAGGGATAGGAAAAATCGCCAGTCATTGGCTAACGATTGGCTATCCTCTTTTCATTAGCCAATTTTATTGACGAGCGATTGGCTATTCAATTGGCGAAATGATACCATCTGAACAACACCATCTTCAACGTCGAGAAGGCTCAGAAAGTGCAACTCCAGGCGCTCGCCAATCGAATAGCCAATCTCTCGCCAATGCAATTGGCTAACGAAAAGAGGATAGCCTTTGCCCATCCCTAGTTGAAACTAGTACAGTTATCTGCTGTAGTCTCCACTGTGATGACATGGCGATTAGTCCATAGTATTGGGATACTCACAGAATATACGCGTTGAGCAGAAGATGTATAAGAATCTGTGGATTTAGGAATACGTCCAAAAAGGTTCTCTTCGATTCGACATCAGCGAACGCTGATGATGTTTTGCACTCGCTGAGGCTGATTTCACGATTGTTGAACTTGCTACATGTCTTAATGAATCTGGAAGAATGTTAATGAGAAGAAGGGAATAAAAAGGCAGTGTCTAACCAAAGACTCCGCTCATCTACCCACTCACTTTCTGACGTGATTGTCTTTCTTCTTTGTAATCAACCAGTGGAGTGACTCCGGAGTGAACCTAGAATTTCTTTTAACCACGGTGAAACGAAATCTGTTACCAATAAAATGGAATAGTCAAAGTTCCAGGAACAGAAATGGCGAAGTAAAGCCATCTCCAGTCCTTGATGAAAACTTGTAAGATTCCAGCGAGAATATAACTGTAATTGTATGCTTTGATTGCGTTATGGGCGTGGTTTCTGCAATCGGTGCATGCTACTCACCCGATGACCCAAGTGATTGTTGCAACCGTTGGGATTAGAGATCTGAACTCTAACGCGACAGATTCCATGCAAAGAACGGATCCGATAATTGAAAAACTCTGGAAGTTTTGGATAGCGAACCAAGTGGGCGGAGCTTACAGTTGTGGCGACTCCGCTGATAAAACGACAGAATAAGAAGATGTAGAAGGTTGGAGCGAAAGCACATGTTATGTTTGAAATGACAGCAATGTACAATGGCACGAGAAAAGTGAGACGACGACCGAAAAGATCAGATAGCTGTGTGATGAGAGGGGAGACCAACATGCCACCTGTAACACGTGTTAGTTACATTTTTTGACGCCCGGTTAGCTCAGTCGGTAGAGCACCAGACTCTTAATCTGGCTGTCGCGGGTTCGAGCCCCGCATCGGGCTTACATTTTATTTTTGTTTAAACTCACCAAGCATGAAAACTGATGTTCCATGAGCTACGGCTGATTCATGATCGCATACAAGATCGAATTCAGAGTTTATTGATGTTACTTCATTTGTCTGATTGTAAGTGTACCTTAATTTTCAGTCATTTTGGTTGAGGTATTCGAATACTTCGCTCCAGGAACTTGTAGACAACTTAACGTCCAATTGTTCCCATCTTGTATCGTACACGAATCGATAATATTGTATTTCCATGATGGTTCCGGTTCAAAATCACATTCAAACGATGGCGTTGTTGTTATAAATGGCATGACCATAACGTTGACTGCGAACAACATTTGGACTGACGTTGTGATCAGGTAGGCGAGCATCTGAAGTGAAAGATGTCAGGAGAGGATGAGTTATGGACGGCACCTGCATATTCCCGTATTTTCCATAAGCAGAGAGGACTTTGTCCGCGTCCAAATGGAGGTAGTTGAAAGCAACGGAATTCAAGTGTTCTCGGGCTGAAAACCATTTTGGGTTAAAACTTGCTCCATAGCTGAGGGATCAATCAGTTTCGGTTCACGAATGAATTTTGCTTCAACTCAATAGGTTGAATGAGCGATGGATGAACCGTGTCAGCATTAAATCGTATTTGGAAAATGACAATGTTCTTATTGAACCGTGAATGGTCGTCAGACGGACCGGCATTGGACCGTAATTGGGCTACAAGAGTCGAGAACAACTATCACCATTACGGTCCGATGGCGGTCAACCAAAAATATTGAAACAATCCAGTTCGTCAGATCCTTAAATTTTTGAGAGAGCCACTCCACTAAAAGTGAATGTTGCACTTCTGGGGATCTTTTAGTCATTGAATGCCTTCAAAACTCACGCTGTCCCGTTAAATTTTCGGATTCCTCCGTTTCCTTGTTGTCCGTCATGATGGCTTTAAGACTGAACGACCGTGTTTATTGACAATTTTTGGATTAGGCGAGACAGAGAAAGGGAAAAGGACGATAATTATGTGTTCAAACAGAAAGAAACGGGATTTCGGGTGAGGTAACTCTGATGATTTTTGTTCACACACACACACGGTGATAAGATGGGAACATTGTGAGACGGCGTGGTCGTCTTACAAGGAGAATGATGATTGTTCGGGGTTGATGTGGTATTTATACGAAAAATGAACCATTATTTTTGAATTGGACACTCCTAAACAGGAGTTTTAATGTAAAGGGATTCAAAGAGAGAGAGAGAGAGAGAGAGAGAGAGAGAGAGAGAGAGAGAGAGAGAGAGAGAGAGAGAAACAAAGCGAGTGAATAATTTTCGCCTTAAACCCTCTCTATCTCTCTCTCTCTCTCTCTCTCTCTCTCTCTCTCTCTCTCTCTCTCTCTCTGTTTTTTTGTAGTCTTCCTTTTCTACATTCAAACTCTCTATAACTTCATGCTGCACTCTCTACAAACATGAACAAACAATCCCATAGTTGTTAATCATGAGATAACAGAACGCAAATTGTACTGGAGACAAGGCGAAAACATGACGATAGGTGCTGCTCGTAAACCTCCAACCGATATCAGTCACCTATCAGTCCTATCAGCTTGACTGGGAAATGGTGAAAACAAGCCAGAATCGATCGGAAACACACGGCTGAGCAGTTGAATACATATTGAACAACACCAGTAGTACAAAAGGCCATCCACTGATTTGTTCAGTTAGGAAAAGTGGAATGAATGTTAGTAAAGTTTTCCAAAAATTTTGTTTCCGTGATTTTCCATAAAGCGGTCGAGTGATAAAGTTCAACAGAGTTATGATGGTGTACTTACGACGAGTTTTTATGATTCTCTCTCTCTCTCTCTCTCTATAACATTTCTCTTCAATCACAGTGTAGAAAGAAAAATCGAAGTTAGTACAGGATAACCTTGGTCATTTCAAAAACCATTTTCAATAATTGGTCAATTATTCCAACTAGATATAACCACAGTACAATGTGTCTACCTTCGACCACCCACATAGAAAAGTAGCATCTTCGATTTTATTCCATCATGTAGGCAAAGTGAGAAAGGTCAATAATGGTGAGACCTAACATTCAGTGTGACCGTTATAATTTTTTCAGGAGGAATCGTTCGACGCGTTCATAATTAATTATACTTTGTATATCGATGATAATGTAGGAAAAGAAACAAAAGAGAGAGAGAGAGAGAGAGAGAGAGAGAGAAGTTCTATCAGTTCACCAGGAAAATAAGTCTATTTGAAAGGATAAGGCCTGTAAGAATTCGGAAGACAATAAAAATGAGGGTCAAAGAAACATGTATTACAGATGAAAAGAGTTGTTATCGCGAGCTGGGCCGGTCCTTATCTAGTCCACTTTTGCCGGATAGCACACCACTTTTTTGTGACATTATAGTTCGTGTGCTCCTATTATCTCAAGCGGTAGCAATCGCAAATTATCGAATTTCTGTCAGATAGAACCATTTTGATGATTTTAGCGGTTGATTCCGTTTGAAAGTTGATACAGATTCTGATTTTCTGTATAGAATTGAAGCGTTCGTGCGGAACAAATTGAGAAGTTGTAGCCTAGAAAATTTGAAAATTTTTTGAGTTTTCTTTTTTTCCAAAATGTAGAAAAATTCATGAAAAACATAGGATGAGGGAATTCTCAACAGAAGTTCGTTGAAATAGCTAAAACTGAGAAAAAGGATACGAAAAATATGAGACGCTATCAGATTTTTTTTTACAGAAATAGGAAGATTACTGTAATAAGAACAAAGATGAAGGAAAATAGAGGATCTCAAAGTCATGATTCAATAGTTTATAATCTCCAAGTTTTTTTTAAAAATAAGAGTTTAGCTGAGTTTCTTCTTGATGAATCATGGAAACAAATAAAATTTGTATAGAAGAAACCACGGGTTGCAACAATTCTATGGTTTCTACACATAGAAATCACGTGGCGAACAACAATGTAGAGTGCTTTGCAAGTGCGCTCATGATGATCTTTAGTACTGTGAACTAGTAGGTCAACACAACTGGATATTCGAGTTACCGGAACTAATATGCAGGCATGACGTGGTAAACGATCAGAGATTGAATGACCACTGAGCTAAAAACATTCCGTTGTTTTTTTTTTTGAAAAATGTAATTTTTGCATTATCACACCCGATTGTGTAGTTTGAATTCACATAACGAACGTCATTTGAAAATCCATTTTTCAACAAGGTAAAATTGGTATAGCTACATTTTTTCCATTTAGAATCATAGATGTGTTCTGAAATATTGTGTCCAAAATTGTTTTGTTAGGCTCGAACTGCTAGAAAAAATTCTAACTGAAAGAAAAACGACAAAGAAGGGGAGAAAGAATGTTCGATTAAACAGTGTTTGATCAGTCTGAATTATTCTCAATTCAACTATGCAAGTGTGTGTATTAGTCGAACTTTGAACGATTTAAGATTGCAAACAGAGTGTAGCAAATCATTCTGATATACAAGATAGGAAGTCAGAAGTCGCAACGATTTAGCCCGAAACGCGTGATGCGACGGATGAAGCGAGTTGTATCATGATAACAACCACGCGCGACATCTTGACAGTCATTACACTTTCTGCACTCGAACACTTCCGATGGAACCGATGGATCATGTACAAGGAAAAAATGAGTCATTGTTTCACATGCAGGTGACATCGAGTATTCTGAACAGGACAGACAGGAATTCACTTCGCATAATTCGGCCAATGATCAAATTTGACTAACTTTGACCGAACATCAGCGCCATCGCAATTGAACATTCACTACCTGAATTTTTCGCATGAAGAATGCATTGAAGAAACTTTCATGTTCTAGATTTGTCTAATAAAAGTTCACTTGACATGAACGTATGCAGTCCCGTAATTTACATGACGATGAAAGAATAGAACAAAATTTATATAAACAGATTAGAAAACTAACAATCTATAGATATTGTTTCCGTGTGGATACCGCGATTTATCATAGTTTGCACTTGAAATCTTTTGGATCATATTTGTCCCCTTTCTCCTTGATTTCCTTCAGTTCGCGCACCTGGATGCAGTCAATTATTGATCATCATTCGAGTCGTTTTACTTGTGGAGTATTCTCATACAATGCTCTTTTCAGATCTCTTCTCTTTCTTCCAGTCTGGAGATCGTGAAGATATTCACCATAGCACATGACTGTTCCAAAGTCAAAGTCTGATCGTACCTTGTTTCCTGAATTTTGATTATAGTTTCAGTTTTGGAACTATAATCGCTCACCCAACAAGTTATCACTCTCAGTCATCTCTTGCAAGTATTCTACTCCGAGAATACAGATGCCATGTCTCAAATTGTGCGATTTGCACTCCAAATGTCCATTCGGTCCTCCATTCCAATTCCAGTGGGTATTCCTGAAAACATCGAAGTCAGCAGGCAAATTGTAAGCAGCAGAATGACCGCTGAGCCATTTTTTAGGCTTAGGAGAACTCCAAAGTACACGTACAGTTTGGCACTGGTGCATTTAGGCTTAGGATTCGTATTTAGGCTTAGGTAAGGTTCTAACAAGTGACTTCTAACAAGAACAAGTGCACAAGTACTTCCAGAAATTAGGAGTCCGATTTTTCCTAAGCCTGAAAAAGGAAAGACTCTGCGCTCACTCTGCTGTTTACAATTTGCCAAGTTAGCACATTGGCATAAAAAGCACTCAACCTCACAAAATAATAATTATCACATTGTGCGCGTAATTGTCCAGTTATTCCTAACCATCCGTTGGAGAAAAGCGTTGATGTCATCATCTCATCCACTCCAAAGTACTGCGAAAAAGATGCGTATAAGAATGGCTTCTGTAAGAAATATACCTGTTCTTTGTTGAACTTGTCCAAAATTCCTTGTATGTTGAACTGGTCGAAAATCGCCTCAACGAATTCTCTAGCTAGGAAAGCTTCGTTCAGGCTCTTGGTGACTGTCATATTTTTGTGCATTTGATCATCAGTTTTACCAGTTTCTGCAAAAACGGTTGTCAGGACTGCTCCAAAAATAGCTAACCATTCTTCCACAAATGGAGTTCCTGAGCGGTCCAGCCTTCAACATCGTTTCTACCATCGTTAGGTTGTTCTATATTGACTCCAGATGCTCCGTCCATGATTTGAGAAACCTCGGAGAGCTCTTCTGGATTCATTTGGATAACGTCATCGTTCTGAGTTTCTTTTTTGGGCATTTCATCTTCCCCACTCACCTGCATCATCAAAACGTGTTTCCATTGCTTATCCTCCAACAATATTTTCATGCAAGTATAATGTGCAATATCCTGATTATGACCCGAGGAGTCAAATGAGAAAGTCTGCAAGTCACCGGTTATAACGATAGTTGTTCTTGTAAAAAACCTTATCGATCACATGAACATTGGCTAAACATTTTCCCAATTGTCTCATGCTACCGATGAATTCCGGTGCAGAGTTTGATGAGATGGCGAAGCAGTAAGAGTTGTAAGGGTTGTAGCTGAACGCGATGAATGCTTCTTGCATGGCGTAGGCCTGAAAATGTAAATGTTGTCCACATACTTTCAACAGTACAAATTTCCGACTATCATACAATCGTATCGAAAAAACACAAAATTTCCCATAAAATTTTCGAGTTTCAGGTTTTGAGTTTTTGTACTATTGAAAGTGTTATTGTAACTCTGATAACTCGAAGGAAACTAAGTTTTCGAAAAACAATGATGCATTAAATTATGTTCAAAAACAACCTATTTCAACATGAATTTTGACTTTTTTCCATTCGTAGAGAGTAGACTGAATGTTACTATACGCGAACCTGGAAAACAGTCCTAGAGAAGGCGATCGAGTGTGGGAGCCGGGTATAAGTATTGTTGCCCATGATTCTTCTTCTGATCGATGGACAAGTCATGGATATATTCAACTCGGTTCCCTTTAAAGATAATCTATCAAATTACCTCTATAAAACTTACTGCTTTGATTACATATCTTCCCGTTTCGTTGTACGTTTTCAGATAGTTTTGATCATTGACAAGAAATTTGTCGCAGTTGAATCGTTCCGAGTCGATTGGCTTTCTGAGTGTTTTGTTTTCTTACAGTCTAAATTTTGAGTACCCTCCGAAAAAGTCTAGCCAAAGTTCATCTACGTGACTTCCGAAGGGTCTGATAGCTGATGACGCTGACTAAAATCCGGATATATTTCTCTATACTCTCTCTCTCTCTCTCTCTCTCTCTCTCTCTCTCTCTCTCTCTCTCTCTCTCTCTCTCTCTCTCTCTCTCTCCCCCTCTCTTTCTCTTCCCCTCTCTCTTTCCCTCCCTCTCTCTCCCTCTCTCTCTCTCTCTCTCTCTCTCTCTCTCTCTTTCTCTCTCTCTCTCTCTCTCTCTCTCTCTCTCTCTCTCTCTCTCTCTCTACCTCTCTCTCTCTCCCTCTCTCTACCTCTCTCTCCCCCTCTCTTTCTCTTCCCCCTCTCTCTCTCTCTCTTTTAAAAATAATGAAGTAATACGAGGGTTCTAACAAAACTGTTACCTTCTGAAACAAAGATTCCAATTGATATTCAGAAAATATTAAAAGCATCATGAGAACCAAGAACAAAAGTATAGAACATTGTTTCACTGGACGACAACTCGTAATTCGAAGTCTTTTCAGAGTTTGTTTTGTTGTTTCCTTCACCGAGATCTTCTCATCATTCTCGTTGGTGTTGTCCACCAGTGCCTGGTATTCCATCCAACCAATAAGATTCAAGCAAGGAAGTGGGAAAGTGGAAAAGTTCGGTGAACAGGAATGAATGTTGAATGTCACTCAATGTTCTGTTCTGATTCATGGACACGTTGTATGTATTGAATTCAATATCAACATCAAGAAAATATAGAGCGCCGCACTGTGATAATATTCGTGTAAATGACAGATCGTCTCAGTGACCACGGTTAAAAAGGTTTAATTACCCTAGTTTGAGGTAACTTACTGTCCCTGATGATGGCATGACGCCGAAACGTTGGACTCAATAAATATTTTTGTGCTAAACCCGTGGTCACTGAGACGATCTGTCATTTACACGAATCTAACAAACGATGCACAATAACACCTTCCGCAACCTACAACTAATTGTGATAATATTCACATACGGAATATTTGAAAAACTACGGTGAAGTCCACAAAGAGTTTGGACCTACTCAATACAGTATGCACAACTATGTGACAGAATAAAGTACAGAGTCTTGAAAGTGTTGGAAGATTATTTTGAGTCCATTTTTTTAAAACTTGTTAACTTTATTCACAAAATTTCAATTTACAAAGAAACACATTTCCGAACCATCAATAGTTGGTACGTGTCCGTAAGAAAAGTGGGTATGATGACTGAATTGAGAACCTGTGTGAAAGAGATGTTCCGGTCGGGACTGACGAGATTTTTCAGCAAAATTTGAAAAACATTTGCCTGGTTACCGGAGAGAACAGTACTGAATACTAGTTTATATTTAACATTAGACTACTTTTTTCTACCACATTCTCAGGGTTTTACTGTTTTACTTTTTTTCATACTGTTTAATGAGTTATCAGAAGGTGTGTTGAGCAATTCTACATATCATTTGACATTAAAGTTTCACACAGCATTTTTTGTATCAAGTCTTGAAAAAAACTAAACTTATGATTAAATCACAGTTACTAGCTGATAATACCCATATGAACAGACTCGACAGTTGATATACCATCCAATTATTATTTTTCGCGTTGAGAGTTTCATAGCTTGCACTTGAACTCTTTCGGATTATACTTGTCTCCTTTCTCCTTTATTTCCTTTAATTCGCGCACCTGGAATTCATTAATAATCTCATAATCTGTCAGTTATCTAACCTGCGGTGTATTCTCATACGTTTTCCTTCTCAACTCTCTTTTCCTTTTGCCAGTTTGGAGATCGTGCAGATACTCACCATAACACATGACTGTTCCAAGGTCGAAGTCCGGTCGCACTTTATTTCCTGAATTTCAAAAATTCTGAAACCGTCCTCGAGTTAAGGTCACCATTTTGGATTGGTACTTCAGGATTTAAAAAAAATAGGGAATTCATAGCTTTAGTGGAAGTTTTGAAATTTTTCAGAAAACAGAGATTATGATTTTTCGAGAATCTTGGGAATGATTCTGCTGTTGAAGTACGGACTACTCACCGAGAATTTTATCACTTTCCGTCATTTCTTTCAGATATTCCACTCCAAGAATACAGATTCCATGTCTTCTGCTATGAGATTTGCATAGTAGGTCTCCAGCAGAACTTCCACTCCAATTCCAGTGTGTGTTTCTGAAAAAAATACAATTCAGCAATTGGTAATTGTTGCTCGATGAGTTCTCACTAGGGATGGGCAAATCGCCAGTCATTGGCTAACGATTGGTTATCCTCTTTTCGTTATCCAATTGCTTTGGGGAGCGATTGACTATTTATTTGGCGAGTGCCTGGAGTTGTGCTTTCTGAGTCTTCTCGACGTTGAAGATGGTGTTGTTCAGATGACATCATTTCGCCAATTGAATAGCCAATCGCTCGCCAATGCAATTGGCTAATGGAAAGAGGATAGCCAATCGTTAGCCAACGACTGGAGATTTGCCCATCCCTAGTTCTCACTTTTGAAATTGTTTAGCTCAACTCACCTCACAAAATAATAATTATCACAGCGAGCGCGCAGTTGTCCAGTTACACCGAGCCATCCATTTGAGAAGATTGTTGAAGTCATCATTTCGTCCACTCCGTAGTACTGAAAAGATTCTATCGTCTACAATTCGAATGTGCTTCAATGATTAAAAGATCATCTCCGTCAAACCTCACCTTCTTACTATTGAACTTTTCCAAAATTCCGTGTACATCAAATTGATCGAAAATCGCTTCAACAAATTCTCTAGCTAGAAATGCTTCGTTCAAGCTTTTTGTGACTGTCATATTTTTGTGCAATTGTTCGTCAGTTTTTCCACTTTCTGCAAACACCGTTGAGAGGTTTTTATGAATGATAGCCAACCATTCTTCCACAAATGGAGGTTTTCAGCAGTCCAAGCGTCTTTCGAGTCGTATCTGTAGGATTGTGGTCCTTCTATGTTGACTCCAGACGCTCTGTCCATGATTTGAGAGATTTTAGAAAGTTCTTCTGGAGTCATTTGAATCATGTCATCGTTCTGAACATTTTTCAGTTCTCTTTCTTTCTCTATCTCTTTTCTCTCTCATAATTATCATCATATTTTCTTCCACTAACTTGCATCATCAACACGTGCTTCCATTGCTTGTCTTCCAACAAAGTTTTCAAGCAGGAATAATGTGCAATATCCTGATAATGACCGGCTGAATCGAATGGAAACGTCTGGAAATCACCGATGATAATAAGAAGTAATGCTACAAACCTCATTGTAAACAAAAACATTCGGGAAACATCGTTGCAATTGTTTCATGCTGTCGACGAACTCTCTCGATGAGTTTGAAGAGATAGCGAAGCAGTAAGAGTTGTACGGGTTGTAGCTGAACGCGATGAATGCTTCTTGCATTGCGTATGCCTAAACAGAGGCTTTGAGTTTCGATGTTGTAAAATGTAAGGACATCGCAAAAAACCTTTAAATTATTCTGCTATGATCATTTCTCCTGATAATAAACAATCATCGCATATCTACTAATTCCAAGTCTGTTAATGAATCCTGATTGAGAAAAAAAAAACTACTGAATTCGATAAAGTAACCGTTTTTCATTAAAGATTAAAAAACCACATCGACTTTTTTGTCAAAATTTGATTCATCCCAAAATTCCAAGCATTTCCCCGTGATATCAAAACGCCATAATAATAATAATATCTCACATGTGAGCCGAGAAACCATGGCTACTCGCAAATCCCGAATCTTAAGATCGAGAGAACACAGCACAGAGACTTCCTATTGTGTTCACACATCAGCAACAAACGGTGTTTGTACAAACAAAGAAGCAAGGCAACACGATGCGAGTGTTGAATAGCTAATGTCGGAACAATGTGATTGGAACACGATGGATAATCTAGCTTCGGATCTACAATAATACCATTGAAAGTGCTACTGTAACTTTGATAACACGAAGGAAACGGTCTCAGAAAACAAAGATCCATTGAAGATCTGTTTAAAAACAACCTATTTAAATTCACGTTTTGACTTTTTTCCATTCGTAGAGAGTAGACTAGATGTTACTTTATGCGAACCTGGAAAACAGTCCTAGAGAAGGCAATCGAGTGTGGGAGCCGGGAATAAGTATTGTTGCCCATGATTCTTCTTCTGATCGATGGACAAGTCATGGATATATTCAATTCGGTTCCCTTAAATGTTAAAAATATTTGAATTCGATAGAACTCTCACAGTTTTGATTATGTAACGTCCAGTCTTGTTGTATGTTTCCAGATATGTTGCATCGTTATCGATGAACTTGTTGCAGTCGAATCGTTTGGAGCCATTGGGCTTACTAAAATTCCTCTGTTAGATACTTTACAGATGCTAAAATACCCTCCGAAATAGTCATACCAAAGCTCCTCGACGTGGCTTCCAAATGGTCGTACAGCGAATGAAGGAGGTGTTGACTGAAAATCAAAACTTCGAAGCTTTGACATATCAAGCTTCAAAATCTCTCTCTCTCTCTCTCTCCTTCTCTTTTTTTTGAGTCAAAAGTGTAGCCAACTCTTTTCAATAACCAGTTTTCACTAGTTTAATCTGTATGAGTCAGTTCTATGACAAAGATATTTTTGCCGGTCTTTAATCTTATCTATAAAAAGTACGATTAGAGTGCAAATAAATTTGTAAAAATTATCTTTTTGATATTAAGACCAACCTTCGGAACAAACTGTTGTTCTCCTTTGACGACAACCTTCTTCTCTATGAATGGAAGTTTGAACTGGCCCTTGTAAAATGTGGAAAACTCGAAGATGAACAGTAGAAGGGCAAGGATGATTAAACAGAAGACGACGCATTTTCCCCAGGAATCGGGTTGATGGGAGTCCTTTCTGTTTCTTGTGTTCACAACGACGTCAACATAATCATCTTCCTCTTCTTCTCGCTCCGCTTCTGTGTCTTTGTCCTCTTCGTTCACAAGCTTCTGATATTCCATCGATCTAGAACAGTTCAGGTACAACGTTGTTCAGGGTAATGCGGCAAAAGGAGGAGCCTAATACGCGAAAACCCATGCGAATTGTTGTCCATGGCAACCGCCATGTATGGTTTGTGAACTTTGCAAAGATCAGATCGCGTAGTTCTGAACTTTGCGCTCTGTTAATTCAACAAAAGGTATTTTACTTCAAAAACTTTCTTTTGATCATCTGACAACTTATATGGATAATCGAGTCGATTGATAAATCAGAACATGAATATTGCAAAAAAAATTAAAAAGTTTTGTAAATCGATTTCACAGTAGTATCATTATTTCAACTGGTACCTCAATGTCAGAATTGGTGCGTTGGGTAAAAATGTGATATCAAATCAGAAATAAACGATTTCAATAATTGCTCTAAATTCCCGGTTAACGCAAATATTCGACGTGGAATAAAATTCGTCTAACTAGTTTTTTCAAGTCAAAAGATGGTCTATTAATAGTGATCAAAAGTCCAATTTGGTTGATTCTGCTGCTTGAATATAAAAGAGGAAGAGGAATTATTTTGAAGTAACAGTGAGAGATAATTGAAGCAAGAAAATGTTTCTATAGTTAAGTCAATATCATGGAGCTGATAAGTTCAAGTTGTTGTCAACGCTCACTTGCAGAATTAGAGTATTTTTTTCGTAAGTTCTTACTTTTTCTGATCTTCTGAGTTTCAAAAACCTTTTGAATTGGTAGAGGTTGTGCAAAAGTGACTAGGTAGTTGACGGGATTCGAACACGCGATAAGCGAGTACAAATAGGGTTGGGAATCCCGCCCGGCCGCCATGGCGGCCGCCACGCTAGTCAAGCACCGCCACCGCCCAGCCACCGCCACCGAAAGCGCAGCCATGGCGGCCGCCATGGCGGCCGTGGCGGTGCTTTCGTACAGTGGAAATTTGCTTTTTTTTTGTATCCAATTTTTTTTGTATCCAATTTTTTTTTCTGAATTTATCATAGAATCTGAAATTCGATTTCGATGACATCGTCGGTAACGTCGTCTGTGACGTCGTCGGTGACATTGTCGAAAATTTTTTTTTGAAATTTTTTTTTCTGAATTTATCATGAATCTGAAATTCGATTTCGATGACATCGTCGGTAAAGTCGTCTGTGACGTCGTCGGTGACATTGTCGAAAATTTTTTTTCGAAAATTTTTTTTCTGAATTTATCATAGAATCTGAAATTCGATTTCGATGACATCGTCGGTAACGTCGTCTGTGACGTTGTCGGTGACATTGTCGAAAATTTTTTTTTGAAAATTTTTTTTCTGAATTTATCATAGAATCTGAAATTCGATTTCGATGACATCGTCGGTAACGTCGTCTGTGACGTTGTCGGTGACATTGTCGAAAAAATTTTTTTGAAATTTTTTTTTCTGAATTTATCATAGAATCTGAAATTCGATTCCAATGACATCGTCGGTAACGTCGTCTGTGACGTCGTCGGTGACATTGTCGAAATTTTTTTTTAAAATTTTTTTTCTGAATTTACCATAGAATCTGAAATTCGACCAAAACAATACTCGTCGAAGCCACATGTTAGTGTGATTTCAGATCTATTTACAAGTGTTAAAATTGGCTTGGTGTGATTTACGACCCCCATAAAACGCAGGTGTTACGTAGTGTTCTAAAAAAGTGCTAGAGACATTGTTTTACGATCTGTCATCTATTCACAACCGCTTGAATCAACTTAAAAAAACAATTTTTTCAACGACGTCGCCGACGATGTCATCGGAATCGGTTGCCAGATTCTTAAATGGATCACGCAAAAATAAAACATTTTTGGAAAAAAAGATTTTCGACGACGTCACCGACGATGTCATTGACGACGTCATCGAAATCAGATATCGGATTCCTTAATGGATCCCCCAAAAATAAAACATTAAAAAAAAATTTTTTTCGACGACGTCGCCGACATTGTCACCGACGATGTCATCGACGACGTCATCGAAATCAGATATCAGATTCCTTAATGGATCCCCCAAAAATAAAACATTTTTGAAAAAAAAAATTTTCGACGACGTCGCCGACATTGTCACCGACGATGTCATCGACGACGTCATCGAAATCAGATATCAGATTCCTTAATGGATCCCCCAAAAATAAAACGTTTTTGAAAAAAATTTTTTTCGACGACGTCGCCGACATTGTCACCGACGATGTCATCGACGACGTCATCGAAATCAGATATCAGATTCCTTAATGGATCCCCCAAAAATAAAACATTTTTGAAAAAAAATTTTTTTCGACGATGTCGCCGACATTGTCACCGACTATGTCATCGGAATCGGATGTCAGATTCTAAAATGAATTCGGAAAAATATTTTCATTTTTCAAGAAAATTTTTTTCGATGACGTTATCGACGATGTCATCGACGACGTCGCCGGAATCGAATGTCAGATTCTAAAGTGAATTTCTGAAAAAAAAATTCTAAAAGTAAAAAATTCGAAAAAAAACAATAATTTTCCATTGAAAAAAAGCGCCGCCAAATATGCCGGGCGGCCGCCATGGCGGTGGCGGCGTGAGAGATGGCGGTGGCGGCGGCCGCCATGGCTGCGAGTACCGCCGCCACGCCATGGCGGCCGCCAGGCGGGCTTGATTCCCAACCCTAAGTACAAATCAGATCCAACCAATCGGTCACGGCTGCACGAAACAAATTTGTAGCGACCGTTTGCGTGATCAACACGACCAGCGTTAGCGAAAAAACTCCAGCGGCCCGAGCGTAGCGAGGAATAGCTGCTGGTAAATTGATGAAAAAGAGAAGTGAACGGGATGAACAATCATTGTTTGGCTCTTTTGAGGGATTGTAGCAATGTTTCAAAAGAATAAAATAAGCTTGGAGTCATATTTAGCCAGGGAATACTTTATCAAAGTTGTATAGGAATTTATCAGTCGGTTATCAGTTTATAGTACGCATTGTCAGAAAGAGCTTTGGTCTGGTTTTGTGAACTCTGGCAACTAAACAATTATCTGTCAATCATGAACCTAATGTAATTTCGTGTCAATAAGTTAAAAACGAACCTTATGCGCTGATACACACCTCGGCAAAGGCATAAGACAATAAAACCGCGTCGCAACCGCGTTGCCGACCTCTGCTTTCATTTTCGAAAGTGTTTGTACTTTAATAAATGTTTTACTAGACATACTGAACGTTGCGGACTGTTCCAAACGATAGTTTTACCCACTTCAAACATTTTTACGTTACGATTTGTGAATCTGAGACGAAAAAAATAGGAAAAGTAAAATTTTCTGACCTACAGTAACTGAAATTTGATCTACTCTATCGATTTTCTTTGCTTACACTTTTCAACTGCGTTTGCCGCAGTGTGTGATACTGTTAGAAAAAAACAGCACTACTGTGTTTGAAAAATTAATTTAGGTGTCAATTTTTTCTTTAAAAAATTCACCAGAATATAAATTTTCTGAAACGAAATAAGACCGAATTGTCCGTTTTGATAGGAACCAGAAATTCTTATGTTTTGTCACTATATAGAAAAATAGCCACAAGTCAAATTGAAGAGTCTACGAAAACAAAAACCTTGGTTTCCAATAAGATGAATAGTCTCATAAAATGGAATTGCTCCGAGCATCAGAACACCTACAGTTCCAGCACTAGATAGACTGAATTTAAAAGGGATTGAGATCAAAGAGGGACTCTACCCCATCTGTACAAATACAAAAATCATAGTATCCCTGATGGTATTGAAATACAAGTCAAACAGCGTCTTTTTGTTTACCTTTAGTGGACACTTTTATCGAATATGGAATGATTCGGAAATACAATGTGAAACGTACCCAGCACATCGCGTACCTGTGTACCCTAGAATATTTTAAAAATTTGAATGAACTGGGCTTTATATGGGCGACCTATGGTCTAGGCAACATATAGACTACGAATGGATCGTTATTGGATCGAAGACGGGTGCTCGATAATGATGTGGATTTCCTGGCAACGGACCTCCAAGGTCGCTGGGATACACAGGCATTACATGTTATTAAGCTGAGGAAAATTAGGGTTTGCGGATAACAACCTCAATCCATACACGAAAATCGACACACCCTATTTTTTATTCGGTACACTCACTTTCTTCCAAACCGGGGTGTGCCTACTTTTCGCATCCCTAAAACACACCACGCACACATGTGTGCGATGTTTTCCCCATAATTGTGCCCAGATGATATGTCTCCAAAGAATAAATACCACCACACAAGTTTATTCAGAATTATGAAATGACAACTAGAGGTTCTCCTCGGCTTTCTCTTCTGCTTTCTTTGCCGCGTCTTTCTTGGCGTTTCGATACTTTGCGAATGTCAGAAAACCGAGAACTGCGTTTCGGTATGCGTCAATGAACAGAATGGAGCACAATGGTGAGAGAAGTGGCACCATGGATATGAAAATTGTGGTGAAGTACTCCTGCCATTCCCTGAATACGGTTGAATTGTTTTCGCGCGCTCTCTCTTTCTCTCTCTCTCTCTCTCTCTCTCTCTCTCTCTCTCTCTCTCTCTTTCTTTCTCTCTCACTTTCTTTCACACCGATTCAACTTACAAGCTGTTTTCATAGAAAAAGGCTAATGCTGAATTCGAAGCAACCGGTATAGAAGAAAGTAGAGGTATGAAGGATTGCATGAAAACAGCGTGAACTAGAATCTCCATGGCGAGAAATGTATCGTGAGACATGGAAGACTAAAGTTGTAAATTACAAATTACCCCAGATGAACCACTATCACTTGTACTCAGTATCTTTCATTATCTTGACGAAACGAACTTGTTCATAATTCTCCAAAGTTGCTTTCTCACTCATCTTTCTTTCCTTTCCTATTATTACAACTGTTTTTGCAGCAGGAATTGTAACTTTTTTATAGAGAAAGTAATGCCTGCCTTCTTCCTCTCAAGAGACTTCAATATACTGTGAGACGAAGCTAGTATAACAATGTAAGCTATTGCATGAGTAACAGCTGCAAGACCATAGAAGTACAACACTAGCGGATTCTTGGTATAGTCGTCACCGATAAGACCAACACGGACCTGAATTTTCCAGTTAAAACTGAAATAGAAAGTTCTACCGGTGTAGGACCATCAAAAGCTCCGGAAACATTATAATTTGGAACATGAGTTGTTGTCATGAAGTCCATATTCAGAAACTTAGGCCCTTCCGATTCATTTTTCCGCCCTTCTAGGTAGAAGAGCACATCAGAAGTACGGTTCAATCTGTCGTAGAGGTCCTGAATTTTTAGTTTTGAAAAGGTTCAAGAATCAACTCACAACATAACCAACATTAGCAAAGTAGAAAAATGCACCCTCGACACAGGAAAGAACGAAGATCACGAAAAAGATCACGATGAGCACCCTGCTGGTGAAGAACTGGCCGAAGGTTGTACTGGAAATAATAATGAAAACAAATTCCAATACTTTCTTGTAAACTATGTGATTTTGCATAACTAACCTGTTTTTGAACAACAGAGCCCGATAGAAAAAGAAAAATGGAAAGCACAATGTTGCGTACATGTATGCAATAACGGCTAGTGATGAGATGAACTTCTGAAGATTTTTTCTGGACATTTCATTCTTTAAGAAATTAACCAGCGCAGAATCCGGCAGATGGAGTGCTGGTCCATACGGGACCCTGATGGTCATGGATCCTCTGGTGACTATCTGAAACTGCAGGACCAGTACGCAACTGCTGAACACACATCCTGTAGCAGCAATGTTGGACAGGAAATAACGAAGCTCCTGGAATTCAAGTTTAGTTTTTGTCTTCTGTTGAATTCTCACTCGGTAAATTTCAATGTTCTTGAGTGATGTCAGAAATACCATTAGAACATTCAAGACAATAGCGGCTCCATTGACAATATAGCAATAGAGTGAGAATAGAGATATCATGATGGATAGAATGACTACTATTGGCTGGCGAAGAATAAGCCACTTCGTGAGCACCGGATAAACCGCTTTTGCGTTCTCGTAATACTGCTGTCAGACATAGTCAAATTTGACTATGTGTACATCTTGTGAAAAAATGCATCGAAGAGATGAACATGTACTTTTTTCTTACCACTTCATTAGTTTTTTTTGTACCAGTAAACTACAAGAGTTTTTGATGGTAAGTTTGAATGCGTGAGCGAAGCAGGGGGCGGTGTCATTGATATAGAATATTAAATTTCAGTCAACTGAAGGTTAAGTTTTAATTAAACATTTTGAATAGCCGCTTCGAAATAATTTCTAAAAAAGATGAAAAAACAAGGAAAATTGGTGAAAAAAAAGTTAGCCAAGAAATCGTAAAGAATGTGGAAAGTGCGCTCCGCGGTAGGTTAGCAAGGCGATTGCGGAGCGGCTATATTCACTTATTTCTTTGATGCTGTGCGAACAGTTAATAAATAAATTTCATCCATCTGGTGCCTCTTTCGCAGTTCAAAAACGTTTATGAATGAAAGAATCCACAATCTGTATTCATTTTCACTGTATGAGCAGAGTACAAATTTTGTTACTTCAGATGACATAAAAATTGCAAAAATTCATTATTCACCGAGTTTGTGGAGGTGGTGGAACTGATTGTCCTTTGGCTGCTGCGTCGTTCTGAACCTTCTCCATTTGTTGTTTAATCGCTTGTTGCTGCATGATCAATTGCTGCTGTTGAACTTGAAGTTTTTGTAATTGCTCGGTTGGCGTCCTGAGAATTTATTTTACTATTCTCTCTCTCTCTCTCTCTCTCTCTCTCTCTAAATCACTAAAAACTCACAATCGAAGTGATTGATACTGCTCAGCATCCGCAAATTTTGGCTCCGCAGGTTTTGGAGCCTGCCCACCAACTTCAATGGTGAGTGTTCCTGGTGGTGGTGGTGGTGGAGGCTGTGTCGCCTTGGGCACCTTCTGTAGCTTCGCCACATCAATCTGTTCACAGATCGGAATGTTATGACTCGCAATAATCGGAACTATAGTTATATTCGGACGTTTCTTCAACTTGTTCTTCGTCATTGCTGGGGGCTAAAGTTATAGCTATAAAATATCTCGAGTATGTATTTTCTCACCGGCTGCTTCGAAGGAATAATACCCTTGTTAATTTTCAACATCTTTTCCAGAATTATCTTCACGTCGTCTGGGGGCTGGAATGGTTGTCCTTCAATCGGATTCATAACCGATTTTTGTTGGGCTGTTTCATTCGCCTGAAACAATCCATCGATACGCGACTCGAGACCGCGCTCACCAACACTTCCTTCAACGCTTCAGGTGTTTCCGGTCTTCCGATCAACATGGATAAGGACCCTTTCTGAGCGATTCCTGCTATCATCAGAGATTTCGCGACTTTGCTCGACGTTACTGGGAAACTATTGATATCCACAATATGGTCGTGCTCTTTCAGTGTCAGTGCGCTCACAGATTCTGCAAATGTTCAGTGATGCGACGCTTGCACGCAACGCGGTCTCACCTGGCTGAACACCTTTCACGAAAACTGCATTTCTCGATTCCTTTGTTGCCAAGCCAAACTTTTGACCCGGTATAAGACGTAAGTCACAGACAAAATAAGCGAATCTGAACAGATTCTTGGAATTTTCCATAAGAAAGGAATACCCTTTCTTTCTTGTAAAATTCTTCTCACGCTCGGGCGGTGGGAAACTAACAGTAGCTTGATTAGGGTTAACAATTAACTAAAGTATCAGGGTAAAGTTTTTAACGTGACATTCCGATACCCATAGTGGTGGTCCCTCGTATAAGATCGCAGTCTTCATCGCCGCGATTTCTGCTGCTTCCGCTGTAAAATTTCAATTATTTCCGATACAAAATTCTTTCACTCTCTGCGTCTCTCGTTGTTACAGTATCTCTTGTACACGCTATACATTTACTCTTTCCTGTAGTGAATTCGTGAACTTATCTCAACGCACTGGATATAAAACATATATACCTGCTTCTTTTTCCTTCTTCTTTCTCTCAACATCGCTTTTGTCGTCTTTTTTCTTCTCTTTTTCTTTCTCCTTCTCCTTCTCTTTCGGTTTTTCGGGTTCTTTAGTCTTATCATCCTTTGGCTTATCGGGTTTCTTAACATTTTCCTTTGGATCTAGTGGTGCAGAAGCCTTCTTCTTGTCATCATTGCTCGACTTCTTCGGTTTATCGTCGACGTCTGCAATCAGACTGCGGACTACAGAAAGCATAACAGAACCGAGGTTCTTTTTGTTACTCGGCTTCTCTTTGCTACCTTTTACATTCTTTTTCTTATCGATTGAATCCTAAGAATTTATGAATGAATACGGATACTTGAATACACCTACCTTTTCTTTTGAAGCTTCTGTCTGAAATTAAGTCATTAATGACATTACCAGCACAAGATAAAAAACTAACTTTTCTTTTAGTTCCTTTAGTCATGTTCGCCTTTTAGAAAAACGGAATAGTAAATGATCAATAAAATGGATCAATCCAGGGCAACCTCTGCGGTCAATTTGATGATATCTTCACGTCCAACTTAAACTGCGCAAGTTTATGAAAGAGACAAGAGGTTATTAAGTCAGTTACAACTCATGGTAGCGATGGACATTTCGCACGCGGCCTTTGCTTCTACGTCAAGTCGAATTTCTCTTTATTCTCCAAATATCGAGTAGAAATAAAATATTGTTCAAATTCATTGAAAATTTGATTTGGCTTCTTGGGTCGGGAGAAGTGTATCATATGGCTTGTCGGACGGCTTATCCGACTTTGGTGTCGCATCCAAAGTTTTACCTCCAGGTGACTTTTCTTCTGTATCCATGCCCATGCAAGATTTGTTAGCTCGTAGCTGAACGAATAAATTCATTAACATGAAAGTCTTTGAACTAATACAGATACCTTTTTTCCTCTTGGGTCAACCAGGTCGCTGTTCTGAAAGTCAGAGTTAGTTTAGTAAAAAGTAGCTTTGAAACCTTGTCTGATCCCCCTTTGTTTGACTTCTTCGAGCTTTTCTTTTTATCTCCAGTCTAAATGTTCAATGAACCCATTTTTTGAAATGTACTACAACTCTACCCTGCTCCAACCTGTCCAGATAGTCCAGACGCCTTGGGAAAGAACTACGAGTGCAAAAATAACTTTTTATTCAATCCATCCGCGCGTTGATAAGCGGCAAGATAAAAAATATTCAAGTGGGTCCTGAACACGACCGTTTCATCATGAAAAATTTTGACATTGGGAGGCGCCACAGCAACCCCTAAAGTACAGAAGCTTCCAGAAACAAGTCATCTTTCAATCGATGTTATAAGGGATTTCAATTTAATCACAATTAAAAACAACATGGCCGAATCTTACAGAAGGTTCCTCTGCAGTCTTCTCCTAACACATTGTCTCACCTTACTGCTGAGCGCCGTAACTGAGACACCGGACATCACTTGTGTAACCTTCGTGGCACTCAACATCTTCTTGTTTCTTCTTGTAGTCGCCTATGACAAGAATTGAGCGTTTAAACTTACTGACCCACCTTCGGGAATGCTGCACCAACCGAGGCAATCATCTGGGGTGTTGTGGCAGTTGGCGTGTGTGCATTCTGCAAAGTTTTGAAGATTGTCAAAAAAGAAGAAACTGACCTTGTTCACCGGTGTACTACCCGGAGATGGTGATACAGCATTTGGAGCCTGAAATTGAAAGAGAAAGTAAAATGAAAGTTCAAAGAATTAAAACTTTTCTAGTAGGTGTTAAAGCCTTCTCCGAAGTTCTGGCTCTCAACGATTCCTGAGCGTTCTTTCTTATTTTTGTGAGACAACCCATTTTCATACCTTTCCTTTTTCTCCACTGCCACCACCTGGTTTGCTCTCACCATCCTCAATTTTCAGTTTGAATTACGGGGTCATTTTTTTTCACACCTTTTTGACTTTCTCATTGCTTGTTTGACGCAGTGGTTCACCCGATTTACGCTTTTCCGCTTCCTGTTTTAATATTTTTATGTTGGAAAAATATTTAATTTACCTTTTTAACTTTTTCGTCACTCATTCTTTTCTGGAAAAAAAGTATAAAGAGAGAGAGAGAGAGAGAGAGAGAGAGAGAGAGAGAGAGAGAGAGAGAGAGAGAGAAAGAGAGAGAGAGAGAGAGAGAGAGAGAGAGAGAGAGAGAGAGAGAGAGAGAGAGAGAGAGATTGAGAGAGAGGGAGAAAGAGGGAAGCCACGTCCATCTAAACCTTGTTAGCAAGTTCCTGAAAATGAATTCAACACTGAAACAAGATTCTAAAACAATCTTCATCTTAGCTGCGGTTTCAGTAGACGGCTCTGCACTGAGTCTCTGAATCGACTAATTCATGGGAATATTCTAAATGACGTCACCTCGATTGTTTCTCTAGTTCTGGTCGCAGCTTCATAAGTGTCAGGACTTCTTGAAGCTGTCGTCGTGTTCTGAACAAAAATTAACCATTACCAACCTTACTTTCAAGAAGACTTGTATACCTTGGTAGTTTCCACAGAATCCTGAAATTGTTTTGAAATGGAAAAATACTTCAACAACCCTAGACAATCCCTTATTTGAAGGAGTTCTAGCTTTCAAGATGTTGATGCAATTAGTGCTTCTGTCCTGAAAGATGGATTCAGAATGGAAAAGTAGAAGGAAAACCTTCCTACTCTTCCTATCCCCTGCTTTATCGTTTGAAGGAGACACAGGTAACTTTTTCTGAAGGGAAAATTAGTGTTCGTCCGCTTAACATCATCATGGTAATCACTTACACTAGAGAACTTTGTTCCTGTCGAGATTATGACAGTTCCAGCTTTTTTCACACTCATAATATCGATTAAAGTTTGACTTGTTTTCTAAAAGCCGCCTTCTTGTTAATCCAGGATGATCAGATGAAACCCTTTGAGTGAACTTTTGTATAAATGAACAGGATTCACGTTAAAAATGAACTAGGTCATATTAAACTCCAACTAGTTCCTTAATGTTATCTTTCTGGCACCAAATCGAGACGACGTCTGAAAATTGATGTGCTGCTGGTGATAATATAAGACTTCGTATCTGATTGCGCGTTGCTGCGCGGAACACTTTATTTTTATTAAAAAAAACCAAATTCTTACAAAGAAATCTATCAGTTTATCTCAAAATCACAAAACTACACGAGTGGATAAAATTGCTAACTATAATAATTTTCATGTGATCGTTGAAGCTGGTGCCCCTGTTGGAACCACCACCGAACTCTGTTGATTAGAGATTCGCATAGTTCCTGGAAAGTCAAATAATTCAAACATTTATACACGAAAACTCACTGAACAACGCCATTCTGTAGTCCCTGACCAGAAAGATGATCGCCCATGGATCTACAGCAGGAAATATCGCCAACGACAATGGCGCAAGGGTGTCGATTGGTGAAATTGGAATCTCGAAAAACGGCAGGGAGAAACAGAAGGATATTGGCACGTACATGAAAATCACGGGAATCGCTGTCTGAAAAAGCAAAAATAGGTGAGATGTGTAGTGATCGAACCTGAACCATGAGAGCATAGAACAATTGTCGTTGGAGTCGGTTCTTCTTCTTTTCTTTTCCGGCATGACTTGAAAGAGTTTTGATTTTAGTATAGATGGCGTGTCCACAGTAGAAAACGACACAATAACACATGGTCTGAAGACGTTAAAATGTTGAGATAATCATGTAATTCTCTCCCTAAGTGCAAGCTAAGTGTTGAAGACTGAATTCTAGCAAGTACTACATACCTATGCTCTGAGTGCATGCACAAACTTTCAAAAAAAATACGTCAACTGTGAAAAGTCAGCACATCGTTCGGGTAAAACTTCGAAATTTCGGGAAGAAAACACGAGTAGAGAACCAACAACTTGATTAGAAACTTCACTTCAGGTAACAAGACAGGTTTGGTGTTGGAACTCACCAAAATCTGTATTAGCATCGCACTTCCAATGATGGATAGCCAATTGAAAACCCGATTCCCGTTTTCATCTCTTGTCTTAAGTGCAATTATCACATTCATCAACTGACCAGTCACTCACATAATAATATGGACCCATGTAGATTATTTCATCCAGAGTCGTATTAAAAGCTTCCTCGAAGGCCGCTCTGAATAGAAGTGGTTAAGACCCAATGCGACGTCATCGAACCTCATCCCGTCGTCTGTGACCTCATCAGCAGCTTGGAGTTGACGAGTTCCGACCCACCATTCAATTGAGAAGAGGAAAACAAGCAAGTAAAATCCTGCCAGGTATTTTCCAGACATGTATTTCATCCATTCGGGTCTGAAGATTTTGTATTCTTCACGCTGAAACTATTCAAGTCATGCTGCTTGCAATCAACAAGTATTGAACCATTTGAGAAAACTACGTTCCTACCACAATCGCATCAGATGTGTAATAAACTCACTTGCAAACAGAACAATAGCGATGGATGTAGTGAAGTGCCAGGAGAGTGATTATCGCACAGTAACATGAGACGTAGGCACCTGTTAAATTACTTCTGAAGGAAACAATGAAGATCTCAACCTCCAAGCTCCACAGCAATCCATCTTGGCAGACCGACTGTATTCAGTAAGTAAAAGAGACACAATTGGGTTGATTGGTTGAAGTAGGCCTATACTCATCGGGTCAACCCCAGTCAGGAAAGAAAAACTCACGATTCTACAGAAGCCATTCAGAAACGCGAAAATGATGCAAATGAAGCAGAAGGAGATCATGATGTGTTTGTAGGTCCCAATGTCCTTGGACGAGTGGAATAAAATCAAGTAGAGTAGGAGGGTATTGCTCACAAGGGCAATAATGAAGGCTAACACCTCTACTCTCCCACCAATTTCTAACCATTCTAGTGCTGTCAGGGTCAGGAAAGTTTTCATGGATGATTTTTAGATCTCTCCGATGCCTTTTATGTCAGGATGGACGTCACCTGAATGAATAACACTACCGTATGCAATGAATGTATAATAGAGGATAAGGAGCAAGCTTAGCGATCTTTGTCTACATGATGACGTCATCGAGACTATGGTTAACTCGGTGATAGAAATGTAATTTTGTGTGGGATTGTTATTCACTTCTCTTTTACACCGTCCTTCTGGTCCTCAGAGACTGTGTGATATTCATTTTCGAAAACATGTTATTCTAGTTTGTGCCAGACAGAGCACAGATCCAAAGATCCAATCTTGTATGTATACGGTACGTTTTCTGATAGGAGAAAATGAGTTTAACAAATTGAGACTAGAAAAACTGAATTGAAATTTCTTCTAAACAACAGTCTAGTGCTATCTAAACCCGGAAAATACCTTTATTATAATTTTTATTCTCAACTAGTTATTATCAATGATTTCTTTCTAGCAATTATGAGTCATGTCTTCAAATTATGAATATCTCTGACTTTCAATCTCTCTCTCCCTCTCTCTCTCTCCTTTTTTTCTTTCTCTCTCTTTCTTTGTCTGTTCCTTTCACACTGTACCATTGGAAAACTGGTTAAATTTTTATCGAACTTCAACTAGACAAATATAAGAATTAAGTTTCGAAACAAATACAAATATGGTAGTTGCTTTGACATTCTCAAGCTGTGGGGCCTCTTGTGGTAGCATTCACTTCTACTGTCGATTTCTGACTAGTCAACTTCATTGTTTCTGAAATGTTCTCTTCTCCAGTTCAATAGTCTCAACCCACTCATGAGAGCCATTCTGTAGTCCCTCACCAGGAAAATGATCGCCCAAGGATCCAGAGCAGGAAATACCGCCAACGACAATGGTGCCAGGGTGTCGATTGGTGAAATCGGAATCTCGAAAAACGGGAAGGTGAAGCAGATGGTGATAGGAATGTACATGAAGATTACCGGGATCGCTGTCTGAAAAAAGAAAAAAAGTAGGAGAGGTATTGAGTGATCGTACCTGAACTATCAGAGCATAGAATAACTGTCTCTGCAGGCGATTTCCCTTCCCCTCGCTCCCAACATGACCGGAAAGGGTATTGATCTTGGCGTAGATGGCATATCCACAGTAGAAAACGATACTGTAGCAGATTATCTGGAACTAATCTTTTATTTGCCTCGTGTAGCACTTGACATACAAAAATCTTGATCATCATCAAGCTTCCAACAATGGATGGCCAGTTGAATGTGATTCCGCTATTTTCATCTCTTGTCTGGAATAGAACTTTTCACTGTTAACCTTGAAACTATTCACAGAATTTAGAAAAAATGCTTTTGTTTCCGAACTGTGTCAGTCATTTATCATAAAAACACACTTACATAGTAATACGGTCCCATATAGACAATTTCATCGATGGTCATGTTGAAGGTTTCCTCGAAGAGTTCCCTACAAACAAGTTCTGGGTACATGGCAATGTGAGGGGTACCTCATTCCATTGTCCGTCATTGGTGTTGCTACCTGTAAATGACGGACGGCCGTCCACCATTCGATGATCAAGAGGGACACCACACAGAAACAACCGACAAGGTATTTGCCTTCCATGTATCGCATCCATTGTTGTCTGAAAGAATTTAATGTTTTCACTACTAGTAGCGATAACTCACTTGCAAACAGAACAATACCGATGGATGTAGTGAAGTGCCAAGAGAGTGATTATCGCACAATAACATGAGACATATGCACCTGCAAAATCACTCCTGATGGACAAAACGAAGACTATCGTTCAACCTCCGAGCTCCACGGCAATCCATCTGGGCAGACCGACTGTCTTCAGTAAGTAAAAAAGACACAATTGGGTGGATTGGTTGAAGTAGGCCTATACTCTTCGGTTAACCTCCTTCATGAAAGAAAAACTCACGATTCTACAGAACCCGTTTAGAAACGCGAAAATGATGCAAATGAAGCAGAATGAAATCATGATGTGCTTGTAGGTTCCTATTTCTCTTGATGAATGTCGCAGGATCAAGTAGAGAAGAATGATGTTGCTGATAAGTGCAACAAAGAATACTGAGAACTCGACCAACCCGCCAAGGGTCAGCCATTCCGTCGGGGTTAAAGTCAACAAGGTCTTCATTAGTCGAGTATCAGACAATTTTTAAGTCTCCTTTTATACCTTCCATAATACTATTCATGAGCGATATCGTATATGGATGAAAGCTTAAGAAAAAGATTAAGTATTGTTTTTCAATCACAGAAAAAGTCTTATTGGCATTTTGGTCTTTTAGGTCCTTCTCTCTCTTTTTATCTCTCTCATTCTCTCTCTCCCTCTTTCCATCTCTCTTTTTCTCGTTCCTTCTCTCCCACTCTTTCTATCTCTCTCTCTCTCTCTTTCTCTCTCAAATTTTTATTTCGATAAAATGTAATGAGAAATCATTTATTAATATTATTATTAAGTTGGACAAATGGTGTGGAAAAGCCATCTGAAGAGCTCGCGATCCTTCTCCTGAAAAATTATTGGTTGTCGGATAATGATTCAGCTTACTTGTCCTTTTCCTTTTCTGGCTCCCTGCATAACCTTGATTCCGCTTCCTTGGCCAGCAATAACGGACAACGTGTTGAGATCGGCGTCGTTCATTCCGATTATCAGTGTGGTGACGCCCAAGTTGGTCAACGTCCTCATGTGGTCAGGGATAACCTTGCATTCTCCTTCGTCTTTTTTGATGCCACCTGAGGCATCCTCTCCAGAACAGTTGCCGTCAGTCAGAACAATCAGAACCTTTCTCGAGTTTTGTCTGCGACCACTGAACGATTCCGAGTACATAAAACGAGCAAAGCGAAGGGCGTCTCCAAGCAAAGGTTCTCCATCGGATCGGAAACTGTGACGGAAAATGCGTTTGGCTCCTTCTGTATCAGTTTTACTGTTGAAGAAACTGTGAACACGGACAAGTTCGTCAAATTCGACGACTGCCAGCTGAGCCTTCTGTCCTAGATCTAGGTTACTAACGACGTGCATGTAGAATGGATACATCTGGAAGTCCAAAGTTGGAGCGAATGTCAAGGAAGAAGGAACTTACATTCTTGCGCAGCGCTCCATTGTTCATGTTATTCGAAGCGTCGACCAAGAAAAGAAGGTCAATTTCTTCAGTGCTACTGCAGGAACAGAAGATTCCAGGTTGGGCTTTATTCTTCGCAGAAACATCGAGAAGACCGTTAGGACACTAAAGTGGTGTAATGAAGAAACAATTGGAGCTAGATATTCGACCTTACACTTGATTTGTCCTTTCTCAACAGAACACATATCAGCGTTGAAGCAGATATTGGTATCCTGGGTGTCGCATGGATCCAAAGCTGCGGAACAGGTCAGTGGAGACGCCGCTGCGTTTGGCGCGCTTCCAATTTTCACTTTGTTTTGATCACTGCAAATCATGTCGTGAGGTAATGAGTTTTGTCTGCAGAACACTGTTCTTCGGAAACATTTCTGAATGAAGAATAAGCCAAATTTGTACGAAATTCAGCGGATAATAAACTAACAGGAACATGACGGTGGCATCCACTCCTGCACACTGAGATTTTGGTTGTCCAGCGGCCCATTCTGCATTTTTTATCTCCAAGTGATCGTTCATCTGAAAAGACGGGAAAATTTTAATACTTTCACAAGTTTCTCTTACAACTTTCGGAGTTTTCTCCATTTCAAAAATGTCCTTTTGGCCGGACAAGTCGAGAACGTTGCAGTCCTTGACCTTGTTCCTTTCTGATGCTTTCTTGTAGACAGGAGAAATGGTTGCAGACACTTTGTGAGTCTGTAAAATCAGTCGATGTTAGGAATGAGTGTAAAAGCTGTGAGACGACGGACTAGACAAGACAACAGGTATAGTCGGTTTTGATAAGCAAACCGTGTAGAGACTGGAGAAGTCTTGTGTTTGCCCGTCTCCAACGCCATCGACAGCAAATGGGAACGCAGCGAAAGAAATTTGGTCAAAGTCGTAGACGTAGGCGGACATGAGATTCTTGCAAGGGGTGTGCAGACCAGGAGACGTCGCCTTGGTGTAGTCGGCGAACGAGTGCAGCGAGAACGACATGCAGTACAACCTTCCGTTTGTCACGAGGCAGCGTTGATTGAAAGCTACGGCACTGTCCAACATGGATTTGATGACTGTAAACTTTCATTGACAAAAAAGAAAGAGTTAGTGAGAGAGAGAGAGAGAGATAGAAACAGAGAGAGAAAAAGAGAGAGAGAAAGAGAGAGAGAGAGAGAGAGAGAGAGCGAGAGAGAGAGAGAGAGAGAGAGAGAGAGAGAGAGAGAGAGAGAGAGAGGGAGAGAGAGATAGACAGATAATGAAACTCACTGTATTTATCAGCCTTGGCATTTCTCGAACAAATAACTCCGAACGATTCAGATTCCTTTCTTTTCTGAACAGTACCAGGCAAATCGATAGAGTCGACGGTAGGATAGATGACAGTGGTGTACCGTTCACCTTGATTCAAAGCATCCTTGACGAAAATTTTGGAGTCTTTCGGGCTCTGAACCCACGTCACGTCGATTTTAGTGTCAGTTGCTGAAAAATTTTGTATTCATGTCTGCACTGCGTTCTTGATTTGCGACTAACCGTGAAGAACTTGCAGAACGTTGGGACTGTTGAGCTTTAGAATATCGGCTCCAAAGCTTTTACAGAACTTTTCAGCTTCGGCGTAAGTACGTGGAGTGATGTCCTCGTAGTAGCAACTTCCGTAAATGTGAACAAATCCTATGGGGCAACTTCCGAAGACAGTGTAGTCACACAGAATCTTTCCATCTCCCCCAGCATAAGCTTTTGTCACAAAATGCGGCATTATACGCATGCAAACACGAAGATCGTCCTCTGGGGTCTGAACGTTTCTTGTGTAAATCTCAAAGACATCTAAGAGAGAAGTACAAAATGCGAGCAGTACTTCAACCGACGATGCGCAACATATCACTTACCGTGGAGAAAAAGTCGGCCTTTGCACCAATGCATTTTCCGGGCTCTAACGGCTTGCCAGTGGTACTTCTCAATCGTGGCAATGTGTAGTGACCGTCCAAGATACCACATCGTGTTTCGGCTTCTCCTGCAATGTTTTATGCATTTTTTTCAGAGGCTATACTGCATTAAGCGTAGCCAGGGAATCGTCTTACCTGCGTGAGTAGATAGTGCAAAGCACCCCAAGATCGCCAATAGTAACATTTTCATTCTAAGCAAAGCCTTCTAGCCAATTCAGAATTCTTTGTGAGAGAATTCAGAAGAGGGAAGTCTTCGGAGGTAAAATGAGCTCATACCGTCATTTTAACCCACGCGTCAATGTCACGTTCACTTATAACAAGAACTTTATTCATAGTGAATAAGATTCAGACGCTTCAGTAGCCGCTATAAGCATACATATAAACATGATGAGGTGTGGTGAACCGCTTTCAGAATCTCTTTTAAAAGCTGCACCGGCAGGACAGTAAATAATTTTATCAAACGTTTGAATTGCAGGGTGAGAAAAACTGAATAGTAGTGTTCTCAATGATAGAACGTTTGTGTTAATTGTTCAATCATAATATCCAGACCGATTTCAATCAGTAATCTAAAAAGGCAATTAGTAAAAGGCACCACTGACGCCCGGCACCATGACACCACACTGCGGTGCCAGTGGTGCCGGGTGCCGTGTTTTATCGTGTCTCATTTTAGTAAATGGCACCACAGTGGGGCGTCAGTCAAAATACTCTGACACCACAGTCGAACTCACTGTGGTGTCAGTTTCATAAATCTGGCACCACAGTCGAAGTCAGAAGGTGTCAGTTCGAAGAACCTGACACCACAGTCAGATGAGTGGTGTCTGGGGCGTCAGGGGCGTCAGCGGCGTCTTTGGTCCGCCGTACTACTTTACGCAGTTAAACTTGGTCGTTGCCTGAGTATCAAACTTTTCAACATATGATACTCAACCTTCATTCTCTTATTCATTTTTAATCATTTTTTCGCCTTTCAAACTTCTGAATTTCACCTTTCAGATTTTTGGAACTGCTTCTTAGTTTGTACACTGCTGGTGATCAATCTGAACTTTGATTCACAGCAATTCTAACTTATTCAAGCAGAAAAGTGAGTTTAATTTTCCTTTAGTTGTTCAATTATCTATTCCAGGTCTCTCCATCTCTATAAATGTTGGACGATGGTTCTTGATTTATTGAAGCCTAATCCAATTTAAATTGCACTCTGAATAAATATCCTGCCCATGTGTTTTCTTCTCACAGAGTATATAAGAGTTTTCTAACCATGAAAAAACGTTATTGTAATGTTAACAATGAGTTTCCAATATTTCTGTTTCGGATTTGGGAAACTCCGGTGTCTGATATCGGCGTCGTTCCATTGTAGAAGCGGTCTGCCTCATTTCCTTTATCGTCTCGAAGGTATCGTTCATGTGAACTTTCCTAACCGACGTTGTGATGGGTGATGTGCAATGTGACCTGCATATGAGAGCTTTGCTGTAGTTATCAACTCCCAGACACCGGATTCGTGAGGCTTGATGTCGATAGTTTCGAATATAATTTTCATTATTTTTCATGAGAATCATAGTACTGAATAGAAAACTTCCAGGTTTCTGCCACATAAAGTAACAATGGGACAAAAATTGATCTGACCAGTTTCTTCCGTTTTGCTTTGTTTCTAGTGAGTTCGAGGGACTCTTTATCACTTCTGTGAAGCTCCTCCAGTTCATTTCTTGATCGAGATTCCGTGAATCAGACTTCAGCTTCAGCTTCAGGATCTTAAGAAAAAAACCGTGTTTCTTCAGAAACAACAAGATGAAAACGTCCTGGAGTGAATGAATTTCAGTTAAACGGTGATAACAATGACAAAAAACTTAGTTATGCCTTTAAAACTTTAGTCTGTAATGATCTTATATACTCTGTGAGAAGAAAACACATGGGCAGGATATTTATTCAGAGTGCAATTTAAATTGGATTAGGCTTCAATAAATCAAGAAGGAAGCTCCAGACGTCTCAACCAGAACCATCGTCCAACATTCATAGAGACGGAGAGACCTGGAATAGATAATTGAACAACTAAAGGAAAATTAAACTCACTTTTCTGCTTGAATAAGTTAGAATTGCTGTGAATCAAAGTTCAGATTGATCACCAGCAGTGTACAAACTAAGAAGCAGTTCCAAAAATCTGAAAGGTGAAATTCAGAAGTTTGAAAGGCGAAAAAATGATTAAAAATGAATAAGAGAATGAAGGTCGAGTACCGTATGTTGAAAAGTTTGATACTCAGGCAACGACCAAGTTTAACTGCGTAAAGTAGTACAGCGGACCAAAGACGCCGCTGACGCCCCTGACGCCCCAGACACCACTCATCTGACTGTGGTGTCAGGTTCTTCGAACTGACACCTCACTGAGTTCGACTGTGGTGCCAGATTTATGAAACTGACACCACTGTGAGTTCGACTGTGGTGTCAGAGTATTTTGACTGACGCCCCACTGTGGTGCCATTTACTAAATTGAGATACTATAAAACGCGGCACCCGGCACCACTGACACCAGGCGTGGTGTCATGGTGCCGGGCGTCAGTGGTGCCTTTTACTAATTGCCATCTAAAAAAACGAAAAAATTAGACATGCGCAAAGATTCGAAAGTAAATTACTGTTTGAAAGAAACGTATGTTTTTTTTTGTTAAAAAAACTTTCTCGAAACAGTGTGTGTATGTCTTTTAGTGACTAGTACAGTTATCTCGTATACTGTAATTTTGTTGGAGAAATTTGATTCACAGAATGAACGTTTACACTGTGACCAAAAGCAGAACGAAAAGTAACCTTCTCAACAGGCAACTTTCTTTGTTTTTCTCTTTTTTAAATCTTCACTTCTTTTTTTCTCACAAAAAAGTTCGATGAACTTCTCATCCATTATATTGAAAATTTATTGAAGGAAACGTGAGAAACTGTTAAATAATCAAGTAACAATAGTTCCAGGTCCAGTGACAGGTACTGTCGGGTACATTACAGAAGATCTTTGTATCGGGATTTTTAAGTTCTCTGAAGATTTTCTCTTTTTTTTCTTTACGTCACTCACTGAACAATGCAGTTCTGTAGTCCCTAACCAGAAAAATGATCGCCCAAGGATCAATCGCTGGAAAAACCGCCAAAGATAGTGGTGAAACAGTCGCAATTGGAACGATTCCAATTTCGAAGAACGGAAGAGTGAAACATATTGATATTGGCATGTAGAGAAACACTACAGGAATCGCTGTCTGAAAAGTATTCATAGAATATCTGAGAGGAAACGGTAACCCATGATAATGAAATCATGCAGATCAGACAGTAAACTTATACCAACCTGAACCAGAAGTGCATTGAATAATTGCTTTTGATGTCTGTTCTTCTTGATTCCTGCCTTGCTCTCCGACACATGATTGGATAACGTCTTGATCTTTGAGTATATCGACAGCCCACAGTAGAATACGACGCAATAGCAAATTACAAGTATTTTGATCATGATCAGACTCCCTAGCATTGATAACCATCTATACTGACGTTCCCCTTTTTCGTTCCGTATCTGAAGCCGACTCGTGAATGACTTTTGAAAAAGAGAGATATAGAGGGAGGGAAAGAAAGAGAGAGATATAGAGGGAGGGAGAGAAAGAGAGAGAGATAAAGAGAGAGAGAGAGAGAGAGTGCGCCCTCAAAACACGACAGCTATTCCCCTTCTGTTATGGAGAACACTGACATAATAATACGGTCCCATGTAGACAACCTCCTCTATGGTCCTATTGTAAGCTTCATAGAACAGATTTCTGAATCGATAGATTTTTTCGGCCACTTCGGAACACGCCTCAAACCTCATTCCATTGTCAGTCTCCTCTGTGGCAATCTGAAGATGACGAACAGCAAACCACCATTCGATAGTGAACACCATCAGGACACCATAACACCCGAGAAGATATTTCCCTTCCACAAACTTTTTCCACTTTGGTCTAATAAAATGAGGACCGAGTCAATCAGTATTCAACTCACCTGCAGATAGAGCAGTATCGATGGACATAATGCAATGCGAGAAGGGTTATGACTGCACAATAACTCGACACATAGATTCCTTAAAGTTGGCGATTTCATAATTGGTTCTGAACGAGAAAGTTTCATTTTCCCTTTGTAAGAATTAAAATTTGTATGAATTACAGTCAAGTAAGAAAATAACAGATTGGTGGTTAATATCTTTCTGATCGAATGTTCTCTCGTAACTAACACTAGTATTTAATGTTTTTAGTATGTTTTCACTTCCTGTTTTACCCTTCCTATTTTGGCTGAAGGAATTATTGCTGGTCATAACAGTAGGCGTGAGACTTTTTCCTTTTGAACAAATTTGATTTTATTGAACCTCCAAGCTCGATAGCAATCCATCTGGATAGTCCAACAGTCTCAAGAAAGTAAAATAGGACCAGTTGAGTTCCTTGAGAAAAGTAAGCCTCAAAAACTTCTTTCAAAATTTGAAAAATCTGAAACTCACAATCTTACAGTATGCACTGGACCATGCGAAAAGAATAGAATTTCCGCAGAACGTTAGCATGATGTACTTATAAGTGCCCAGGTCTCGAGTGGAATACCGTATTATTAGGTAGATTAGGAGGATGTTGCTGACAAGTGCAACGTAGAAGGACAGAACTTCGACCTGACCTCCAAGTCGGACCCAGGAGGAAAGGTTTATCATTGCACGTAGACCTGTTTGACAGGGAACATAAGTCGTTATATAACATTTTGATGAAAAGAGGATACGGTAATTCTGGATTAGGATATTCTAAAGAACCTCTGCTTTGATCTTAACAAGACGCCTAAATATTGATGGTTCAAACTCAATTGTTCTCTGAGCTCTTAAGAAAATGAAAAAAAAATTATACAGTAATATGTGTGTAGAATTAAATCACCAACGAGCACTCCACAAAGTTTGGCTAAAAAATTCTATGATAGAGAATCTTGACCGCACACATATAGAAGCATAGCCGTTCTCAAACGCGCTTTAATCTTAATTTAGCAGAATGAGTACGGTAGGGTCGGGACTCTTATAACGAAAAGTTAGATCTTTGTGGATTTAAATTATTATTCTTACTTTCAGTCCATTCTGAAATTAAACGCTCATTACGTAAATCGTTCTTGTATTTCAAGGCGAAACTGTTACGGTACTAAGTACCCGATTTACGGAGGCCAGACTTTTTTACAGGTAGAGGAAGCCATGTGCCGCAAGTTATAATTTCGAACTTGATGAACATTTCATGAACACAATAGGAGAAGTTGTTGACTACTCAGCATTTTGTAACTTTTTGAACCATGAAGTCACTACTTCTTTTAATACTTTTGGTGTGTGATCTTTCTTACCGATTCGGAGCTGATTGTAAAAAGAAAAAAAAAAGAAAAATGCAGGAAAAGAAGGCTTGTTTTGAGTTTGACAAATTACTGCTCTCCTTCTGGTGATTCATGAGTGGTTTTTGGTGACTTCCAACAGTGTCATTAAAATAAGATCATTCTTTCTGTGTCTGTAGAGTTTTTACATGTTCATTTTTTCTTCTGGTAATTTAAAAATTCTAATTTTTTAACACCCAAAATTTTATTGGAAGATAAATAAAAAATAAATTTATTCAAACAAACAGATTTATTGTGAAAAAATCGAAAAACATCAAGTCATCAAAGTCACTGGTCCTGTGGCATTTCCCAGAACTGTCGATTGCTGGGTGGGTATTTTCAAGTGTTCTGTAACTGTTTTCCTTCTAGTTATAGTGTAAAACTTACTGAAAAGACCCATCCGGTAGTCCCTGACCAAGAAAATGATAGCCCAAGGGTCTATAGCCGGGAAGATCGCTAGTGAGATGGGACAAAGTGTTGCAAGAGGTTTTATTCCAATTTCGAAGAATGGTAGCAGAAAACACATTGATAGTGGTAGATACATCACGATTATAGGTATAGCTGTCTGAAAAAGCAAAAATAAGAAGACGGATGGCGGGTTCGTACCTGGACTGTAAGCGCGTAGAATAATTGTGTCTGAAGGCGATTTTTCTTCGCACCTTCCTTGCTTTCATTGATGTGATTCGAAAGAGTTTTGATCTTTGCGTAAATCGCGTATCCACAGTAGAACAAAACGGCGTAACACATGAGCTGAAGAAGTCTTTGCGTTTTTTTCACACTGACAGAAATGCCCAGTTTTTTTGTCCAATTTTGCCTGTTTTGAATATTTAAATGTAGAACCTTTATGATGTTTTCTCCTGGTGAAATTTGATCGTTTCGTTTGTGCTCGAGATCGATAGTTTTTTTCGTGACACTTTTTTTCAAGTTTTTAGTTTCTTCAAGATTTCACCTTGAATATCAACACAGTTGTTGTAACTTCATAATGAAAAATCGTGAAAAAGACCGATTTCAACGACAGATAAATTGAAAAGTCGTATGAGTGACCTATCCCAACCTACCATAATTTTAATCATCATCAGACTTCCCATTGTGGAGAGCCATCTGAAGTTCAACTCTCCTTTTTCATTTCTCATCTGAATTGGCAGTCAAAAACCTCTTATAGCAGACTTACATAGTAATAAGGGCCGAAGTAGATAATCTCATCGATGGTCCTATTGTAAGTCTCTTTGAACAGTTCCCTACATTAGTGGAGATAAAACTGCATTGCATCCCCAACTCACCTCATTTTATCATCCGTCTCTGGGACTGCAGGTTGGAACTGGCGATCCGCTACCCACCATTCTATGGTGAGAATGAGAACAACCAAATACCAACCCAACAGGTACTTCCCTTCCATATAATGCATCCATTGTGGTCTGAGAATTTAAATTCAATTGTGGCGGGGAAAATTATGCAAAACTCACTTGCACACGGAACAATAGCGATGGATGTAGTGAAGTGCCAGGAGAGTGATTATTGCACAGTAACTCGCTACGTAAGCACCTAGAATCGACTTTTCCTGTATTTTTCAGGTTATGGTCACCCCCGAGTTCTACAGCAAGCCATCTGGGTAGATTGACAGTTTCGAGAAAGTAAAACAGGACTAGTTGAGTGCTTTGATTGAAATAAGACTGAAAAACTCTCTCTCTCTCTCTCTCTCTCTCTCTCTCTCTCTCTCTCTCTCTCTCTCTCTCTCTCTCTCTCTCTCTCTGCCTTTCTCTGATACACAGAAAACTTACGATCTGACAGTAACCATTGAAGAATGAAAATACTATGGAAGTAATACAGAAAGAAATCATGATGTGTTTGTAGGTGCCGATATCTCGTGAGGAGTACCGTACTATCAGGTAGATCAAAATAATGTTGCTGACCAGCGCAATATAAAATGATAGGACCTCGACCTGACCTCCGAGTCGGACCCAGTCCATCATGGACATGTTGAACCAGTCCATTTTTCCGGAAATACTTTCGGAGGAAGTTGAACGTCTCCTTATGTAGTGTTTGTTACGTCACATAAAATAAAAGAATTACTGTAGCAATGAGCTTAGCTTGATCAAAAAACGGATTAAGAGCTCTGATTTCTTTAGGATGCTACTTTGCTCAAGCCTTTTTATTCCATTTCTGAGAAGTCGTGGTCTTAGATGTTTTATCAACAATAGCAAGACTACCTAAATGTGAGTGCAATTTTGATTTTCCTCTGAACAACAGGAAAACATCTGGAATCATTTCTCCCAAGTGTGTATCTGTAGATCAGAACAGTGAATAGTTAAGGCAAAAGATTCGCAATAGAAGATTCTGTTCGACAGTCTTAAACGCCGGAAAAACTTCCAGAAAAAGCTTCAAAACTTCGTCAAGATAGATTAACAAAAAAAATCAAAATAATCATGATCTTTAATTTTCGAATCTTCCATTTTCGAAGAGAATTTCGTTCCTGATTTTATTGAAGTTAAAAATTCAACCATATTGAAATTACAATTAAACATATTAATTTCGGAATAAGTCTTCCTATTTCTTCTCTTCAAACTTGGCTCGCAAACCGGTGACCTGAAAACAAGTTTAAGCACGTTTCCGGAATCTTAGTCCTGACCAAATGAGCACGGCTAACGTTCCTTTCTTCATCACGGATCTTCCTTGGTTTTTTCACGGATTCTCTCCTAGAAGGCGGTCTTGATGAAGATCCTTCTGTATCCACGGAGTCAGCTATGGAGACGGCTGAGGTCGATCGGGATAACTGTTTTTCACTTCTGGAAAATTTGTTCTTTCAAAATAAAGGAAAGTTGAATCAAAGTAACACGACCACAAAAACTTGAACATTCTCACTTTTCCTACTAGAAATATGCTGTATCCTGTAGTACCTGTCAACATTTGTTTTTGACGTTATGGTAAAAACCGAGATTTTAATTCCATTATCCAATGTTTTTTCTGTAAATTCACATGACTAGAAAACATCAAGAAATCATTTGTTCCAACTTGTACGTTCAAAAAAGTTTAACCAAAATAGTTTTCAATACCTTGGAGCCAACTCCTCTGTTTTGTGCTTTCTGACAGTCATCGGTGCTGCTGTTGTAGATGCGCTCTGAAACTCAGACAAGTGTTCAACTTCAGCTTTCTCACATACCGGTTGATCATCCGAAATCGGAAGCGTGTAAATATGCTGGACACGTGCCAAAACACCAGTCTGAATTTCCTTATTATCTTCAAATAAAGACACCCATAGTTCCCGAAACAATCAGAAGTTTATAGCTTTGAAAGAAGCATAATCACGCTAAGTTCACCTTATGTAGGAATTCAGTGATCGGTGGGACCTACAGTAATCTAAAATACGCTTTTTGATCTACCTTACCTGAATGCCAATATCTGCCATTCGGAGTCGACGTTCTTCGTCAAGTTCATTGACATAAACCTGAATCGTTAGAGTTATTTTTTGAAAAAAAAAACGTGACTTCAAAATTCTAGAAGCGTGATGTCCGGTGTGATTTGTGCGTGAAAACGTGAAAATTCCACGTAAAACGTGAACGTGTAGTCAAAGTGCGTTAACGTGCTAGAAGCGTGATACCCACAACGTGAGGCGTGAAAATATTTTTATCTTGATAGTTTTAAAAATCAGGATGACGTGCAAATACTGCAAATCATGCTGTTAAATGTGCTTTCGGTATGTTAGTCAAATTTACCTGTAGCCAGTCATCATTGTCATTCTCCCCAAATCCAGCTTCTTGTTCTACCGTATCAACCACTGCCTGCACATCTTGGGATACGGTAACCACTGTCGCGTCCACTTCCTTTTCCTCTCGCTTCTTCTTGAACTTTACTGTTTGGATCTTCTTGGTCTCCGTTACGGGACCAAATTCAATTTGTTGATCTACCATGGTGGGTGCCACCTGGCATACAGTATCCTCGGTTATGGTAACTGGTTCTGGGGAGGTTTGTTGGCTGCGAAGTACTGTCTCAGGTGGAGGTGTTGTTTGCTGGTCACGTTCTACTGATGTCTCTTCAACCTCTTCTTCGTCTTCAGGTTCGACATAATCGAAATCGGACCACAGAGGACCGGCACCGGTGTCTTTTGGAAGTTCCCATGTTGAATCCGACTTCAGACTCTGCACGTCAGTCTCCTGGTCTGTCATTGTGAAATCGCGATCTGGTCCTGATCCAGTGGTCGTTGTAAATAGTATCGGGGAAGTTGAGCGATCATCCTGTTCAATATTGGGTTGAGGTTGACTTTTAAAGGAAATTGGGTTGAGTCACACAGAGTAAATGTTTTTGTTTTGTTTTTTTCGACACATTCATCAAAAAAAGTTAATGACACTCACAAAAATCAAACCTTTTCAATCGATGGCGGATGATAATATTTTTTCAAATTTTCCGATAATGTATTCATACACAAAATATAATACTTTTAATATCTGAACACCGTGTCGGTTTTAGCCCCGTGCTTCCCGCGCATTGAATAATTCCGATCGATTCTCTTGACCCCAAAGAAAGAGCGATCAATCTAGATCAAAGTACCGTAACTTCTTTTCTACAGTATCCAGTTCAAACCTGCGAACTGCGGTCTTTCAACAGCGTTTCAGTCTGTGTGTCCCGACTGGCCACTGTGGTCGTGTGCTGTGTCGAAGACGTCACAGTCTCTGCAGTTGCCTGTGTGATCGCTTCGTCTCGCTGTTTCTCATCACTCTGAATTACTGTATCATACGGTATCCCTGCTAGTCTCACCTGAGTTCCATGCGAGATAGTTTTTATTTGATCCTCGTATTGAGTCGAAGTCTCCTCGAGGAATCTGACGCCATAGGCGCCTTCCATTTTTGATCGATTCTGAATTTTGTGAAGATTCTCACAACGTGTGTGTTCAATATTCCAAGGGAACTACAGTATTTTTCGACTAATACTCACAGACTGATCAACCACAAACGTTGAAGCTTCCGATTGTGTTCCTGACGTCCGCTGGGTTACTGTTGCTTGAACCTCTGCGATTTCAAAATCTTGTTCAGCTTGGATGCTCTGCAACTTTCCATTTACATAGTTTTCAAACGTATTATTACCTTGCTTTCTGACTGTTCTCTCTCTGTCTGAGTCTCCTCTCCAACAAGTATCTTTCTTTCTTCTATTGTCTCCGTTGAGCTCGTTTTAACGCGTACCACTTCCGTCTGTGCGTCTGACTGAAATTTTGAGGTTTTGTTTAGAATCCAGAAGAAAATTACGTTTCTGGTGATGGTTTCAGTCTGAACAGCAGTCAACGTCTTCTGATAGACTGTCTGCGTGGCGCTCTCTTCGAATTCCTTGGACTTTGTCTGGGAGCCATTGTCGATGATACCTGTCATACTTTGTTGAGCAATCATGGTGTGAAAAACGTTCTCAATGGGTGTGGCGAAAGTTCCATTCCTACTTTGTTATAGCATCTATTCTGTACATCGGTGACAATCGTTACGAGGTTCAAAAGTTACGAGGCTCATAAACTGTGCAACAACTCAATTCATTGTATAGGACCCTCAGACCACTAGTAATGTTGCATTAGAAAATTTGAACTCACGAGGAGGTGGGATAGTTTGCACATCTGTACTAGTCGTCATTGGTAGTGTCGAGATTTGAGTCGACGTCATCTGCATTGACGTCTGCGTGCTTGAGTCGGCAAGGAACAGAAGCTGCTCTTCGTACTTCTCATCGACGTCATCCGTCTAAGAAATTTGTTTTCAATTTTCAGTGAAAAATTTTCTAACAAGATTTATGCCGTAAATTTTTGTCTCAACGAAAATTTACCGTGGCATAAGCATGAGTCGCCATAGTTTGCACCCCAGAAGACTCCATGAAGTAAATGTTTTCAGACTCTTCTGCTACTTCATTTCGGTTTTCGACTTCTTTGACGGCACTGAATTTGAATTTGGTTCTAAATCCTTCTGGAAAACAACCTGATACTGGTCTGCGTTGTAGTTGTACACAAGAGATCCAACAAGGACGATGTAGCAGACGTCTGAAATATCTTTGTGAGCATACTTCTGCGCAGATCTGGTGTTTAAAAATAGCAGTGACGTTGATAAACTGCCAGGAAATTTCCGGAAATTCTGTGTGGATACTACGTTGACCTCCCCATGGAAAGTTTGTAGTTTAAGGGACTAATCAATGAATTATTAGTTAATTCATGCAATTTTTTGAAGTTTTCTGGATATTATTTGATGTTACTTAAACAAAGTTTTTCAAGTAAAGCATGATGATTTTTTTCTAAATACTCGAAACATGGTCGGCTGTAGGCCCTACCTCTTGATTGACCATCTTCAGTTCCTCCGTTTGAGTTTCGATTTCAGTCACGAACAGCTCTATTTCTTCCTCGCTCTCCTACAAATCAAATTTTCTCTCTGTTCAGGTTCTCCTTCAGAGTCTTACATCTTCGTCGGAAACTGGTGGTGGATATTCCACGTACTCCACTCTGTTACCTTCTTCATCAACTCCAACCGACAGCATGGTAACATTCAGATTGACCTGAAACATAGTTATCGGACCGCGCTACATCCGTTCCGTACCTCTTCTCCGGTCGACGTCGCGATTGACGATGTGCTCTTTCTTGACCTGGGTTCGGATTCTTCGTCAGCTTCTTTTCGACGTTGCTCGATTCTTTCTCGGCGGCGTTGTTCTTGCTCACGATTCATGCTGAAAGTGAGGAGTTGACAGATTTACTTGTGGTGTCTCTTAAAAAATCGCTTCCCAATCGTGACAGGAGCCATTTTCACTCAGTACGTGATTGTTAGTCCCGTATAGGGTATTTCCATCAGGATTCGTAAAAAATCAATAGTCGGATCACACTCACTTGGATAGAGTAGTCTGAGTTCTTCGTCCTTTCGTGGTAACTGCTACTTGAGTGGCTGTCTGGAATTTAGTTTTTTTCACAGTGATGAAACCATAAACCTCTAAAGAAGTGCTGGCGCATTGAATGGCGGTTTGCTCAAGAGCTGGAGTGATCTGAAAAAACATCAGGTGTGGAAAAAAGAGAGAGAGAGAGAGACGAACCTGATTTCCAACGCTCTTCATGAATCTCAAATCCTGAGTCTGCCTCCTAGCCTCTCTCCTTGCTTCTCGAGCCTTTCGTTTAGCCAAGTGTTCTTTCTTTTTCTTCATCTTTTCGGCATTGGTTAGTCTAAATCTTTTCTTTCCTCATACATATTGACCAGAAAACTCACTTTTTCTTCTCATCCGATGGTCTTTCTCCGACGTTCACCACAGTTTCGGCGCTCTCAACGGATATCGACTTGCCTATGTCAGACATCTTCACTGCCGAGAGCAAATTAACGGAACTTGGAGCCACATCGTCAGTTGAAGCTCTTTCCTCATTTTCTTCAATAACCTCGATGGAAATAGCTTTTGATAGCAGTTGCTCGATTTGCTTGACGGGTTTTTCATCTGGTTTTCTCTCAATGGCCGTCAATAGATGTTTACCGGATTGTTCCAGATCTAACTTTTTTTCTTCAGCTAGATGAGATTCAGTGTTGTCAACATTATTTTTGGGATCATCAAGAACTTTCGATTGCTTCGCCACTTCTTTCTCTGTTGACTTTACTGATTTCTCTTTTTCAGGTTCTGGAGAAACATCGATATTTTCTGACACCTCATTTCTCTTGGTGTTTCTGATCTCCAAGACTTCTGGAGCATCTCTGACGTCGTCAACTACTGAATTATGTTCAGGGTCGACATCTTCTAGACACAAAGTCTCATCCTCCTGAAACTCATAATGGAGAAGAGAAAAATGGATAATCCTCACTTCCGAATCAATATCGCTGAATTCTGACGACTCTTCCGAAGTTGAATCTACATACACGTCGCTGGGGCGGAAAATTGATGAGAATTCTGGTTGAATGCCAGTCTCTGTGAAGCTGAATTCATTTTACAATGTCATCTGGATACCTTCACTAACCTCTGAACTAGCATCTGAGTTCCTTGTTCACATGTGTCTTTCTCTATCAGAGTATCGTGCTGAACTCCAAATTCCTCGCAATCGACGCTCGTCTGTCAGATTCACATCAAATTAAATGAATTACCAATTTCTAACCTGAACTTCCTCATCTAAACCCGAGAAATCAGTTTGAATGCCTTCATCGGAACTTTCATTGTCAGTTTGGCAGAAGGTCTCAGCAGTGTCGTAATGAGTCTGAAAATGCAACATGGGGACAGGATTCAATCCAGTATAGTCGGAATGCAAATCAACAATGCTATTACAAAAATTTCGGCTAATAATCTCCACTGAAAATGCACGATTTCTTAGTTTACTCGGGTTCCCATGAGTTATGTAGATCTTTACGAAAGTTTTTTTTTCCATTTTCACCTGAGCAGGTTAATTACTGTAGATTGCAGATCGAGATCAGGAAACGACGCAAAATTTCAAACAGTGGGATTTCAATTTCTCCATACCTGAGAGAAGACCTCATTCCTGTCCATGGTGCTACATGCAGTTTGGAACACTGAGTTCTGCGCTGGACGGAAAAACTTCCCACCGAGTTCGCACATGGTGATGGCTGTCTGAGCACATGCTTCGCTGATGATCGGTTCTGATTGGATCGGTGTCGATGTCAATGGGATCATGGTAACCTTTGCGTCTTCCAGGATTTTTGTTTCCTGAAGAAAATCATCTTAAAGCATCAATGCAAGTTACTGGTTGTCGTCCTTCTAATTATATTGGATTAACGACTAACACCGTTTCATCCCAATTAGTACTCAGAATCTCTCTATTTTTACTTTGTGTCTTTAGACATATACAGTCGCGAACATAAACATTTCCACTTTTGGTTTTTTGGTAATATCTCAGCCATAAGTTGTCCGATTGCTTTCAAATTTTGACAGATATTTATTCAAACGTATCTAAATATAGCCAACTCAATAAGGTGTTGATAACTCACAAAATAAAAACATAATAATTATTTTCCCTAGACATGTCTAAAGTCGACTTCATGGTTAACCTGATTTCACTTGAATTCAAAGCTTCTGAGAAGCCAAAACATCAGAAACTATTGAATACTTGTTGATTCAGTGTTTTAAATCATGAAAACATCACATATTCCAAACCTGGGCTCCAGAATCCAAATTCGTGGACTTAATCAGTGAGGATTGCACTTCGCAGGAGTTTTTGCTATTTTTTTTTCGGATTTCTGAATTTTGTTTTCATTTTTCATCTCATAAAGCTTGACAAAACCTATACGCCTGATTTGAGTTTAGTACTGAAGACAGTCGTCTCACAATTAACATGTCCTTCTGACGGAACCAACATCGCGCGAGTCGGTTTGAGTGTTTGGAGTTGTCATCTTGATTGAAAATGAAGCTTCATCCAAAACTCCAAAAACAAAAAAGGAGTGTCTTGTGTAAATGAATCAGTTCCCAAATCATCTTTTTCATAATTTCAAAACTCGTGACTTTACCGTTGACTTAATGAGCACTGGAGTAGCCCTATAATAACGTCATGAATAGAGATCAGCCTCTGATTCCTAAGAAAAAGCAAATGAGCTTTATTTTTTTTAGAAACATTGTGCAAGAGATAATAAAGGTTTAAAACTTTGTTTCGGGGTTCCTAACAGTTTTTACCCAAGGGATAGAGATCTAGCCCAGGTACACGCCAGTACACGCTAGACAATCTGCATGTAAAGTCATCATAACGGTTACGAATGTTAAATTCATGAGTTACTGAATAGCACCATTTGTTTAGAAGACAGTTGGTTTTTATATTCTTATCAGACTTCAAGAACAAGCTTCATTCTCTATTAAAAATGACGAGTCCAAACACTTCGACTGACTTGTAGAAAGTTGGTTCCGTCAGAAAGACATGTTATTTGTGAGACGACTGTCTTTAATTCCTAACTCAAATCATGCGTATAAGTTATGTTAAGCTTTACAGAATGAAAAAAAAAGAACAAAACCAAAAAAATCCGAGAAAATATAGCAAAAACTCCTGCGAAGTGAAATCCTCTCTGGTCAAGTCCACGAATTTGGATTCTGGAGTCCAGGTTTGGAATATGTGATGTTTTCATGATTCAGAACACTGAAGCAACAAGTATTCAATAGTTTCTGACGTTTTAGCTTCTCAAAAGCTTTGAATTCAAATCAAATCAGGTTAACTATGAAGTCGACTTTAGACATGTCTAGGGAAAATATTTATTATGTTTTTATTTTGTGAGTTATCAACAACTTATTGAGTTGAATGAATTCAGATATGTTTGAATGAGTATCTGTAAAAATTTGACAGCAATTGCATAACTATTGGCTGAGATATTACCGAAAAACCAAAAGTGGAAATGTTTATGTTCGCGACTGTACATATTGTTGCTGGTTCGAGCGATTCAAACTTTTCTCCATCACCAAAACTCAGTTCTCACCATGCTAGACTGTACCAGAAGTCCCGCACCTGCTTGTGTCTGCATGGAATATCTCACAATCACATCTTCCATTGGTCTTGTCTGAAACACAAATAGACTCCGCCCATTTGGCCCACTGTACCTGGCTCGACATATCCTTGCCCTTGACTACTTCCCGATATGGTTCAGTAGAGATACCCTTGGATGTCAGATTTCTTGGTTCTGGAGTTAATAGACGTCTCTCTTCTGCTTTTTTCTCCTCTGCCTGAGAATCGTGTGCGGATTACAAAAGAGCGTGACTTACGACTTCGATGTAGTCCATGAACTCTTGCTTGTTAGCTGTGGCAAAGGCAGGCATACCGGTTTCAGGATTGATGTCCGTTAGAACCGAAGGTGGGTCGATGCCCTTCTTTGTGCACTCCGTCTTGAACTTGTTCATCACTTTAGCTCCTTCTGATTTTCTGAATTTTTAGATTCTTGCTGGATGTCTGTTTCTTCGTGCGTTCTATCCTCTTTCTATTCTTTTTTCTCTTTCGGTTGTTTAACTCTCAACTCCATCATCATCTGAAACTCACGAGAGCAACGGCATCAGAAATTTCGCTTTGCCTTGGAATCCGGACATCATTGCGGATGTTGCATTAGGGTCACCATTACGCACAGCATCCATGTAGTCCTGAAATAAATTCCGAATTTTCTGACAGAAGAAAACCAACTTTCAATAGCTTCCTGAGCAGAGCCATGTACATTTGCGCGATTTTCTCCTTTATGACATCTATACAAACGGTCAACATAGATAGACCGATAATAACGATGCCGAACAGAAACATCATGTATTCTGGATTTGCTGGTGTGACGTCTCCAAGTCCTGAAAGATTACCAACTTCTCTCTCTCTCTCTCTCTCTCTCTCTCTCTCTCTCTCTCTCTCTCTCTCTCTTTTCTCCTTACCAATGGTAGTCAATGAAATATAACAAAAGTAGAAACTTGTGAAGAATGACCAATCTTCAAAGAGACAGAAAACCCAAGCGGATAGCATAATCCATGAGACAGTGACTGAAAAAAGTTATTGGCATTCGAAAATTGAATAAATTTTCTTCTTACTCACCGAAACAAAAATATAGTTCAAAAATAAGAATTATTTTTCATTTTTATAGGTTTTCAAAACTCGAATAAATTGATCAATACCAAAAAGTGTTGCCATAACAGGTGGGTCGATCTGTTCTTCTTCATCATTTTCATTTTCCGATACAATCGACCCTAACTTCTTCTCGTCAATCAGAGTTCCCATGGAATCCGCCTAAGATATACCTTAATCTTTGAAATAAATCAAGACTAACCAGGGTCAGGTCTGAACCTGAGATGATTCCCATCTTGGCAAGTTTCTTGTTGAAGGCTTGGTATCTGCTCCGTTCTTTGGAGTCTTCTTGGAGTGTTGTGAAGCCCATTTTTACACCTGATTTAGGTTTTTATGACTCTTCTAAGGTAGTGCACACCTATCCACAGCCACAGACCACTCGTGAACTCTGCGATGATACGTATCCATTTGAGTAGAAAGTTGTTCAGTGACGTCAGCATGAACAGCATGATCGGGATACCAACGAAGGCGTAGATCATTGTGGCTGTCTGACCGGCTCTGGTTTTACAAGCGATGTTACCGTATCCTGAAAATCGAGATGTGTGTGAGAGAGTTTTGAAGTCTTTTTAGAAATCAGAAACTATATTGTCCGTACTGATTAGCTTAGCGCCGTGAAGACAGAGAAATTCTCCAGTTTCCACTTCTCACCGATCGTTGTGAAAATGGTTCCAGCGTAAAGAAACGACATCCAGAAGGTCCAATCAGTAGTGATTTCATCTTCCAGATCATCAAACTGAAGTTCCCTTTCGAATTGAATAATGGATTGTTTCCAACGTTCTTCTCGATTTTCACGGTTTTCTATGTAGATTGTTCGTAAACTGTAAATTTTTATGTGAACAAAGAGAGAGAGAGAGAGAGAGAGAGAGAGAGAGAGAGAGAGAGAGAGAGAGAGAGAGAGAGAGAGAGAGAGAGAGAGAGAGAGAGAGACTCACTTCAGAACTAAATTCTCCCTAGCTATCAATCTCTGATGATACGTTTCCTCCTTAGCAGCTAAGTTTGTTGGAACCTAAAATAATTATTGTACAAACGCTGAAACTGAGAAAAGGTTACCTCCAACCACATGAACAAGTGAGCACCTAGAATAGAATACAGAGCGATTAGAATGAGTAACTTGGCGCTTAGCAAAAGCTTCTTGATTGGATTGAAAACGAAGCAGATGTAGAACTTTCTGGAATTTCAAATTCTTATTCTGAATTATAGCAACTTTTTTACTCACAATTTCCTCACAGAGCTTCTCGCACTTTCATGAAGTGACTCTACAAGAGTTATAGGTTTCTCCTCCTCGAAGTTGTGCATAAGGTGGCATCTGAATTTTCAAATTGTAAAAATATAATAATTTGAGTTAACCTTGAAGATGTGATTCCAGCCTCTAAATCAACATCATCTATTATGTGATCTGGCTCGATTTGCACCGCCTGAAATTATGCTGTGATATTTTTTTAAAATTAATTTAGACTTGGCATGAAGTTCACTTTGAGTAGAAATTCATATCAACACTCTTTTTTATCCTTATTTTTTCCAATCTGATGTCGTTCATTTTTTGTTTTTCTACATTTTTGTTTTAGAACCGTACTAGATCCAGAGTTTAGTATGACAAACTAAACTTGTTTAGCTGTAGTTTTTCTGTTCTGTGGAATTTTTTTTGTTTTTATTTTTCGAAGACATACGATTCTCTTCCATTAATACATTTGTGAAAATTAGTTATTTCTGTAGATTTTCAGAAACATAATAAACATATAGGACAAAACTTCGCTCTGATGAGAAATAATTTTTGTTTGTTTAAACTTGGAAAAGGCAAAAATCATGACTCATAATAACTTGAAACTTTCTCAAATTCAAGTTTTAAAAAATTGATTAAATGGGAAACCTGTACAGAGACTGTGGGAGCCGGTGACCGAGCCGCGTGGAAAAACATAGAATACAGTACTAAGTTCGTTCAGCCTGGGAATGTGGTCGGCGGTCGGTCAAAAATGACCTTTGAAGGGATAAGAGTGAGCTTGAGCGCTACTATTTGATATTTCAAAGTGGGCAAACAGAAGTGTGTTGTGCGCCAAAATGATAGAAATTCCGTTGCAAACATGATTTTTGGACAATCTCGATGCATGTGCCGCATGTATGGTGTAGTGGGGCACCATGACAGAGTGGATATCGAGGGTTCGGATCCCGTCATGAAGTCCAAGCTAATGTTTCTCACCGGTCAGTGTCCTGGAAAACTGTTCATGATAAGATTATTATTCTGAATGTCAAACGCCTTTGAAGAGAAATGTAGTCATTGTATTTTCTACTGTTCTATTCTTTTTTTGAAAACAAAAATTTCCCAAAATAATATGTGCTTTTTTGTCTCAATGATTTGATTTTCCGCAAAAATAGCAAGGGTATACGTACAGTTCTCTAGAGTAGAAATGCTTGATTTTTTTTACCTTGGGGAATCATTATTGTTCTACCATCTTTTTTCATTATGGCTGTAGCAAATATTGTTGCAGTAATATTCCTGTACGATTTTAGGTGTCCCAAAATAACATGACCAATATCTCTTCCTCCTTTCTGCAACCTTCCAACACAACTTTTTTCACTTCATTGCGACAAGACAAACAAATTTTGACAGGTCTCAAAACGCGTACTTTGTCCCACGCGTTTTGCGCAAAAACCCCGTCAAATTGGAATCGACTTCGGTCTGCTGGTGCGACACGGATTGAGAAGTCGTCAGCCGACAACCAACAATTTCATGTATAATTTCTGGGTTTCAACTGGTCGTTTGACGTCGTTGGTCGGCTTGAACCACTTGGAATTCACGTAAACTTATCAGCCTACAAAGTTCGAGAGAATGAAACATCTGGTCGTTCGATTAAAATTTGACAACGAGGCAAAGGTGTTTTTTAATAACAACAAAAACTTTCCCAGAATAAACAAAGATGGAATGTTCGAGGAGCACATTGCTCGATTTTGTTCAAAAAACGGTTCATTCGGATATCTAGTTCAAAAAAGTGAAAATTGTCTCATTCTAACGAATCAAGTTTTCACAATGAGTTTCTACAGTTTGTTCTCAGCTCAAAAGCAATAGACTCAGATACTCTACACACTTCAAAAAATCAAGAAAATTATTCCATAAATCTAGTACTTGACTTACCTAACAAAAATTACAAAACCTACTACAGTAAGACTTTGCAAGTTCATAGAAGTTTTAAAGTTGAATATAGGATTGAAGTTTCTCTACAGACTATAAAAGCTACTGTGAACTCTCGTGATTTTTGTCGGTAACAGTACCAAAACGTTTCTACAAGAGCTCGTTGAACTTCTGTTTACCCTCATTAGCACGTTGAAGTGGATGACCAGCTCTCGTGAGTCATGGATATACTCAAACAGTTTGACACTGGAGGAAATTGAATAGCGAATCTATCTTCGTGCAAGAAATGGTTCACATTGAAAAAAACCGTAAGAAAAACTAAAAAGAAATGAAGTCTTCTTCGAAATACAGCAACAGGGTTCGTTTGGGTATTAGTTTTATCTCCATATCCCCACTCCAAAATGTTTCTCGGGCGTACACGGGGCGCAAAACGGAATTGGCGTTGCCACCAACCTTTATTGTTGGTGGTTACTATCACCGTTCAAACCACTTCTAAGAAATCCATGCAACTTTTGAAAATCCATCTTCCCTCTATTTGAATTCCTTACTTATCCTACAGGAGATCCAACACTTGAGGGTGGGGATTTGAAAGGAAATCTTCTTAATGAACTCGGACGTATGGTTCTTGGTCTAAGCCCAGATAAACCAAATTCTTCGCAAGATCAACAAAACATCGACAAGAAAATATGTATGTACACCGTCATGTTGATTTCAATGCAAAATGGGGACAAACTTAAAATTGGAAAATTTTTTAAAAAGAAAGAAAGAGAGCTAGATAAAAGGAGAGAGAGAGAAGAGAGAGAGAGAGAGAGAGAGAGAGAGAGAGAGAGAGAGAGAGAGAGAGAAGAGAGAGAGAGAGAGAGAGTGAGAGAGAGAGAGAGAGAGAGAGAGAGAGAGAGAGAAAGAGAGAAAGAGAGAGATAAAACTTACAAAGTTGGTCTCGTAGCGTTGCTTCTCCATGTCTACAGTAACTCGTTACGGCTTCATGACTTCCCTGTCGGATCAGAATGGACGGAGTGTGGAAGTGGCGGATGGGGGATGTTCATCTACAGACAAGAACATGGCCACTTGTCGAGTGGCTGTTAAACACAGCGCACCCTAAGACAAGGCGATATCGAGAGATTTGGACTGTTAACTGTGCTTGAAAGAAAAACAACAACGGGTCGAGGAGCATCGGTTGCAGCGGGCAATGTTTTGACGGAACGTATCCATGACGATATTGTACTCGATCTACGGGGAATTTTCGAAATATGCGACTTTTCTGAACTCTCGTACTTCTGCGTTTTTCACATAAAGTTTAAGATCACTGTGTATAATACATCGTTGACTATTTATATTGGAGAGGCACATAAAACCTCGCTATCTGAACGAGGTTCAGTTAGAAATTTCAAAAAAAGTTTACTCCATCTTACTTTGACAGTACGCTGAATCAATATCATTTGCTTATCATGAATCCCAATGGTTAATTTTCGAGGCTACATATTTTACACTGTTCTGTGTATGAGGCTGGCAAGAAGGTCCTCAGAAATGTTGAATTTTAATCTTGTTGAAACATCTCAAAACCAGAAATAAAATTTTTCTTTGTCATTCACAGTTCTTCGCCATCCACATTTTTTCAAAGCTTCGGCTGATTGCATTCAAACCATTTATTGACATAATTTCGTGATTGGAAGTTCTATTCTTTTAGTGAGTGTTGTTTGACGGATGAAAAGTGTCATTTTGAAGAAGCAAGGAGAACGACTAAGAAGGATACAAAACCGTTTTCATAATTTTGTGCATTTCCACGAACTTAAAGACGGAAAAATGATAAATAATTGTCTTTTTTATTTAGACGGAGTTATTTTCCTTCATAGTCAACTGTATTTTCAATGTTTCCTTCAGGACTAGACGGAATCGCTCTCCTCTTCTCAAGACGGAAATCACGTTTAGAGCTTTGAATCCAAAGAGTACTAATTGATGAGCATCACAACATGCGCGTATCCAGACTACTAATCTGAATTAGTAGAAGCTGCCAACTTAATTTCGTGCGAATGGACATTTGTTGTTTTGAGTAGGAGTTTGGGTTCCATATGGGTTCGAATTGAGTTAAATTCGCTGACCGCGAGGATGATAATTGTCGTTTGTACAAGTAGAACTTTGGTACACTCTGATGATTAAAGTTTTTGAAATTTTTGAAATGGTTTCTTATCGGGATGAAGTCGTTCACAACTCGATTAAAACTGACTAATGTTTGGTTTTCTATGCGCCGCGGCTACGTCAGGGCAAAGTCCCAGAATCCAAACAAGATCAAAATATGGTAACAAAATATTTATCTTTTCAAAAAACCGTGACTTGATCATCCCCTATCGCGGCATTATTTTTTCCTAACTCGGCCGTATGTTGAAAAACTGTGGAAAGAGTATTGTCTAGCTGATGAACTCGGTAAAGTACATACATTCAATACGACTAGCAAGTAAACGGCATACGGCTGAAGGAGTTCTGGTTAGTCACAGTCTTGACTTTTAAACTACATACCGAAGAAGCTACGAACTTGTTGAACTGTTCTGTAAAATCACTCCATTTCTTTCTCGAACAATACACGTTTTATGTGCGTGTCTTTCTGTTTATTACGACTCAAAAACAGAAACGAATTTTATTAGGAACTAAATGTTAGTCGTGCCGTCAGCCTCCAGAATCGCTTCATTCTTCGTCATACGTTTGCAAAATGCCGTCACTCTTCATGAAGGACCGTTGGAAGAGCTGCAATAAAAAGTTTATTGTTACCAGAATTGGTTGACTTCATCATATGAAGTTCACAACAAGTTTCGAGTCATACATTGTTCATAATATTATGCTGTCATGAGAGTCGGAGAACTCTTTCCATTTCGAATATTAATTGCAAATAAAGATGTACAAGTGGCGGGAGAGGAATGGGTAGTTGCTTACTGTAAAGACCTTTCTTTTTTGATTATCAAATAACATAGAATCATCTCAAATTGTTGCAGCAAAGAGATAAACAGAACTTTTGCAGACAACCTAATACTTCAATGAAATCATGTTTTAAATATGACCAAGTTCTAATTTTTCAAACAACCCCCTAGAGCTTACATACGTAGTCCAGGGTTCTAATGAAAGGGTCGATGTATAAATTAAAATGCAGATTTTCTGAAATCATGTTCAAAATTTGACATAACGTCATGCTGTACTTTTCCTAATTACAAATTTCAAGCATATGTACGTAGAGTCGAAGCGTATGATAAAAAATGTCAAGGTACAAATTAAAAAGCATGTCGATCTGCAGCATTTTTCTTGACCACTAAGGATTAAAACGGAACCAGCTCACTTACGTCTCATCAAGCAGACCGAAGATCATAATACTACTTGAGAATGACGCGAGTTACATGTTTTCAGTTTACTTGCCTGCTAAGGAAACTTCCGGTTTTTAAGGGAGTTAACGACGTTTTGAAGTTCCAACCGAACTCAATAGCAAAAAAGCTAGATTCATCAAACAAAGCTAGGTTCAACAACATACTGTATCCCACAATCTGCGTAATAAATCAAATTGGTAATTTGTAACAAGATTTATGGAATGTAATCAATCAACTCTGCAACATACCTTGTGGTTCTGGATTGGGTTGTCGAATTTGTGGCTTCTTAACGACGGGCTAATCTGGTTGTACCCTGTAAATTTATGTTCAGAACAAGTTGGAAAAGACACGTTTTCACTATTTTTGATTGTAAAATCTAAGAATTGGTTCTCATTTTTGATTAAAATGCGAAAACTGGATTTTTCTCGAAGACAATTTTCTGAATTTCGCTTTTGGAAGTACGAAAGTCCAAAATTCGATTTTAACGGGAAAGAAACATTCAGTTAGAGCAAGAACTGAACGGTATTTTTTTCAGAAAAAGTTTTCAGACCCTTCGAAAAAACTAGAAACTTTGAAGTTAATTTTTTTTGACAGAGAAATTGTGAGCCAGGTTACAGAGTTTTTGATAATGAATCACAGGGTGACTTTCCGACTCAATTTCAATTTTATAACCGTAAAACTGTGTAGAAAGAGTTTTGTATGCTTTCGTCGCTTTTCATCCCACAGTGGTTTAGTTTCCTAACACAGAGTGTAGTAGTAACAGCTTTTCTTTTCATTTTTAGTGAGTCAAGTTTAGACCTAGGTTGAAGTGAGGGTATGGTGATCGTTTTATTTTCTAAATTTCTACAGTAATTGCTACATTAACCAACTCACAAAGCTTAATGGGTGTCACGGCTAAGATCATTGCGAAGAGCAGCAGTAACCTGATAGACAAGTTCATGTCGGAATGACCACAGCTTCGGGGGCGTGCCGTCGTCTGCAAAATATTCATAATCAACCCCGCCCTTGATGTATACGGTAGGGGGTGTGGCTTGTTCATTTGTCAAAGACGAAAGAAGGCAAAATGGTTGATTGATCATATGGCAGACGGCCAAAGTACACGGGTTGTGACTTGGCTGCAGAACTTTACCTAGAAAGACCCTTGCGTAGTAATAGTTTACCTCCGAAAATAAGATTTGTGTAAAAATTCCTGGAATAAAATTAGATAATCAGGATTTCTGACATGTGATCATACCCGTATGGGAAAATAGACTCTTGTCACAATCATTGTGTGATCTTTATTCTTTGTGAGAAAAATCTTGAGTCATAAAGGGTTTGATGACATTTTAAGTGGGGATTTTTTTTGAAAATCTAATGACATGGGACGTACCAAGACCCGGAGATCTTGTTTGTTCTGGAAGGTTGCTTGCGTTTTCGAGTTTTCTCAAAACGATAGGGGTGGTTTCTTCTAAAATAATGATTGATTGAAATTATTTCTTAAATGATGATTAAAAATGACTTTTTCAAAAAACTTCTGTTTTAAATATTATTTTCTGTTATTGAAATTCTGATATACTGAAAAAAATCAGAATGTGGTTTGTACGTATCTTGCCGTTCAGTGAACATACTACGGAAACTATAAGTATTTTATGGTATTTTTTGTTTGCAACCAAACTTCACAACAACTTCTGAAATCGGTTCTCCTCAGCATACTTGCAAATCCCTTGGAAAACACAGATTCTGCTATTTTGGTGTTACTTTCGTATGATTCGCTATTTTCTGAGCAATGGATGGTAGCTGTTAGGCAGAAATAGAATTGAAATCCACCACAGGACTCCGCCAGTTCACCCCATGATCCAGAAGTATTCTCAAAACAAAGTCAACCCGTTGTCACATGTCATTCTTTCTCATTCTCATAACCGAAAAAATGACGCAGAAATGTGGGAAATCACATTCTCCAATTATCAGTCATTTCCGAGTGGGAATTGTTTTCCAGCGTGAGATTTTCATCCGTCAGTGATGTAGACAAAAATATTTTAGGTAACATCGAAGTCATCATTTTCGATGTGCTATTCATAATTTTTAAAGAATGTGAGAGCTTCTAAAATGGGTGTACATATTTATACAGTATGACCTTATTCAATTGAAGATATTCTTGTTACATTAAAAAGGTGAACTTCAAATATCTCTTTTCTGATTGAATTTGGCTTTCTATCTGAAAAAAAAAAGAAAATTCAGCTCTAAAAATAAAATCGAGAGTCCCCAGAACAGTGAAAGTCATTTCCTGTCTAGGTAAGATTGGGTCTAGACCCTGAATTGCTCTTTCAGTGTCAAGGAGGGAAATATTGTGCATCCGCGGCAACCCGTTTTGTTCAAATCACTTTAAACGTTTTAACGTCTGATGCCTTAATTTGCATCAAGACGACGCCAACACGTCACATGATCTCACTTTTTCTGATGTGTTGCGACCAGGAAACTCGTTAATTATTATAATGACACAAATCCCTTTGGGGAGTCCCTTCAATCTAGACTTGTTCAGTTTTTGGCAACCATCTGTGGAAATATTACAGGATGATGAGAGATAAGGATACTTTGTTTAGGCCTATGAAAGTACAGAAACTTCACAATCGTGCAGAAGTGAAATTACTGTAGTCCTCATGAAAACTCATGTTCAGTTTTTTCCTCCACACTACTTTTTGTAGAAAGAGTCGACATACTTCCACACATCGTGCACAATTCATCAACATCAGCTCTAAAGACTTGATCTCCACAAAATGTCCAAAAAAACACATCACAACCAGAGGAGAAACTGTGAAAATCTGTACTATTCAAAACCATTCATGTTCAACAATTTCAAATTGAATCCTACTTTCCAATCAAGGTTTTGTATAGAGAGTGTAAAGATTTGAAGATCGAAGTTTTTGGAGATTTTTTGGATGAATAATCAAGACCAAAACTAGTGCGTAAGCGAGGTGTGACTCAATTACGGGTTGTAGGAAAATACTTGAAGTCTTGAGAATTTTTGGAATACCAGTTCAACTCCAATGAGACAAAAAACATTTGGTTCACAGAAAAAATCTCGGAATAGTGAGATTCCTGTTTTATTCATAGACACATCTTGAAAATCTTGAAAGTACGGAGGCAACAGGGAAAAGCTTAGGCGACTGATGATACATCACAGATTTTCGACATCTGGTCAAGAAATAGTTAAACGGACAGAGTTTTGGAAAAGGAATGACAGCATCACTAAAAATATCAGAGTATTGGGATTTATAATGGAGAATTTTCCCATCTAAAATTTTTTTCTGAACTCTGCAATGATCTTTCTAATGATAAAATTGAAAATCACCAAGATTCTGCTTTGGTCATAAACAATAATTCAACTCGGTTGCAAGCAAGGACGAAAATTAAGAGTCATAGTAGGTTTCTATTTCTGTCTTGATCTTTGTGCTCTTGGCAGCTGATACCGATTTAGAGTTGATCCTCAACTAAGAACATAAGCGTTGTGCGAATTCGCGCAGAAGTTCGATGGAAAAATGTTCCGATACGTAGAAGTGATTACCTTCTCTGCTGAAATTCGAAAAAAAAACTTCACTGGATTTACCGTGAACTAACAGAAAGTATAAAAACCGGGGACGTGACTAAAATATCGATATCATCATTGGATTATCAATCATTTTTTATCTTATATAAGTCTTTTTCAATGTTCGAGAGCTTTTAAGTAAGTCTGTCTTTCAAAAAACATCACAGTAACCTAGTGAACCGGCACCCTGACTTCTAGTAGAGTTTTCGAAAAAAAAAATCGTAAATTTTAAATTGTGAAAATTGTCTCAATGAGATTTTTTGATCTTCAAACCTTCCGGTCAGCAAACATGAGAAAAGTCTGGACTACCGTTTTTTTTTTCTGAGATTTCAATAAAATTCAAATTCAGAATGTTTATCGGCAATGCAACAGGTCCAGAATTTTTCACATGTATCTTCCTTCCGGTAGGTGCGAACATAAAGGGAAAATAGGGAAAACTCTGTAATTTCAGCCAACTGCTTGTTATATCCACAATGGGAACAAATGTAACGTTCACACGTGGGTCAACCTGATCATATGCTTCCTCCTGGTTTCATACCCAATCGCCTGGATTCACGGCTTCTGGTACATCATCAAAAAACCGAATCGAAATCCGGAAAAAGTTAGCTCATCGGCTGCAACTTCGGTGGAGAATAGTAGAAAATAAATTCTTAACTCAATGTTTTCTGATTGGAACCAGTCAGACGTAGATTTTTTGTTACTTGCAATTCAAAGATGTTTTCATTGTGTGTGGTCCACCTGCTAGTAGTGTGTTGTATATCTTACAAACAGTGGCGGTATTTTTCTGCAAACACATGCATATGTATCGCCCTTATCTGAAACTTGAGGACATCGGCAAAATTGGTGATATTCCTGTTGAAGTTACGGTGATTCCCAGAGATAGATTTCGAGACCATTTATAGTTGTTACTTTGTAGTTTGTGATCAATCTGTGACTTTCTTCTTGCAACTAGAATGTAGTAGCCTATAGAAATGTGATCCTTGATAAAATACCGACCTTTCCTAAGCTGGTAATCTCTGGCTGAATACTAGAAAATTGTACGTTACCAAATGGCTCGTGGAATTGAACATTCAAAGGCTAAACAGCCAAAACGTGAGAGCCAAGGGTCATTTTATCTTATTTTTGTGAGTTTGTGTATGTTATTTTCTTGAGAGAATCTAAATGCGTGTTGGTTATGCTACTGGTCCCGAATTTTTCACTTGCATTTTCCTACCGGTATGTGAAGAGAGAAAGAGAGAGAGAGAGAGAGAGAGAGAGAGAGAGAGAGAGAGAGAGAGAGAGAGAAAGAGAGAGAAAGAGAGAGAGAGAGAGAGAGAGAGAGAGAGAGAGAGAGAGAGAGAGAGAGAGAGAGAGAGCGAGAGAGAGAGAGAGAGAGAAAGAGAGAGAAAAGAGAGAGAGAGAGAGAGAGAGAGAGAGAGAGAGAGAGAGAGAGAGAGAGAGCGAGAGAGAGAGAGAGAGATAGCGATATAGATACAGATAAAGAGAGATTCGAATGCGTCAGCCTCCCTTTTTAAAATCTATTCCTCATATTTTTATTGGATGAATCGAAAACAAAGTTGATTCTACTTTCCCCAGTTCGTAATAACCGTACCTGCATGTAATTGAAGTGCTCTATTCTTTCACAATACATTCATGGAGAATTGATGAGAAGCCATAGAGGACAGCTCGAAAATTCAAGAAAAATTCAGCCAACTGCAATTTTCATGCACAACGCAAACAAGTGCAACTTCCACAGCTGGGCCAACCTCATCGGATGCTGTTTCTTAGTTTTGTATCCGTTCGCCTGGGTCCACGCTTTCTGGTATATCATTACTCAGCCAAACATGAACGTTGAGGCTATAGTGACATTGCCTGTCGCTACTCTCGAAGTTGGAGCAGAATCACAATAAATATTGCTCACACTGTGTAGTTGACCACGTTCACACGGAAAAAGTTTTACCGCGAGGCACATTCTCTCTTACTCTAGCTTCGAAATAACGTTGCCAGACCATTTCGATTCGACGTTTACTAAGATAGCCCAAGTAATGAGAAAATAGAACAAGTCCCAGAGATACTTTTATTACAAACTTATTCTTATAAAATTGGGGTATGTACAAATCAGATTTATAGAAATTTCATTGTGGAGGTAGGGAATGCTTTCAAACTCTTAAACAAAAATTATTATTCGAAACAAACAACGTAAGTCGGAATAATCCTCTCCGGGTTTCTCACAATGTATTCAGAGAACGGTAGAGACATACCGTAGATGCCTTCATAACGTCGACGTTGTTTCATCGGGAGAAGTGGCAGTGATGCTCCTGAATTTTTAGAATCGGATATCCATACTGGAAGATCATTCAGTAGCTAAGGATCGAACGCCTCGCACTCCGCCTCGCATCACTAACCATTCATATTCATAGCTCCATCTGAGAAATGTTCACCAGTATACACCAAAGTATCTTCATCTTTGACTGCCGACTCCAAGTTGTGAGAAGTGTAGGCAAGGTCTCGGATTTCTCTTGTTTTGCCTAGTACTGCCTTGAAATAAGATTGTTATTAGGCCCAAAATAAGATCAACCTTGCACAGGAACATGTACTTCAGACCGTTTCTGGAAACTTGGCAGTACCCGCTACTCTTTTGGAATGAGTCTGCGAGGTAGAGGCCCTGAATGTGTATTGATCGGTTATCGATCGATTGAAGTTGCAACTTACAGGTCCGAACAAATCTCCATTACGGGAAGCGATTGGTGGGTCGACGAGGAATCCTTTTCTGATGATGCTCATGATATTCTGTGGTTTTGTTCCATGCCAGAGCCACCTGAAACATTTTGGAACCCAACTTAATTTTTCAGTCTTACATTTGATTGCCATCATTCTCAAACTTCGCAAAGTCCATCAACGCCTTCCTCGGGGTAATTTTGAGAATTCCCTGAAGATTTTACATAAGATGGGGATATTTGATCAACTACCTTAACGTCCGAACCTCTTCCACCTGTATTATAAACCGCCTGCAGGATCTGTTGGCTGTCACGATCTGACGACTTGAGTTGTTCGAAACTGCATTCTAGAGCTGACTTGATATAGCTGAAAAAAGATTATGTGAAGTGTCACAGTAGAGAATAAGCAGTGGGTCCAATATTTCCTACAGTAACTACAGTATTCTTAGAGCTTGCGAATTTCAAACTAAAAAATTATTACTATCATGAATCTCAAGAACTTTCAAAAAGATTTTCGATTCTGAGCCACAACTTTCATGGATCGGGATTCTGAGCCACTACTTTTTTATATGAATTGGTCAACAGGATACAGAATAATATTTTCGAGAATCGAATAGTCCCAGAAGAATATAAGCAGCTGATCAAAATACGTGACGGCTATAGTAAACTTATTCACCTGAGCCTTGCTTCCCCATCAAAACGAGCTGCAGCCGTGAGCACAGTCATGGACGTTTCCACTTCATCCATTCTGTTGAGAAGGACTTGTGCTTGTTGAATAGCTGTCTTCTGAAAGTTCTTCTGCTAGTTATTCAGGTTTCATTACAAACGTCATCGAATCGAGTCAAACTGGAGAACTCGAAGTTTCCCATTGGCACGATCGCGTAGAAGTCGTTAGTCAGTTTGCTCTGAAGTTATTCTGATTAGAAATCTTCCATTCCAGCTCACCACAGTGTTGTAATATTCTAGTAGCTTCTCATCATCAACATTATCCGTCAGCATCTTTTCTATAGCAAGTCTTGTTCCATCACATTTCTTGAGGATCTCTCGACCTTTCTTGATTTGTTCTTTTGTGATTCTTCCAAAAGGCAGTTGGACACCAGCGTGCGAATTCTGAACTCTCACCTTTCCAAAAATCATTTTCAAACAAAGTTTCCCACTTGCTTGGCATATCCTTTGAGCTCTGATGGTCTGCTGATGTCCCTAATGAATTCCAGAATCGGATTCTCAACCTTCTTCTCTTGGACGTCAGGAATCTTAACCCTCTTGTGAAATTACGGTCCTTGGAGATACTGTACCTCTAGGTCAGCCAGGCTCTGTGGGCTCAGATCGACATCAATCAATCGATATTTAGATGCAACAGGTGTGAACGATTCAAGTTCCTTCCATTCATTTCCTGTTTTTGATTTCCAGATGCTTTTGAACTCTTTGGCTCCTAAATTGAATATTCTCTTCTCTCTCTCTCTCTCTCTCTCTCTCTCTCTCTCTCACTCTTCTCTCTCTCTCTCTCACCTAGCTCTTCGGAACTGAAAGGTGTCCTTTGAAACTCTCCACATCCACTGCCAATTCTACCCCAGTTGGTGAACAATATCCACAAATCGGCGTCTTTCCTCTTGATCAGTTGCATACGGTAAAAGTTATGGAACCCATAAGTTCCTCGGTGGACGTCACTTTTTGTGATCAGAATCTGTAAATTTCGTTGAGTTTAGGGATACAGCTAATGTTTGTTTTTAATATTGGAAGTTCCTCCAACTTACGTTATAGTACTGCTCAGTGACCGAATCGAAAACGAGCTCTCCCGTTTTCTGATATTCACTGTTCTTGTGCGGCTTCGGGATTTCGTTTTTCTTCTTCTGAAATTGATTTTATTCAAAAACGTTAAAATTTATACGGTTGCAACCAGATAGTAGAAAAAAGTGTAGATACAATTCCTGACCTCAACATTCTTCTCGGTCCACTTGGCGATGTATTCTGCTGAAGCCCCTTCAACATCGTACGGACAGGCTAGTGAGGTACTGAGATCTCTGATATTGGTCAAACTCTTCCTGAAATGACGATCAATGTGAAGAAACTTTTGAAACCACTCACAGTGTCCATTTCGACTCTTGACCAACAATCTTCGCCATTACTGGAAGCATGCGACGTTGACCCAGTCGTTGGCATAGTTCTATGGGAGAGACGTTAACCTGAAGCATGTCTAGGTGCCACCACATTGGTGATGAAGTAATCGAAAAGAGATCTACAGAAAAATTTCAGCGTTTTCATGTTCTCAGATCCAGGAAATTTTTCTTTTTTCCATTTTGAAATGAGTTCTGATGGAAAACGAGCTCAAAACCAAATTTGAGACGTATCCGAATCAACGTTACGGAAACAGGTTACATTCTCAAGTCGCGCACCACTTCTCACCTTATTCGTCTTGGTTAAAAGAGCTTTCAACAAATTCGGCTCAGAAGCAGCAATTTTTCTGAGTAGTTTGAAATTCTCCCACTCGAAGGGTGTGATCATGTAATGAATGAAGTTGTTCCCATCAGAATCAATGTCTGATGCCAGGGAAGTCTGAAAATGAAGATGAAAGGAATATGAACAGGAACTCACATCAATCTTCATTTTAGATACTAACTTTGCTTTCTTCGGTGACGGTTCATAGTCCTGAAGAATGAATCAGTTTTCAACTAGAATTATGATGATAGTTATACCTCAAGAGCGATCGTGTTAACTTCATCTGATGGTACCACCTCAGTATCTTCTTGTACGTCTTCTTCCATATTCTGAACTCTATCTACTTTCTATTTGAATATGTTTTACCTCTTCTGCGTCGTCTTCGCTTCCGTAATCCGAAACATTGTCTGAATTCGTCTCTCTCTCTCTCTCTTTTCTTTATTCCCCTCTCTCTTCTCTCTCTCTCTCTCTCTCTCTCTCTCTCTCTCTCTCTCTCTCTCTTCTCTCTCTCTCTCTCTCTCTCTCTCTCTCTCTCTCTGTCTCTCTCTCTCTCTCTTTCTCTCTCTCTCTCTCTCTCTCTCTCTCACCTCCATCCCCTTCAGATGAATTTCTTTCCTCAGCTTGGTTTCCTATCGCTCCGAAACCAAAGACGGGTCTAGCACCAAAAAGTCCGAAAGACGCCGGGTTCTGTGAGAAATACAAGATGAGTTAACTTTCAACTGATTCACCTTAACTAGTAGTCAATAACCTTATTTTTTTCTATCCATAAGGGCTACTTTCTTCGGGACTTGGGTCCGCCCGTGCCCCGGTGCCTTAGAACCTGCCATCTACCCCCTCCCTCTCAAGGGGCCCTTTTTTTCGATTCAAAATCATATTCTGACTTGATCACCATTTCCTATTACTTCTATTTATACACGCTATTCTCTTTTTATCTATTTTTCCGTTTCTTGAAGATTGATTGACCACTTTTCCTCTCGAGGTTATTCCCGAAAAGAGCCTGCAAATCATCATCTGCGTTCAATTAATAGACTTTTCCCACCTCCACACACGACTTCTTGTTCGCCATGGTGGCCAACATCAAGGGTGTTCTTCCTTTTTCATCGGCTAATCGTTTGTTTGCTCCAAGTGAGATGAGCTCCTGGAAAAAAACAGAGAAATTGTTCGCAAATTATGAAACTTCAGACAATGCCTTCTCTACTTTTTGTATACTAACCTTGTAAATACTCTGTCGGTCTACTACTCCGGTGAAAAAGAACCTCCTTACAAGTTCCAATACTACTCACCTTTATCAACACTGGACTACCATGCATCACAGCCCAGCCAAGAGGACTCAAGTTGGTGACGTCATACTTCTGATCCAAAGGTCGTACATTTTCAAAGGTATCGTCCACGCTGAATTAGTCAGTCCATGAAATTCAAGCTATTCGCAAACCTCATAAGGGGTAGCTTGATCAGCTCCTTGAACCAACGCCATGCCTCATGGTTCTTGGGATTCTTCAGGATGCTGGAGAAGACCTTTTGAATTGGGTTGCCTTTCAGCTTGGTCCAAGTTTTTCCGAGTTTATTCTGAAGTATGAATTGATCCCAACAGTTCAAGCTTCTAACCTTAAAAAATTCCACCAAGCTCCAGTTCTTATTCTCAAAAGCTGCTTCGATACAGAGTGAAACGCCTTGTTTATCGATGATTGAATTACCAAAAGAGAGGATCTTGTTAAGAACGACAAGTTCAATGCATTCCAATTGGATGAGTCCTGAAATTTTGGTTTCAAATGCGTGAAGTTGGTCCAAAAATTTTGAAGATATCGATATTTGATTGAAAGAAGACATTTTTTCAACGACGAGAATCTAATAATGACTACTGTAATAAAAACTATCCACACACTGTCAATTTGGAATGGCCCACATCAGGTTTACCTTTGAAACTCTTCGCAAAGACAGTCAGAAGGTCAACCTTGAGGTTGATCTGTTTCCCTTCCAGCATGCTGTCGATCCTCTTCAGCAATTGATTGGCAAGGTTGTATTGATTGTTTTCAATTGCGCACTTCAAAAGCAACACGATCGGGTCGACGTCAATTCCACCAAGAGTGTCAAGTAGCACGTACATCATAGATTCCCATCCGGATCCCTGAAAAGTATAATTGACTTCTGAAGAATGGTCATTGCTCCCACCTTTGATATAATCTGAGCTGGGATGCTACTTTTCGGCTTCGGAGCCTTCTTGATGGCTTCTTGCGCACATTCCCAGATCCACTCCGTATTCTGGAAAATGTAAATTTATTGATTTGATAAAATAAATAGCTATAAAACGGCCATTTTTAAAAATAATCCACTAGAAAAACACCTAAAAATCCGTATTCAGTTCAAAAGCTAGTTTCATTCTAAGTTTTTCAACTCCGATAATTTATATTTTTCGGAGGATTTTCATCAGCACTGACAAAATGAATTGGGCAACGTTAAGTTGCATAAGAGTGAAAATTTCGCAGAACGAAAGTCGTAAAACAAAAGTTCGAGAAGGATGTAGATCTGATGTCCACTGATCTACAGCATTTGTTTTTTTTCCTCAAATGTTTTCTATGAATATTGAATAAATCTTTCTGATGAGTTCAAATTGTCTGAAGACAAAATTTCTTCCTGATGAAGGACCCCTACCTTCGTCTCCTGCTCCTTTTCCTCATAGAAGACGTCATCGGTGACGTTGCTGTTGGCTTGGATAAGTGTCAGTGTGATGGACCGTTTGCCATGAAGGACAGCCAGTCCTGAAAGTACAGACTGGTCCTGTTCTCACATATTCCAAACCTAGTGGAGTATTGCCAGCCTTGTTGTTCACATTGACTCTCACGCCCTTCCTGAGGAACGTCACAGCGCATACTGTAGCATCTCGAAGAGCTGCCAGGTGGAGTACTGTATTCCCATCAATGTCTGCGTCGTTCAGCTGGAAACTTTGTTGAAAATCGGAATTCCAACGTATTCTCACCTGCTCGGCTTCGACAGCATGTGCTAGAATCGATACCAATGCTATCGGATCCGTGTTCGCAGCATGAAGATTCTTCTCCTTGAAGTTGCTCTCGTTTCCGAATGCATAGTGGATTGCCATGCGCTCTTCTTTGTCCTGAAATCATTCAGTTCATTAGTCCTGAAAAAACAATTCTGTAGCAACCTGAACCACTCCTAAAAAAACAATTTGAAAAAAGTCCGAAAAACCCATAGCTGAGAAGCTGAGTGAAGATATTCCTCTTCGAAGTAATAATACATTTGCTAACCTTGGTTTTGGCATCGATTCTGGTAGAAAGCCACGTCACGGGTTCCAAAACACTATTCGCTGATCCATCGCATGCAATAGACGCTTCATGTAGGGCTGTGCGACCTTTCGAGTTGGTACCAGCCTGGAACTTACTTCTCATAACGCAGAATTACAAAAATCACCTGTCGCAGCGGCAAATACTTCTCAATCGTTTTAAACAGCTGCACAACACGATGATGATTGATTCTTGCAGCATAGTGGAATACAGTACTACCCTCTGAAGAATTATAAGACTCTCACTAAGCTTTAACCTAAGGTCTTACCTGCATCTCTAAGAGCCCAGTGCTCCTTAGGTAGTACTAGGAACTCCACCAGGTCGAACATCCTAGCCTTCACAATCAGCATAAGCAGAGTTCGATTGACTTCGATTACTGAACATTGAAGTTATTCGAAAAAGAATATTCCTAACCTTTGTCTTCCTGTTTCTCAGTCTTCTGAATCGAGTCATGCACTCCTTTGGTGATCGAATGAAGGGCTGATGCTTGCAGAATTTTTTTGGTAGCTTCTTCTTGTCCCATGAGTACTGTGGAGATCACAAGGATGTTTCCGTCTACATTTTCGACCGTTAGGAATTTTCTGAAAGTGATGGATAATACGGTAAGATATCAGGCATTAAGGAGAGTCTTGGTGTGTATCTTTGTATTTTCACTGAATGTGAAACACCAAGACTACTCCAAAAATTCAATTCAACTCACTCCAAGACTCCAGTGCGATGAGCCAAGTTCAGAATTCTAGATAACAGTGTCAGTGCCCGAGCGTTCTGAGACTCGACGGAAACCTCATGAGCGTCGGCCCAAAGCCAAGTGGTCTTGCCTTCTGGACCAGACGGAACCTTTTCAGTGAGGACAGACTTGTCAGCGTTCACCAGCGTTTCGATTATAGTGTTGATGATGTGGATGAACTCCTGAGATTTTTTCACTGCGTAGGTAGTACTCCATATTCAAATTTCAGCAATACATTGACGGAAATATTGGATAATCGTTCAGAATTTCACAATATGCTACATAAACTACATTGCAAGATGTATCCCGCAATTTTGTCTCAACTTTTTGGATCATCTACCTTCGTTTTCTACGCACACTCAACACTTCTTGAACAACCAACCTGTGCGGCAGCTTGTCCAACAGTAGTCCGGCCCGTGTTCAGGGTAGTGTATCTCTGAACAATCAACGCCAGAGGTGTTCTTCCCTGTGAATCAGTTTCCTTCAACCATTTCGCAATGTCTTCTTGTTTCAGTGTCTGAAATCTTCATTATTCTCTGTTGAATGTCGCCTTACCTTAAACACCTTGCTGACGTCATAAGCCCGTCTCTGAAGTTCATTGCCATGCCAGAGGTCTCTCGTCTCGTAGACGTCGAAGGGGACCGACAGTAGGTCATGAAGGAAATTGCCATTTTCCGACCTGCAAGAGGACGCGTTGCTTGAAAACTTTACATTTACTTACCATTCTTCGAAAACACCTCCAGTGGTGTTGATCTTTTCAAGAAGCAGTTCGAAGATTGCTAGATTTGTCTTCAAAGAGAGGTGGAGTGCGGTTTTACCTGTAGTATTTTCATTTTATCTCTCTCTCTCTCTCACACACACACACTCCTTCACTTTCTCTCACTCATTTTCTCTAACTATCGTTCTCACTATCTCTCTCTCTCTCTCTCTCTCTCTCTCTCTCTCTCTCTCTCTCTCTCTCTCTCTCTCTCTCTCCATCTTCCTTACCATTGTTGTTCTTCTTCAAAACATCTGCATTCGCTTTCATGAGCAAGTCTAGTATGGCTTTGCACTGTTTGATGGTGAGACCTTGTCCTGGCTTATCGAGCAACTCAAATCTACTAGAAGCGAAGACATGTAGCGGGGTAGATCCCAAACCGTCTGCGAGACTGGCGTCAGCACCTCTGGAAACGGTAACTTATTCTAAAAGACTCTTTTCTCACCTGTCAACAAGATACTTGATCTGATCACAAATACCGGAGTCGTATTGGGCATAAGTCAAGAGGGAAGCCAACAAGGTTGAACCATCATTGTCCTTACCATTGATGTTAACCTTAAGAGAGCGTTGTCATGAGATCCATGTCAAAAGAGAATCAGCTCACCTTGTCCTTACTCTTCCCATCCAGAAGCCAGTTGACGATTCCATAGTGACCTTAAGGTATGCTCTACAATTATGCGAGATGATCACAAACCATTCAGGTAAGCCACATGCAATGGTGTCAACATCCAACTGTTCTCAACGCTGAGACACGAGTCATCGACTTCTGCTAGGTACTCCAGAACATGTAACCATCCGTATGCAGCTGCGTAGTGTGCTGGCGTGTTGTTCGATGAATCTTTCTGAACTACAATTTTTCCAGATGGCACTATACAGTTAATTACCGTATGCAGATCGGCCCCAAGAGACAGAAGGTAGCTGACAATGTGGAGCTGTCCGTTGACTACAGCGTAAGTCAGAGCCGTTTTCTAAAAATTATAACATGACCGCTAACTCTGTTGTTCTAACCTTCTTCTTGTCCTTGCACTCTACCAAAGCACCTTTGCTAAAAAGAAGTTTTGCCAAGTCAAGGTTTCCTTTTGCACAAGCCATCTGAAGTAATCATTTCGTCAGACACCATTGCTCGACTCACCATGAACGGGGTGAAATTGTCCAGTCCAGTTGAGCTGGGCATGTCAACTAGGACAGTTTCTTTGGAGAGCAGCTTAGTTATCACCTCCGGCCTGGAAAAAAATCATGTTTATGCCTGAACTATCAGAATACCTATTGAATTCAACAGCCAGATGGAGTGAAGTTAGCCCTCTACGATTCCTAGCATTAAGCATAGACTTGACTGGCTTGATACAATCTGATGCATCCATTTTTTCCAGCTTCAGAAGTTCATCGATGATAATCTGAATATTCATGTCTCCGGAGGGGCGTTTCCGAAAAGTTATACATTTATCTACTAACCAAGTAAGTCTTCCTAAATCAAACTCAAATCGGAGAACAAACATTTTTCTTATTAACTCACAGTAGCTTCAAGTATCTTATTCATACCATTCAGTCGTTATCGATTAAACTTAATCAGTCCAACCTCAACGTTCTTTGCTCTGCCAGCCCTGGCGGCGACATGAAGACACGATTCAGCTTGTTTTGTTGTGGCCGCCACAGATGCTGAATTTCAATCGTTTGGGATGTAGAAGTTCTCAGTATAACCTCCAGTTTTGATGAGAAACTTCAGAGGCTCTGGGCCGTCACAGACCGATGCATAGTGGACCGTGTACCAGTTGTTCAGATCGGGGACATTGAAGTTGGGGCATACTGTTCTCAGAGTTTCGAGGTACTGAAACGTTTTGAAGTATAGTTTCTCTCAAATTATTGTACAGTCTCGACAGAGTACAGTTGTAATCATATCAGGACAAATTTAAAAAAGAAGCAAGTGTGAAAGTTTTCGAGAAAAGGGTATGGGAAAAATTCGCCTGGAGAAGTTTTCGCGCAGAATTTTTCAAACTATCTGTTTTTTTCCGTTTTCGAGACGAGCTTTGTGTAGCGGAAAAATAAGAGAGCCCAACTAACCTTAACATCATTATTAATCGCTGCTGTATGTAGAGGAGTGATGTTGTTGTTCTCAAACCCTTTCTTGAGCACCGACGCGGTGAGAATTCTGTCAGGGAGTTTCTCGCCTCTGAACACCTTACGAATGCTGTACTACAGTACTCAACGTACGCCAATGTTCTGATATGCAACTCATTCAGGTTGTTCTTCGCAGGTCCTCTTGCTAACGCTGCTGCCAGCTTCCTATGGCCCATTCTAACAGCTGTCACCACACAAGTCGATAGTTGATAGTCAGAAAAGCCTGTACTTGCGTTGTTTTTGTTAGGAACACGAGCCAACGATACTGCTAGCTTCCTACGGCCCAAACTGTCAGGTTGGCCTATAGTTTTTGAAATTTTATGGGAAAAGTTATTTTATCTATACAGGGTTACAAAACATAATCTCTTAGCAGTCGTGATAGAAAGAATATGAAAATGCTCGAGTTTCAATAATACAGTAACCACGAAAAATCCTGACAACTTTCCAAATTCCTACAATCATCATCATGTTCTTCTCACCTGTATTAATGAAATTCTTGTTTTGGCTAGCGGCCGTGAGGACCGAGTATGGAACGTCATGCTGCACGACTCTCTCTAACCACGAACTATCTTCTTTCGCTCCATACTTCAGGAACGCATTGTTGCCCTCGCATCCTCCTGAGCATATTGTATTATCTTTATTCCTGCATCATGATTACCTCTGGCCATCTCCACAGCTCGAGTCCGCACTCCAACCATGTAGATGTTAGATCTGCCGGTTTGTTTCTAGAACGTTTTCATTCACACAGTTATATCATCAATTCTACCATCTGCAATAAATTCGGTTCCACTGGCGTGAACGAACTGCTCTTGCTAGCTTCTGAACTCAGTTTGTTGAATTCTGCTATAAACTTCGGGTCTCCGGATTTGGCGACTTCAAGATTGGCCGACTCCAGACAGGCATATGAGTAAAACTTATTCTCATAGGTATTTGTGAACCTGTAAACTATGTAGTGTGAGAAAAAGTATAGAGTGAGACGAAATGAGAAAGAGAGAGAGAGAGATAGAGAGAGAGAGAGAGAGAGAGAGAGAGAGAGAGAGAGAGAGAGAGAGAGAGAGATAGAGATCGTTCTCGACGAAGATGCGCATACAGGTTAGACAGAAGCTCTCTCACCGTTTCGACTCGAAAAACTTCTTCACTTCCTTCAAATCCTTTCTTCTCAACGCACGAATCAGCCATCGATAATACGTCTGAACACTGACAAATTCTGGTATTTTCGGATCAGAGAAGAAGGGATCCTTCTGGAGGATTCTGATGCCAGTTCTTGGCACCAACTTTTCATTCCCCTTCTTTTTGCCACTAGACGAGGTGGCTTTCTTTGTTCCCTGAATTGTGATTTTTTGGTCTCATGCCAGCTCTTTTGCTTGGACAAACATGTGAGAATGACGAATGATAAGATATGCGTTGTACGTTTCCCGCATGGTCTGACTGAATTGCAAGAATTTGAACTTAGAAACACGTCATCGAACAGTACAAGTCTGATAATGTTCTGTGGTGATTCATAAAAATCGAGACACAACGAGATCCGCAACAAGGAATTTTTAATTTAAATCATAGAACTCTTCTTTTTCATGCAATATTATTGTACTTACAGTAATGGAACTTCAAGAAAGTAGATTTTTAGGTCTACCGTTGATATACTCAACTCACCGTCGACTTCTTGATGGGGACAGCTCTCTTGATTTTCTTAACTTTCTTCCCATCTTTGCGGGATAGTCGCTTCGGACGTGGTTTCTCAACTGGTGCTTGATACAAAGTCGCAGTGGTTCTGGATCGCGGTGGGTATCGCATTAACGACTGTTTGGTCACTGAAAATTTCTGAAAATGTGTGAAACCAGTAGAAACAATTCTTACCGTTGGCTGTCTTGCGTTTGACTTCTCCTTTCGGTTTCGCCATCTGAAAAGAGATGTCTGAAATGTTGAAGTTGAGGTATGTAACGTAACCATGACATTTTAGAGGACACACACATATTGTTCACTTGAACTTCGAGCGGAAAAGACTCTATTTGGAATGAGGCAAAGAACAACAAGACAATGCTATACATCTAGGGGTTCTAAGTGAGTTCTTAAATCTTAAGACGATGAAATATGTCTCAAAATCAATTGCAAGGCGGTCAGATTTTACTATTGAGGTTATTTTTCTCTCTGAAACGCGTTCGGAATAACTTTATCAGAGAAAACCTTCCAGGCTCGCTGTGTGAGAAAAAATTTACAGATTACTGTAATTTTTGAAACAAGCAGATACTGTATGCGATGTTTGGTAGGGTTCTTAGTTACAGATGCAGGAGGATTTATAAGGTACTACGGACCCAATTTACTTTTATTCACATTAAACTCTACTAACTACACACATATGCTGTTTTCAATATACTAAGTTTACAATAGACTGGAAAACAGTCAGACCAGTTTCAGACTTTGCTAACAACATATATTTCCGTTGAAAAAAAACCACTCAGAATATCACACTTACAGTGAAATTCGAATAACAGTTACACAAAATGGTCCCAACTTTCGATCAGAACAGTTTCTAACGCTGGCCAAGTGAAAAGCATCGTCGATTCATTCAAAAAAATGCGAGATAGTGGGAAACGTTGGTGAGAGAGGTTTTATGGTGGAGAGCGACAGGGTGCGAGAGTCACAAACATGAAACAAACAAGAACGCACAGGACAGGGTGATTCATTGGACCTTGTGTGACTGTTGAGAAAACAGTAAGGATGAGAGGATGAGGGAGAGAAAGAGAGAGAGAGAGAGAGAGAGAGAGAGAGAGAGAGAGAGAGAGAGAGAGAGAGAGAGAGAGAGATAGATAGATAGATAGATAGATAGATAGATAGATAGATAGATAGATAGATAGATAGATAGATAGATAGATAGATAGATAGATAGATAGATAGATAGATAGATAGATAGATAGATAGATAGATAGATAGATAGATAGATAGATAGATAGATAGATAGATAGATAGATAGATAGATAGATAGATAGATAGATAGATAGATAGATAGATAGATAGATAGATAGATAGATAGATAGATAGATAGATAGATAGATAGATAGATAGATAGATAGATAGATAGATAGATAGATAGATAGATAGATAGATAGATAGATAGATAGATAGATAGATAGATAGATAGATAGATAGATAGATAGATAGATAGATAGATAGATAGATAGATAGATAGATAGATAGATAGATAGATAGATAGATAGATAGATAGATAGATAGATAGATAGATAGATAGATAGATAGATAGATAGATAGATAGATAGATAGATAGATAGATAGATAGATAGATAGATAGATAGATAGATAGATAGATAGATAGATAGATAGATAGATAGATAGATAGATAGATAGATAGATAGATAGATAGATAGATAGATAGATAGATAGATAGATAGATAGATAGATAGATAGATAGATAGATAGATAGATAGATAGATAGATAGATAGATAGATAGATAGATAGATAGATAGATAGATAGATAGATAGATAGATAGATAGATAGATAGATAGATAGATAGATAGATAGATAGATAGATAGATAGATAGATAGATAGATAGATAGATAGATAGATAGATAGATAGATAGATAGAGAGAGAGAGAGAGAGAGAGAGAGAGAGAGAGAGAGAGAGAGAGAGAGAGAGAGAGAGAGAAGAGAGAGAGAGAGAGAGAGAGAGAGAGAGAGAGAGAGAGAGAGAGAAAGGGAGAGAGAGAAAGAGAGGGAGAGAGAAAGAGAAAGAGAGAAAGAAAGATTATCCTTCGACGAAAAAACCCAATGATAGTAATATCATCATCCTACTCGCTTTTTATAACAGATTGCCTATTGGTGATTATTATTTGTTCTTATCTTATTCATAAACTCTCTTCTAAATGAATGTGCTCTCACTCTGTCCATGAAATGGAAATGATGCTCAAAATCGTCATCGTTACAGATAAAACTATCATCAGTCGCATGATTGCTGTTGATGGTACCTAACATTCTAATCGTTTTGAACTCCTACAGAAATGTTTATGATATTACTCTCAGTTTGTATTATCCAGTGGTTTCCGTGGTTACTTCCAGGATGCTGCACATATATCGCTAGAAGCATGGCCGTTTCCAAACGCGCTATAATCTCAATTTTGCAGAATGAGTACGGTAACTCTCACAACGAACAGTTAGATCTTTGTGGATTTAAATTATTATTCTTACTTACAGTTCATTGAAATTAAAGGCGCATCACTTAATCGTTCTTGTGTTTCAAGGTGAAACTGCTACAGTACTAAGTAACCGATTTACGGAGGCCAGATTTTTTTACAGGTAGAGAAAGTATGTGTGCTGGTTTTTGAATGAGAAACCCATAGGAAATCT
>OZ022250.1:7849923-7940683 GCA_963978915.1 Caenorhabditis parvicauda | reverse complement strand
GAAACTGCTACAGTACTAAGTAACCGATTTACGGAGGCCAGATTTTTTTACAGGTAGAGAAAGCTATGTGTGCTGGTTTTCGAATGAGAAACCCATACGAAATCTTTTTTTACACTTATAGAAGTATGAATAGATAATAGAATGTTTCTATGTTTGTGAAAGTGTTCTCGATAATTCGAATTATCAGCACCATGAAAAAATGATTCGTCTTATGAAATACTGGAAAAAGCCTATTAATTTCGATTTTAGAAATTTATTCCTTCTAAAATGGAGTAAAATTCACTAAAAAATAGATAATGCCGCAAAGGAAACCGAATTCTGATTTTCCACATGAAAAATATTTTCAAGTATTCTTCAACCATCTCTCAACCCCTCAACAGGAATAACAAAGTTACCAATGGTAAAGATTTATTACAAGTCCGAGTACATGAAATCTCTTGAAACCGTGTCTTAAAAATAACAGAAGTGTGTTTTGTTCAAAAAAAGAAAGCTTGCTTCGACGTCACAACCTATACGAAAGTTGGGAAATGTTTGTTACAATTTAAAAAATCACAATAAATATAGGGTAATTTGTTTGATATGAGGGTACTCCGATGTAGGTATTATTAAAGGTAAAACAAGGAATGAATGAATAATATTGTAGTTCGAAATACAGCCCTGATTTTTGCATTATAAAATCATGTTTTTGCCGTTTCAAAGTGTTTTTCTGTTATTACGATAATTCTGAGTTGTTGATGTTGAAAATTGTCCGAGATCCATCGTTCACTCATCCGCGTATAAAATTTCTTCATTTGTGCTCTGAAAGTTTATTTTGTAGGTTATTTCTATGCAATCGAATGACTTTTAACATTTAAAAATGTTTTTAACTAGAGCTGGTTAACACTACAGAGACAACAACTCTTTAAAGGTTTTCTTTTCCTCGGAAAACAAAAATTTGAATTATTCTTAAGAATTCTCAACTTTTTTGACAGTTCAGCAATACAGTTTTTACTTGTTTAGCAAAAAAACTCACATTGAGAACTTTCTTGATACCGCTTGTCACCTCAACGTCGACGTCTTCTCCGATCGACGAAAGAAGCTGTAAGAGTTGTTTGAAATGATTTTCAGACTCGGTCCGTTTCCAATCGTTCTTAGTTAAATTCGAAACTATTCTTTAAACTTTTGATCTTAATGTATGATAACGGGAACGAAATATCAGTTATCATCTTGAAAGCACTAAAATTATCAGAACATCAAAAAATTAGAAAACATTCGGAAATTGAAGTTATTTGTTATTTCCCAAACATGAGCTCTTGGTAGATCTACTAAAAAAAAGATGCAGTCGCTTTGCTCCAGTTTCATTTATATAAAATTAAAAAAGGAGGATAATTCCACTCAAAACATGAAAAAACATACTGGACTTGCCAACTGCAGTCTGTTCATGATCGCATCAGCTTCGACCGACTTCTGCTCCAAGCTCTTCAGCCTAGCCGCACGCCAGTCACTTCTCTTTTGTTGTTCGAGTTTTCTGAAAGATTGTTATTGATCATAAATTAAAGAGTGAACCACTCACAGCTTCTGTTCATCATCCAAATCATCATTGGGCGGTTCGATAAGCCCAGCTGCGATAGCTCTGTTCTCAGCTTTCTTCGTTCTTATGATCGATGGTTGACGTGGGAGTGGGCTGAAAACATCAAATTTGATTTGTGAAAACGACGCGTTTCCGCTAACCGGACGCGTTAGCCAGTTTTTAAACTTCTGCGTTGACTGATCAGTTCTCATCCACGATTATCCCTATCTGGACTGCAGCGAAGTTTCGAAAAGTTAAAAACTCACTCGTTCTCCAGCAAATGCTCGAAGTTTGATTCCTTGGCTGGTGAGAGGTCGATTCCGACGAATGTACCACCGTTGGCGGCGATTTTCTTGGTTTCTTCTTCTTTCAGCTTTTGGAAGTCTTGAACACTCACAAGTGGTTTCTTTTCTGGAAATTTATCTTTCATGCGGATAAACTTAATTCGCTTCTTTTTGAATAAATATCTTCCATCCAATTAATTCAAGTAAACATTTACCTGGTGGCGGCAAAGAAGACACAGAAGACATGGCTGATGATGGTCTTGTCGTGTCAATCGCCTTGAACTTGTTCAGCTTGGACTGGAATGTCAACTTCTCAGGCTGCTCAACAGTTGGATTCATGACCAATGGGATCTGGCTCAGTGCTGGGACATTTCTTGTGACACCGTTAATCTCCTGCAAAAAATTTCGGTATAGAGATGAATAAGTTCATTTTTGGAAGTTTTTTTCTGAATGTAAAAAAACGATTTCAAAGACTTAAATCTGAACGAAGAAGAAAGCTTGAAAGATAGAGTTCACACAAAACTTACGGGTCTTTGAGCTGGTTTCGGTGCTACTGGTGGCGGGACCTTGATTGGTATCTTCGACTTATTCACGATGGAACTAGCTGAGGTGAACTCTTCCAGCTGCATTTTATCTTCGGGAAGTGTCTGTAAGTTAATTTTTAGGAATATTTTTTCCTCTCCAAAAATCATTTCTCGAAGAAAATGTAAATTACCTTCTCCCTCAGCGTATCCTCTTCTGGAGACTCATTCTCCTTCAGAATCTCATCTTCGGAAGCCCTGACTTCTTCACTACTGCCTCTTTCCTGCAATTTTTGTTCATTGTCGGTATGATATCGACTTTGCACTCCAGAATTGGGATCGTGAAGTTATTTCCTCATAGAACACCGTGATTCCCAACTCCGGGAGTTTCTTAAACACCACCACACAACCAACGCAAATTGAGCTACGAAAAGAAAACTGGATACATGCGGATAGATCGAATAGCTATATTAGGCGGGGTGAAGTGACGAGTGTTGCGACGCGTGCGCAAAGCTGCCGAAGCGATGCTAACATAGGAACAAGTTAGAGGCTGTTGTGCGCATGCGAACGGTTCTAGTACAGGTGAAAACTGAAACTGTCTGGGGTTCGTTTTTTCGTTGAGATAACATTTTCGGGTACAAATCTTGTAACTCGTCTCGATAGTTATAATGAAAATCCGGAGAACTCTGATAATTCAGTAGAAAACACAGAACAACATAAGATTCCGCATTATCAAATTATAAAATCGTGATTTCCTCCTGATTCTGCGATTTTGTATTATAGCTATGGATTGAGTTACCAAAGTGTTAGAACTGGGTGAGAAAAAAGATAACAAGAAGTGGGTGCAGAAAAAGGCGAGACGGGGCCGGTGGGACGAGGTTGAAGAGAAAGAACACAACCAAGCGGTAGCTACAACATTCAAACCCACCTCAGTCGTCTCCGAATCGCTCCCAGAAGTGTGGAAAAGGTTGACAATCGACATAATTTTCATCGCAATTTATTTCAATTCCTAGCGACAATTGAAATAATCTTGCATATAAATCTTTGGGTTAGGAATACAAAGTCGGACATTATCACAGTGTGTGGTATCGCAATTTTCATAGGGAGAGAGAGGGGTATTTTTGTATATGAACAACCTATTTGATGATGGAACATGGACAATCTTAAAGCACCTGGGATGTTTCTTGTGTTTTTGTGGAAGATTTGGATGCGGGGTATCGCCGCTACAGTAATCTTTACTGGTAGCTCTTCCCGAGGAAAGACAATCAGATTTTCTATGGTGTTGATTGGGCAACCGAGACTAGACGTTTGTGGAATTGTGGCCAAGAATTTCAACAAGAACAAGATAATTTCAAGTTTTCTTATCAACAAAATCGGATACTTTGTTACTCATTTGTTGATTTTCATGAGCAATATCCATATAGAGTAACAAGGTCCCAACGATTCAAACCTGGTTAAATGTGAAACAGAGTGTGATGGAAACTGTTGTATTGGCACAAAAATCGTGTGATGCAACGCGTGCGACCGCATCGCGTGTTTAATTAAAGGTTGTGGTTATTGGTTTACGACTCACCGCGTAGAGTCCATTCATTGAAGAGCCTGTGGATGTGGCCCCTGTTGGCGGTGGACTGACCATGCTTGATGAGAGGTCTTGGCGCGATGAGCTGTGAGTTGCAGGTGTGTACTGTAGGGCTGAGATGCTTTCTCGGGAACCACTGGGTCTCGAGATTCCATTCTCTTTCATTGCCTAAAACATTACTTGGCTCATATCCTACGGAAAATTTCACGTCGTCATACTTTTTATCACAATATTGCAAAACGATACCTGCAATGAACTCGAAGACGTCAGTGGTGTTGATGGTTCCGAGCGTTGAACAATGAGAACGACATATTCAGACTTGTTCATCGCTTCAACAGCCTCGTTTTGAGACGCATCAACTACATCACGATCGTTGGCTCTGAAATGTTCAAAGTATGCACATTATCTAACATTGTTTGGATTTCATTGTATCTAATCGGATTGTATGCAATGAAGGAACAACGGTAAGTAATCTCAATTTTTCATTACGACTTTCAAGAATTGATTACTAACAATTGATAGGAGGTGAAAGAGAACAACAACAGTTCGATACGGTAAGTAGAAAAAAGAGAAAATGATGATGATAATGATTGTTTTGGAAATAAATGATTACATACCTGATAAGTTTGTCTCCAAATTTCAAACCAGATCTGTGGGCGACTCCTCCAGGGACGATCTTTGTGACGAAAAGACCTTCATCGCCTTGCTGAACATTATCATTTATTGCTATCTCATTGAGACTGTACGAAATTACCTTGATTCCCGCAGGTTGGAATCCTTTCCCTCCTGCTATCGACAGGCCGAGCTCACCGGATCCATCTCTCTTCATCACAATTTTGTGGAGTTTCTCTGGTGGTCCACCAACTGCAGTAGTCAATGTCGTGTCCTGCAAGAAGTTTGAATAAAAGTTGTTCGTAAGTGGAAGAATGTTGTAAAACGCAACACTAAATAAAGGTTGCAACGAACACGAACAGTATTACACAGCGATTATCCTTTCTAGGCATGTTGATTTTTTGTAATATTCACACGAATCGAAGTATCCACATCTTCTAGGAACGAAACTTACTCATGGAGTCAGTCATGTGTTTCCTCGATTTGTGTGAAATTAAATTATTGGTGCCGCCTATCGAGCTCATTAGATCATAGTACCAAAATCTACAACAACTGAGCATTATTAGCCTGCACTCCTACTTTTAAACAAATCGGAAGCAAAAATCCAAAAGAAGCTAAGGATTCAGAATAAGAATACATCCAAACATGCAGGAGGTTAAGAAAATGAAGCCTGTAAATGGTACCTGATTTTGCCGATTCCCACTTTCTTGTACAAAAAGGAGTCCCGCAAAATCAGTATTTTCGGGAAAAAAGGAGGAGCATAACAGCCGTGCTGGAAAAAAGTGGAGAGAACGATATAGTTGATTTTAAGATTACTTAACACATTGTTCTCTCCAGAGTATAAAAGGATTCAAAATGCACAAACTAAAGGAGTTGTAGGGGTAAAACAAAAAAGATATCAAGAGATAGAGAGATCATTCTGCGTTCATACACAGCGTACCATAACGCTTTGCGACGTTCTCAACGGCCCTCTGAGTGTCTTGTAGTGCGGGGTGTTGACGCGTTTGAGTCGTGGCGCCAACATGTTGCCGTACTCTTCATCGTCGTCCTCTTCCACCTCGTCGTACTCGTAGCGGTCGCCGAACGAGAACGAGACCATTCGCTGTTTTGATAATGGTATAATAATGGGTAAGGAGATCGAGTTAACTGATTTTATAGGATGAAGAGTGACAATAATGAGTGACCAGAGAGCTCGTATGGAGATTATTGGTGTGATATTTTTTGAAAAAAATGTCTTCAGTTTTCAATAATTTTTGATGATATGATGAAAACTTACTCAAATGCTTGTATACCAGATCAGAAACTCATTTTTAATATATAAAAACTCGGATACTGTAAGCTGCAAAAATCTAGACAATTATCACAAAGCGTTGGAGAAGTGGAGCGTGTATTGGATATGAGAAGCATGAGGAGTGGATGAATAAGCGAATTTCACACATTTTGGTAAAATCTTACCGGTCTGCTTCTCATGGCTGTTGGGTCGTCTATCGTGCGGTTCCTGAATATTAGTTATTGAGAAAACTGTGAACTTGAAAGAAAATTTTGAGTTACTGTAGTTGAAAAAATCTTACATTTGCGAATGTGGGCTATTGGTATACGACTTCAACGCAGATCTCGGCATCGGTGCCGGTGGTGGAACACTGTTATTGTTGTTGTTGTTGTTAGTCGCTGCGAAGGTAGTTTCACCCTGCTGCGAAGCCGTCGACTTGTTCAACACCAGAGTTGATGGTTGTTGGTTCTGAAATTATCAGCTTTCATATTGATTTTCTTGTATGCCAATGAGTTTCAGAAAATTTTCTTCTGATATCAGTACATTTATAATTATATCTTCAACCTTCACAATAGCAATTTAAAAAAAAAAAAGTCAATCTACAGAGAGCTCAAAGTAGAATGTACAAGACACGAAATTCGGAATGTTCAATTACTATTTACACAAAAAGTGTTGTTAATTCATTCTGGAAACCAATCTACGAACACGATTTTTCTCAAGATTCTTCTCCTACATAGAATAAGTAATGTGGTCATACCTCATCGTGGTGAATCACATGTCCATCAATACTCGACTTCTTCAGTTTTGAAGGTTTCGGATGAGGGGTGTTGTGTCGTTCGAACTGACCGATCGTCTGAAATACAGTGTGAAGTTCGCTTGTTTCAAAAAGTAGAAAACATACCCTCTCATCTTCAACTGTCGCATCCTGATCCGGGAAGTGAACTTTGGGTCCTCCAACGAACGCTCGTTCTTGTTCTCGTGCGATTTCTTCTGAAATTCGAAAATGTTGGAGAAAATGTAAGTCAGTGTGACCAGATACAATCTTTCCGGTTCAAGTCAGATTACTCATAATTTTGATCTAATGTGTGATTTACAGTAACTTTTCGTTTAACTTCGGAAAACAAGTACTCACCATAGTTGACAGCACTGAGCTGTGGCAGGAGATAACAAGTCATGACCTTGATACCAGTTCTTGGATCTCGGTCTTCTGTCAATGTGTTCAGTGGGTGCATCTGGAAATTTTCTAATTTGTTGTTACTTTTTGAGTCTCAAGTCTCATTCTTCTACTATCAAATGAAAACCATACCTGATTCTCACTCAACCAACACGCCTTCAGTTGCTTCAATACGTTGATCGTGTATGGGAGATAGGACAATTTGTTGGCAGCGACGTCAAGTACCTTCATCCTTTCGCACATACCAACGGACATGGGAAGCTCACTAATGTCGTTTTCGCGCACTGATAGAACCGACAGCATTGCGCAGTCTCCTATCTGGAAGGAGAAGTGTATATTTATTCTTTGGACATTTAAACATCCAGATTATTGAATCGACTTTACGAGAAAAAAATGCTTACCCTATCAGGAACAAAAGACAAATGGTTCTTGTCAACATTCAGTGTGTGAAGCCTCTTCAGATTACCAATGGAGTCTGGTATTTCCTGAAACAGAAGTTGGCGTAATCAGTGAAAAAAGATCAACCCCATAGAATGGTATCAAACACTAACCGTTAACAGATTATCCGTCAGGTACAACTCCACGAGGTTCGAACACTCTCCAATTTCTTTCGTCAAGTGTGTGATAGAATTCCTATCGGCTTTGAGAATGCTCAGTTTTTTCAGTCGACCTGGAAGCATTAGAACATGAATCTATCAAAATGTGTGATAATTAAACAGTTTCATAAGAGAAACACGCGAAAACCCACCTATCGACGAAGGTAAAGACTGCAGGGCGTTCTGTGAAACGTTGACGTCTGTGAGGTCGACCATGTTCCCTAGTTCAGCTGGGAGAACACCGATCTTGTTCTCACTCACATCTGGAATTCAGTTTTGAACATACTTATTTCAATTAGTTACACTAATTGAGAAACTGTGTGTAGTTTGACTTCCGTCATTTCGAGAAATAAAAAAGTAAAAATGTATGATTAAAAATCACAAACCTAACTGATCCAACTGACTGCAATTAGTGATACTATCTGGTAGAGACTCCAAATCATTCGAGTCGATGTAGAACTCTCGAAGATTTTTCAGTTTACCAATGTCCATAGGCTGAAAACAATAGTTAATAATCTTTCGGAGTATGAAAGCAGGAGCCACAAATCTTCTATTATAGAACTTACCAATTGTTCAATTTCATTCTGCCCGAGATCCAAAACCTCCAATCGGGTGAGGTTCCCTACAGATGATGGTAAGCATCGGATGAGGTTTTCTCTAGCCTGGAAATTGTCATCAGAGCCAAGTTCATAGAGAGAAAAACCTCAAGAAACCGTAAATTTGTGAGTGCTCCGAGGTTTCCAGGGAAGGCGGTGAGAACAATGTCGTTGAGTGAGAGTGATGTCATAGAACTGCATTCACAGATGCTGTCTGGTAGTCTGGAAACTGATTTTTTAAAGGTTTTTCGCTTCCAAAATTGTATTTAAGTTTTATGTTCAGTTCGTGGGGTCCACGCGACATAGTTTCAAAGAAAATTTTTTTAAACGTTGCAGTGATGTGGCTCGCAACAATTTTTACACTTGAACCGATCCATAAATAAAAGGTTGCTTACAATTCAACGATATGTTGCTCTTACACTTATAACGAAAGAGTGGTCTGAATCATTAATCATTTCCTTGCATGTAAGCTTACAAGGTGCGAATTTTTTGTGATAATCAAGTTTGAACTTTGATCAAATCTTAGCTTTGTACCTAACTAGTGCTTTAAACCTTACAGAAGCCTAAAGTTTGAGGTGTCAGCAAAGATAAATGAAAAAGATTCATGATTCAGTCTACTTTTTTTGTATTAAATTGCTCTTATGCCGCAAACTGAATATGAACCCTGACTACATGGCTTCGAAAGAGAAAAAACCTCACCGAGTGAATGGATTCCCGCTAAGGTCGAGTGTCATCAATTGCTTGCAGTCTTTCAGTTGAGCTGGGAGATCACTGATATCTGGAAGAAGTTTAAATTAACAATGATGACATCTCAATAAGTTTGAGTTTTTAAAGGTTGAATTTAACTCAACGAAGTGTATGAAATTGCATAACGCTTTTCTGTTGTACGACTTTTCAGTTCGTTTTTCTCTCATCTTTTCATAAATTGAAAAAAACCGTTTCTATTGAGATTCAGTTCAACCAACGACGACAATTGCGAAACTTCTGACGGCAGAATCGAGAGGTCATTGTCGGAAAGGTCGAGAATTCTGAGCCTGTTCAGCTTGAACAGTTGTTTCGGCAAATCTTTAATGTGGTTCATGGAGAGCAACAACTCTTCCAGCCCACGATACCTGAAATTTCTGTTTGAGTGAATTATTCAAGATGTATTTGTCTATGTCATTGCGTCAAGTGTGAGAAAAATCACAAAATTGAGTAATGGATGTTTACGTAGAGTGCACATATCTAGCAAAAAGTCTAACCGATTTCAAACTCGCGGCAGTCGCATTTTTGTAAAAATGAGTACGGTAGGGTCGGACTCTCACAACGAACAGTTAGATCTTTGTGGATTTAAATTGTTATTCCTACTTTCAGTCCATTGAAATTAAAGGCGCATTACTTAATCGTTCATGTTTTTCGAAGCGAAACTGCTACGGTAACTAAGAAACCGATTTACGGAGGTCAGACTTTTTTACAGGTAGAGGAAGATATGTGGAGTGGTCTTTGAGCATCTCTCATGTTGGGAGATTTTAATCAACGAATGATGGACTTTTTGCGTATTTTGAATTTTTGTTTTTCACTCTTCAGAATGACTAGGAATCCCAAGGCTCATTGTACTCATCGAACACGGAAACCACTTCTCACTCATTGAAATGAAACGGAATTAACTAGTCGAACAAACCTGTCAATATCATGAGGAACATTCTGCAAATTATTTTGTCGTCGATCCAAAGAATCGATTTGACGATTACACGCCAACGGGAGACAGAAAAAGGACGGCATTCTCTCTGAACGTTGGATAGTTTGGTGAGAACGCAAGAACTGCCTGACTCACCTTTATTTGTTAGTGGTGAACTGGCTTATTCATACATGGAGCAAAAAATGGAATTGATGAAAGTTCGATGTCAACACCTGAAAATTATCACGTGCGACATAGAGGATGGAAATAATCAGAAGAGATACACAGGATATAATGAATGGAACTGCCATAAACAAGTAGAGAAAATTTCTCAAATTCGAAAACAAAGAGCTCAATCGAGGGACATTTTTTCAGAAGTTTGAACTACTTTTCGTGTTTTGCGAAGTGAACATGAATGTCGTTACACCTACATGATCTGACATGTTCGTGGAGACAAAAAGAGGTCGAGATAGTAAGAGAACATCTTCAATGAAGATATACGTACCGTTCGAACGCGTTTCAAAGGAAGTCACAAGTTAAACAACAAACATTTTGAAGAACAACAGTTGTTAGTGCGCGCCAGTGATAATCATGGTGTCGATTTAATTTTTTGGCATTTAGTAAAATGCACCGGTTGCACCGGGTTGCACCGGGTGCACCGGGTAATTCGTATTCAGGCTTAGGCTGAGCCTAAGCTATTAAAAGTTACCATTGTTAAAAGTTCATCTCTATTTTAGGCTTAGGTTAGGTTTGGGCCAGCTTAGGTTCAGCCTAAGCCTGAATACGAATATAATTTTTGTTGATTTATTTTTTACTCCTACTCAATTTCCCTGATTGTCTATAATCGTATAGCAAAGCAAAAACGCTAGTTTAAAAATTCTGAATACTGAGCTAATTATTCGCACCTTCCGTTCTCCATTTGCATACAGAATGTGCTTTTTTGTTCGGCATAGGGTCGAGCATTTTCCTTTGAAAAGATTGGTGCACCCGCCGAGACAACTAGCTTTAGGTAAAGTGAGTGCAGCAGTATGCTTGAACGCATTCGTTCGTTGTCAAAAGGGAAAAGTATGCGTCATAAAGAACATGTGCATGTTATCAATATTGCTTCTAAACACACCTGATAGAATCGATTATGATGATTCACTCAGAGAAACTTTGCGATAAATGTGAGAAAAATGTAATTGAAGAATAGAGTTGGTTCATCTATTCCGTCAAGCGTGAGAAAAATGCTGGGGAAAAGTGCGTATCCACTCTCAGCTGTCAAGGACGCATAGTAGTTTTTGAACTTGCCGATTTTATTGGTCAATCCGCTCTTGCGACAGAGCTGGATAGAGAAGATCGTTTGGGGGAAATAGAATTTGCTCTACATTCTCTGAGACGAGATCAAATTTCAATCGGAAACTTAATTAGAGTCGAGCTAGAGTGTCAAAATTATTACTCCGCAGATTTTTGTCTTTCTCACTAGTCTAGTTTAATAATATCCGGTTTTGGTAATCGTGTCATTCTCATCATGTTTCGAGATATTCTTTGTCTAGGTCCTGTTCAAGTCGTTACTAACTCAATGGTACATGCATTTCAACTAGGAACCTTTTTTGCAGTTCTGGCCTCATTTTCGTTTTTTTGTTTCTAGTAAATGCTTGAATAGGCTGGTGCACCTACGAGTTCGGCGCACTGGTCTTCATTTTATGACCAGAACATTATTTCTCAACGTGCTTACACTTTTACTGTCGCTAAAGCCTAAACGACATTCGATTAAGTTTCATACATTCAAACTAGAACTTAAGAAAAATAGAATATCTCAGGATCAGCAGAATAGTAGAGAGGTCAAATACCCGAAAGACATAAGTATACGGCAGGAAAACAAGGTAAACTTAATTTAGAGTAGGTAAGACCTAGGAAGTCGCATTTATTCAAAGGGCACGTTTCCACTAAACAAGCGACTAGCGGTCGTTCTGTGTAAGTGGCGAACAAACGGCTTAATCCAATTACATTGTGTTATAACCAGTTTCGTGTGAAATCGTGGGAGGAGGCCGATCGATAACTTATAAGAAGAGATAAAGATTAGTGCACGAGTCCGGATTTGTATGCCCTCATAACATAGAAAAAGTCCATTACTTTGTTCTTATAAATGCGAAGCGGCTCGCGGAGCGGTTGAATTGACTGTTCCGATAAGAAAAGGATGTGAACTGCCAATCATGAATGTAATTGGTTAATCAAAGTGATTGATAAGTACACTTGGAGGTGTATCTTTGCAGCCATTGATAAGGCTATTTCCGACACAAGAGGTGACCTCACACGAAATGAGAGAAAGCTCTAAAGTGCTATGAATAGAAAGTTCTGAACGGAAAGTTATCGAGAGAACACACCAGAAATCGAATAAGGAAACAAATAAAAACATAAGGAGGAAGCATATGGAATTACGAACGTGGAACGAACGAACGAATGAGACAACACTGGACGATAATAGAACTTGAAAGCACTTCAACGTGAGAAGTTGCTAGAGAGAAGGAGGTTAAGATAGTTGTAGTGGAACGCTTAAACCTTACATATCGAACTAGCCGAAGAACTTCGTTAATTCACTGTTGTGTTTTTGTTGGTAAACTCGATTTCATGTTATTGTATGAGAACAGTTGGATGAACTGAACTTTCGCAGCGAAGTAACTCAAAATGTCAGAAAAGAAGAAAATGATAAAAATTTGGCAGTTACCGCTAATTGTGGGATAAGAAAAAAATTATATGTCTCGTAAAAAGACTAGCCGTTTTCAGATTAGTCTATTATGTGATCATAAACTAAAGTTGGAAGAAGAAAGAAGTTGTAAAATAAACGCGTCCGGAAATGCCGAAAAAATACCGAAACGAATGACAAAAAAGTAATTTTCGATGTGCAAAAACGTAATCTTGAGCACAAGGTCATTTCGTTTTTCGCTCTACCAAAAAGCACAAAGGAAGACAAACAGAGTGAGAGGACAGAAAAAAGTGATCGCGAGCGTGTGTAAGAAGACAATTCGATCAATATACAGGCAGCAGCAGCAGCTAGGCATGGCACACAACTACCTTTTACGGTATCGGGTGTCTCTCCCTGTGCGTGTGTGTGTGTCACAGGCCGGCTGCTACCTGTCCCTCATCAATCGATACGAGGCATGTTGACATTGGTCCTCGTCTTGTCTGTACAGGGAGAGCATCAAATGACCTCGCAAGCAGGGAACTTTCCAAGTGACCTCTATAGGGTTAACGGACCGTGATCGCGCCCTACTGATTGTTTGGTGGAAGGGGATCGGGTTGATTATTTTGTCTTGCGCGCGAGACTGTAGTTGCCTCAAATGGATGAAGAGTTTTTACCAATTTCATCCAGTACGGATGTTAATTAAAACTCTTTGTGATAATTAAGTGTTCACTAGAGTGGAAACAAGGTTGTAGACGGTTAGTGGGAATAAGTTTAAGCTTATAAACAGTTTCGTTGAGATTTTGTGAAAGAACCTTCCAAACGGAATCACTTTTGGTATTCATACCCTATTCCTACAGAAAGTCGCAAAAATGACAGAAACCAAATATGGAGACTAATGGAACTATAACCATGGATATTAGTCGTGTCGCACACAAAAAGGGACACTTTGTGAATGAAAGAACCAACTGAACACGATTACTCATAGACAAAACAACCCGCCGACGCTAGTTTGAGGTGACTCGACCCTCTTTTAGCCCTCTGACAGTCTTCTTTAGCGGGTCAGCAGTGACGATCACAAGGCCGTTACCAAACTCACACGTCACCTGTTATTAATCTCAATGGGTTTCGCGCACAGTGACAAGGTAATTATGCAGGGATGGAGAATGGGAAATCGTTTAACACCCTGGTAACAGGCAGTGTCTGTCGATATTGTTTTGATGACGTACAGAAGAGAATACACAAGTGTTTTAGTATTCAAATGGAGTGGTGTAGTGGAAAGTGTTTCCTTCTCACCTCACATGGTAAAAAGTTAAAATTCTGCTGTCAGTCGATCCATTTGTGAAGGGACGTTGATACGGTAATGCGTCTGTTTAGTGACAAGACTCATGTAAGAATGTTTTGATGGAAGAAGGATCCGCTGCACAGTCAAAATGTGAACGGAGGAAATACGGATGAATAGGGTTAAAAATAAATGAAAAGCCGAATCTTGAGCTGGATGAACACCGAGAAAACGTGGGACCTTCTGGTGCAAGAACGTTCATTTCACGCAACGTTACAAGGTGATTATGTAGTGGGTGTCTTTAGAATGGAAACTCGTTAGAAACCTCATTTCATACACCCACTAACGATATTGCTTTTCTGACGTAAGAAGTACGAACGTTAGAAGCTGATTTAGAACCAATATGTAAAAAGTGGCTGGAAATCTTGAAGACGAACGAAGCTTTTGAACAAGAATCAGGAAGAAGACATGTGATACTTCGGAAACAGAACGATTTGTGAACGCTTGAAGCAAAGATCAACTAGAAGGACGATTATCTGGTTAATTTCACCCAGAGATCAAACAGTCACTCTACCATAAAATGCAGACTTCTCTGCTGGACAACGTAAAATGTCCATGTGATGCGCTTATGGACATGAATAATTCATACATCGTGTGTTTTCTAGAGTTTTTGGTGGCGAATCTATGTTCGGGTGGCACAGGGAGGCTATCATGGTGCATAGATAAGTGTGGGAAAGGTCAGTCGGTGCCTCAAAAGTTGTTAGTGATAAGGAGGTTTGGGGTCCTAGAAGTTGCTCATCAGTAGCGCATTGATTACGAATGTTCGACCTTCAATGTTCATAAAAAAAGAAATACATATGCTGGACAGAAACAAGAGAGTACTTAGAGTGAAGGTTCTCACGAAGAAAGGCGATTTCATTGAAAACAAAGCTTTGTGTGTGGATATCGAAAATAAACTCAGCCCACATGTATTCGAATATACACATGAGAACATCAGTCCGGATAATCACAGAGTGAGTGAGAGCCTTCGAAAAAAAATCGAGATATGTCAAACATCCCACATACAACGTAACAACGGCTCAGAAATTTGGATCTCTCAACTTTAGTTTAGATGTATGAAAAATGTCCTGAATCAGCTCACAGTGTCTCGAAATGAGAAATAATGAATCTCTAAAAAGTTTGGAAAATTCAAGTTGAATAAAATTATCTGAATTTATTGTCGCTTCCCCTGCTAAAAAAAAGTATTAATAATAATAATAACTTTATTCATTGAGAATAGGTTCATAAGCTTCATGACGACCAGCAATAGCCGCCACGAGCACAGAATAATGGGATTGGGAACCGTAGGAGAACCTTTTAAAAAGCTGCTCCGGTCAGGACAGTTGTGCGATTTATTGCAAAAAAAAGGTTGGATAACATTGTCAAATTACCAGAAGGAAAAGAACTGAATATGAGTGTTAGTAGTGATAGAACATTGGTGTTAGTTGTATTTTGAGTTACTAAAACACACAAATTGTTTGTTTCAATCAGTCTTCCAATTAATCTATTGAAAACTGATGGAAAATAGTCATCCATAAAAACGCAACGGAAAACGGCGGAAAACTAGATAAGAAGGGATGAATCACATGGATAAGTGAATTTATAAACGAAGGGGAGTTCAATGTTCTCAGAAAATGTCCTCAACTCACAAGCGATGACGGATGGAAACTAAGAAACGTCATCTAAATGATGAACAAGTTTTCCGTAGACTCATTCTGACTCTGAAACTACACAAACAACTGGTTATTGGACTCTGGTAGCTCGAAAGAAATAGAATCAACTAACACTACTATGATATCACAGGAAAAACGAAATTTGGATTAATACACTTCTGTTTTAGTCTTTCAACTGACCATCTAGGTAGAGGCAGTCATCTCAATCGAAATCTCAAAAACGTGCACTATGTAACTAATCTACGAGATTCGTTGCACCTAATTTGGAGAATGAAAGCTGGCAGATTTCAATCTGTTCGAGCTGAAAACATCTCTGACCACGTGCCTCGTCCATCTATTCAAGAGACTATGGGAAAAAGTAGTCTTCTAATTCGGCTTATTTTCGCGCAGACGTTGCATTTTTGAGTGCTTGCATGCAAAAATTAGATAAATAACTTTGTGTGGTAGTTGTGAGAAAACAAAAAAGGGGTTTAGGCAAGAAAGTGTAAGCTAAGATCTAACAAAAGAGTAACATTGCGATAAAGAGAAATCAGGGTCTATCCGAAGGACAGAATTCAATTTATGGGCTCGTCAAAACTTGAATGATTGGTCAGTCGCGTTGCATGGCCGTTTGCTTGTGTGAAAACCAAGAAAGGAGATGAAATCGAGCAATAAATGAAACAAGACACCGTGTTTACTTGATGATCGTGGTTAACGTGTGAAATTCGGATGAAATGGACAATAAAAGCTGAACAACACATCTCGTTTGAAGTGTCTAACGTTGCTATGACGACCCCGACATCTCTATGAAATATGTGTGGACATGTCAGATATGGAATTTACACATGACGGACAGCCATGAGCCCGTTTTGGTTGGAAAAATGATCCGTGAAGGAAGATTCATTGTGAAAGCTTTTCAGCCTCTTGTTATTTATCATACACGGATGTATTCGCAGTGGAACACATAAACTGGCCACATCGCTCGGAATTCACTCTACTTGGCAGGATTCTGACATTATGAAGAAGTGAGTAAGAACCTTTATTTACACACAATTGGTCTCAGCACAGGCAAAATGTTAAACGGACAGAAGTGTGACAGTAATTTCATCGGCGAAAATGACTTTTCTTGCTTCCAAGCTCTTCTGAACTGAAGCTGCGATGCTCTGCCATTGGTTCTCGTACAGTGCCTGAAGGAAGTGATCACGAAATCAAGTCCATGTGCTACCTGGGGAGCAGTGGTCGTGATTTTCATGTACTGCTGGAAGATTTCAGACTGGACGGTGGAAGATCGTTTTCTGCGCACGAGGTTGAGGTCGAGTTCTTGAAGATCCTAAATTACTACTGTTATGATTTTAGTGGAGAAAATTTCACCTTGACACTCATTCTCGGTATTTTTTGTTCTTCAGTGGTGGATGCGACCTAGAGTATAAAAGTTAAAGAGAGAGAGAGAGAGAGAGAGAGAGAGAGAGAGAGAGAGAGAGAGAGAGAGAGAGAGAGAGAGAGAGAGAAGAGAGAGAGAGAGAGAGAGAGAGAGAGAGAGAGAGAGAGAGAGAGAGAGAGATAGAGGGTGGGAGGAAGAAAGAGAGAGATTTTACCGCGGCTGCAGCTGTAGTAGTGGCAGCAGTGGATCCCACAGTGACGACACTTCCTGCAGTTGTTACTTCTGGAGCAGCAGTGGATGGAGAATCCGTCTGAAAGTATTGATGCATAATATTTTTACACAGATGAGTCTTCCGTCATAGCTAACATTAGTAAAGATTTCCAATACCGTTTTTACATATATTTTTATCAAAATTTTCTCAGCGTCTTCTTCCAAATAGTCGTTTCAGGAAAATCCAAACTCACCGAGTTGATTCCAACACAATAATAGAGAACGGTTCCTGAAATATTTATCGTATAACTTTGAATTGACATACTCTACCTCCATTAGCAATGTACGTGTCAGCAGTCTCACACTTGTCTCCATCGACTATGTTAACCAGAGGTGGGGTGTAGGTGAAAAGAATGGTAGGTGGACTTGCAAGGTAGATTGAGTTCTCTTTGAGAGCGTCGGAGATCTGAACTGGTACTGTAAATTACTGTAGTTGTGATTCATCAAGGTTTCTATTTTTCAAACACTCTACCTGTGAAAAAATTGTGACGATTTTTTGAGTTTTTTATGAGGTGAATAATCTAGAAACTCATGAAAACTCAAAAAAAAAGCAGTAAAAATTAATGTATACCGCCAGATTCAACGTACCGCCAGATTCAATGCATTGTTCACTGTAGTGTTAACTACAGTAACCGTCGATCCCTGTCCTGGGTACGGAGTTGGGTTGTAAGTGAAAGCGATTGGTGGGAAGAAGTTAATGTCGAACTGTACATTTGCAGAGCTGCTACCTACAGTAATTTTTTGATCTACTCAAAAAATTGAACAACCTGACACATCGGCACCACATGCGTGAGATCCAATGAAGAGAGCGGATAGAGGAAAAAGGTAGTGGAACATTTTTTGATACAAAGTTTAAAAAACGCACAATTTATAAGGAATGCTTTACAGCTGGCTGTATAAGGAGTGGCGACTCCTTTTTATTTCTTTGTAAACATTTGAATGGAAAGTTATTGCGCGTGCCTCCAGGGTGCTGTGATAGCAGATTGTTATGGTTTTGAGCATGATCTTGGTGACTGAAAAGGATCATGGAGTCTCAGTAGGACTCAGAAAAATTAAGATGGACTACCACTCTGGTAAATGGAAAACCAACAAACTTCTTCAGATCGACAATAAATCGGCTTCAAAAACGAACTTGACACATCTTTTCAAAATTCAGTGTGTTGACTGATAATTTTGACAACAGAACTTGGATTCCACTGTATCATATGCGACCGTGAGATTCCCTTAGCATTGAGAATGTGAATGACCACCGACCAGAAGACAATCAGCAGCATCAGGTTCGGCATAGATGCTAGAACCGCTTGATAGTCTGTGAAGCTTATTGGCGGGGAGAAGATGAAATCCCTGAATAATGAACTGAACAGAAAATGTAAGAGTGCGAGTTGTACATATGAAACTGTCTTGTTGCCAGCTGGTCGACCCGAACATTCATATTAACACATTGACCGTTCACATAGGCCTGACCTGCTTCCATACACGGGTTCGTCTCCAGTACAATGCAGTTCAGAAAAGGAAAGCAGGTAGACCTCTGAGATGCAGCGACGACATCATCAAAGCGAGAGACGATTTTCTTCACATCCATTCTATGTCTGGTCAGAGAAGACGTGCTGGTATACTGGTGAGAAAGACTCCGTGGTCATTGGCAAAGGACCGTTCAACCTGGAAGTTTCTGATCCACGCCGTCACATGACAACGCGAACAATGGATCTCTGAAGTATCTGAAGAAGTAAGTATTTTTATCAATTTCATCAGTAGTGTGATTATTTTCATGAAAAACTGTTTCAATTACGAAAATATTGAAAATTTCACCAGTAAAATACATTTCCAAGATTTTTCCCGAACTTTGTCTTCTTACAATACAAGCACTCAGGGGCGCTTCGCCGAAAAATTCAATCTTCTTCCCCAAGAAAATTCAGTCCCCTTCCCCAAGAAAATTCAGTCCCCTTACCCAAGAACTTCTCGAAAACACCATAAAATTTCTCAAAAACATGTTATTCATCTTCCAAAAGTCACAAAGTCGTCAAAATATATTTATTTTCCTGAGGTAACATGATGATCGTGGTCATGAGATTCTTTAGGGTTGAACAGTCAGAGTGTTGGTTCCCGAGAAAATGACGTTCTTGCTCTGGAGTTGTGCTTGGATCTGTGCTCCCAATGCCTGCCATTGGCTTTCATAGATCGCCTGAAAATTTCTCTATTACGGTTCTTCACTTGACCTACAGTCGGGGCAGTTACAGTAACTGTGTCGTTGACAACAAAGACAGTCTGGGTTCCAGAAGCGTGACATTGGTAGAGTACGGTACCTGGATTATTGTATTGAACTTTCTATTATATCACAATGTACCTCCGATAAGAACGTATTGATTGTCGAGTCCACTGCAGTAGGTGACAATTGGTGTGTTTGGTGGGGTGTAGTTCAAGAGAGTGGTGACCCCAGCGGTGGAGATCCCGTTGGCGAGCAGAACGGTGTTGATCTGGAATGTCTTGGATATTCAGGATTTTCAAAAACAATCTAGAATTCCCATATATGGGATAAATGAGAAGTTACAAGACATTAAACGAATGGCTCACTGGTGGACTGCTTGCCTCTTTTATTATTTCCCAATCTGAGTTATTTGTCAACAAATCTTGAATTCCATGCTGACGAGATCTTGTATGAAAGTTACCAGGTCTCATGCCGAAAATTATCAGATCTTATTGATCGATTCAAACAAACAATAAATTACGGGCTTCGGGAAGTGTGATAACTACAAAAAAACTTTCTTACAAGGTCTTTCACAACTGCAAACCGGTCTCAACAGGAGTTGACTTTCAATGTTATCCTGATCTAGAGTTGAGACCTAGCCAGATGTGTTAAGCAGCTCGAATAATACAGTTTTCAAATTTTATTTTTCTGGGGATTCAAACTTCTCATTGTACTATTTTTGTTCATGAACTATGTACATTCTCCTTTGTCTTCCTGCGTTTTCTTATAAAGTTGTGGAGGGATATTTCAGAACAATTTTTACACTACTGATGATGAGACTGACACTTGTTTCGGAAATGTTGAAAATTTTCAAAAACAACATCTTTCTCGAACTCAAGTACTCACAGCATTCTGGACATCACTTTTTGCGATGTAAGCCGCGTAAGATGCAGAGATCTGACCATAGGCTGGGCTTGTCGAGTAAGTATAAGCCGCGGGTGGACTGATTCCATATGTGAAGACTGCAGTTCTGCCGAGGGTTCCTGGAAGTTGACAGTGACGTCATAGATGAGAGACCATACCTGTCCCCGGAGCACAAGCCAAGGTCAATGGAACCAAAAACAGAAGATGGAACATTCTGGGATGTTTGATATTCATATTGCATTTTCCTTATATAGAAACCATGGAGCTCGTAAACCGCCCGTTTTAGACTATTTGACCTCCCACAAAAGTTGTCAACCTACAGTACCATGGCCATTTTTTTTACGATTCAGCGTATTTGCAATCCGATATCAAAGTGCAACAATTCGACGTTTATGGCTATTTGCGTTGTACTCGCGTCACTGGCGGAGAGAATGCTCGTATATCGAGTATTTATTTGCAATTTTATTGGTTGGAGTGAAAGTGTGAGAAACTGGGTTTTAGTTCGAGTAAGAGGCCCAGAACACTTACGTTAGCGAGAAAATACTCGGACGTTTGAAATTTCAACTTTGTTCGAACGAAAATCTTCTCAAAAACTGAAATTGAAGATTATATAGAGTTTTTTTTTGTAAAATAATGACTTTTTTCACGCATGAAAAATCAATCGAGGTACACTACATTTTTTTTCACAGATCAAAATAATAAGAAACTTCTGGCTAAATTGGATGAAACTGCCCCTACCCTTCATAACTTATTTCTGTGATACAACAATTACTTTTAAGGTTTCGCTCGTATTTAAATATTCTTTCCGATTATTCTGTAGAACCGCGAAAAACCTCAGATTTGGCAAAAAAACGTATCATACAGATGAAGCTTTCTGAGTGATTCGTACATTCGAGAACTCAGAAAAGATATACTGTACGTCAGGATTTTAGCGAGTTATTAGATAGTTTTTTTTTCCAAAAAACGTAACGTCACGACACGGTGAGGGGAAACGTGACGGTTGATGGTATTCGTGTCATTTTGAGCCAATCCAGATGTGATGAAGTCTTTACTGGTAACTTCCATTTTTGCTGCTAACCTCTACACGATTACAGCAATCGGAGGTAATAGCATCGACTCCCAAACAACAAGCACATGTGGTCGAACCCACACAGTCTCTGATCGTCACAGGCAGGACCCAAAGTTTATCGGATAGGAACAGAACCTCTGCGGTCAGTAAGAAGAAGAGTACAGTCAAGTTGAACACTGATGAACTGACACCAACGTCGCCGGAGACGAAGAGAAGTGGAGCGAAGAAAGTGAAGAAGGAACCGACGGTTACCAAGATACCTATGCTGAAGTCAATGATGCCGAAACTCAAATCGAGCATGCGCAGATCGACCATGTCAAAACACAGAACTGAGAAAGCACTCGAGTAAGACACCTTTCTTGAAATTCAGACCTTAAGTCCCTCTTTATGGCGAACTGAATACGCATGGAAAAAATTGAGAGATTTCTTGAATCGAATTCTAAACTTGTCATGAATTGGATGATATTCAATCAGTTTTGATTGTACACCTTTTAGCCGATACAAAGCACGGAAAGATTGTAACCAATTATATTTTTTCATCAAAAAGACAGCAGACTGTTACCATACAAATCTATTCAGCGATAACCAAGAAATGAAGAACAACATGGACGAAGCTAGGGTTTTTTGACTCCACTGTTGGAAGTGTGTTCATTCCAATCATTCAGACGGTTGGATACGATGAAAGACTCCCTGGTGACGCGGCATCAGCGATCAATTTGGTTGATAGATTCAATCGGATCATCTACAAGAAGCCGGTGAGTTGTGTTGACGCGGAATTTCTTCATACGAAGCCGAGTTACCATTTAATTGCAAGACTGCCTTTGTGCAAACTTCAACGTCTGAGTTAAAACGGTGTTGGAAAAATTTCGATCAAACGTAATCTATTTTATGAGTTTCCAGCTTCATGCATGTGTCGCCGTCCTCGGATTCGTCAACAGCTTCAACTGTGTCTTCCACTTTTCTAGTGCGGCTCATACCCATGGTCTGGTGCCGTTTATTCTCGCCTACTTTATTTCCATTCTGCTCTTTGGCCTGCCCGTGCTCTATCTGGAAATGCTCCTTGGCCAATACCATCGCCTGTCCCCAATCGTCTTGTTCCGACGAATATCTCCAGGGCTGCAAGGTGAGTTTATCCACTCCTGACCGCATCGCAAAACCGCATTGCAGGAGTCGGTTGGATGATGATGATCTTGTCGATGATGTCTAGTATCTTTCACTGTGTCCTCAGCGTTCACTCGATGAAGTATTTCATGACTATGTTGCACTACCCAAAGAGAAGCTTTCTGGGATGCATGCAGGAGTGGAACACTAGAGGTGAGCAACTACGGTCTCCTTGTTAGAAAATAGATGCTTGCAGAGAACTGCATTGTACTGGAGACGAACCCGTGTATGGAAGCAGGTCAGGCCTATGTGAACGGTCAATGTGTTAATATGAATGTTCGGGTCGACCAGCTGGCAACAAGACAGTTTCATATGTACAACTCGCACTCTTACATTTTCTGTTCAGTTTATTATTCAGGAATTTCATCTTCTCCCCGCCAATAAGCTTCACAGACTATCAAGCGGTTCTAGCATCTATGCCGAATCTGATGCTGCTGATTGTCTTCTGGTCGGTGGTCATTCACATTCTCAATGCTAAGGGAATCTCACCTGTCAGTGTGTACGTCTATGTCGTCAACATTGCCGCATTTTTCATAGGAACCACGGTCTCGGTGGTTATGTACAAGGTTTCTATTGAAATGACCATATCATTCTATTCGAATTCAGGAAAATCGAAAAACTCTGACCAACGATGATGTGTTGTCGATCGCTAACGTTTTCACTGTAGCTGATCTTGCTAATATTGAAGTGAGTAAAATTAAGATTTTCCAACGGTTACGTTCCAATATGATAATGGGGATGAATTGTGCCACGCCTCAACGGATGGTCAGATTAACGTTCCTCATTGCTCTAGCGTTACCATTCCGATGGCTTGAGACTATCTTAATATAACTTCTGTGAGCAAAGAACGGTCCGCGAAGATATGGTGTGAACAAACTACATACATATGTACGTCTAGAATACACCACGCAGCAACGCGCGTGCAGGATACAGAAACAAAATGAAAAAGTAGCTTTTTCTGACTGGAAAAAATTCCGCAGGTTATTCACATAAAAATATTCAATTTCAGTTATGGACAGACGCAATTTTGACAGTTAGCATGACACTGTCTCTGGGACGTGGTGGAATCATAACAATTGCCGGATTCTGTGGCCCAACGCAAAATGCTTTCCTAGTAAAATTGACTATGTTTCTTCATCACGCCTCCTCTTCAGATATCCGTGTCAATGATCATTGTCAATCTGCTTTTGTGCTTCATCTCAACTTGGTCAATCTTTGCCAGCATCGCACATATCATGCGATTCATTGGTCTCAAAGACGTCATCGGAATGTTCTACGCGAAGAAAGTCGGCTACATAGACATTTTCCTTGTCTATCCTCTCGCAAACACGTTCATACGAGGCTCCGTCTGGGTCATGATGTTCTTCTTCATTTTCTTCTGCATCGGAGTTCAATACGCGTTCTGTAAGTGTCAGGAAAATCAAGTATACATATACTCAAGTTTAGTGGTTTCCCTCACAGCCTCCATAACGATTATGGACGCCTACGCGATCGATCTGACATCTCGGAAGTCGACTAAAGTCTATCTATCGATTTGCTGTATCTTGGCATTGTTCTCAACATTTTTCATTATATTCGATGTCAGTAGCACAGCTTCGATCTTTCTGATAAGAGTCTTACAGCAAAACTACATGTACATCTTGGAGCTGAACAATGTGGTCAACTACATCTCCATTATGGTGATCCTCGTAGAGGTCTTGATAGTAACTCAACTCTATGGTATCCAGTACTGTCATTGTTCAAGACACCCTTTTCTTCAGGAACCCGAACTATGTACAACGACATGGCCAAGATGATGGGAGTCCCATTGGACTACTTCAACCGCAACATTGGATACTATTCGGTGTGGTGGAAGATTTGTTGGAACTACACGCTACCTGTCATCCTTCCTTCCGTTCTTTTACTTCATTTCTACGGTTCGAATCCTCTGACGGCATCGTACCATCAACAGAACCATTTGACACGTGTCATAACTAGTACAGATCTTCACAACAGTCTTATTCAAACAATGGTTATTTTTTTACCTTCAGAATTGTGTTGACGACAGACCATTTTTCAGCAGATACAACTGTGCTCTGTGTTAATGACCGCGGTAATGGCGACAGTCTTGCTTGTCACCTGGCGCCAGTTCAGAAAGCATTTCGCTCACGTTGAATTCAAGGTTTTGAGATTTACAGCATTGAGAAATTTTGTATTCAGAAGTTTTACACGAAAGTGCTCTTCATGAACCAACGACATCTTCGAGCATACAAGAGAATTGTTCATAGCACGACTCTTGAGAAAGCGAAAATGAATGAGGTGAGATATGAGAAAAACAAGATAGAGAGAGAGATTTGAATATTGAGAGAGAAAAAAGAGCGAGGGAGAGAGAAAAAAAGAGAGCGAGAGAGAGAGAGAGAGAGAGAGAGAGAGAGAGAGAGAGAGAGAGAGAATCTTTATAATCTTCAGATTATGCTTCCACTGATGGAGCCCGGCGACATTGATGGCAACCTTGCATACATTTACAAGGAACATCTTCAAAAGAGACGGAGACAATCCAACGCGGTTTTACATTTGGCTAACTTCATTGAAGAATTCAGTGATTTCAGAGACTCGTAAAGCCAATCGAACTTGAACTAAACCCGAACTTTGCGGTCAGCGTATCTCCTGGAATTGAAGTAACGGAAAAGTCGTCCAACCATCGCAATATGAACTTTATGGATCGGTTTAACGACCTCACGAACAACTTGTTCTTGGCGGATGGTAGTGTTGATTATTAATTTGTTTGAAAATGGAAATTTAGAAATGAAAACACAGCCGCTTACTCCGTAACGTGCCACGAGGTTTTCTTGGCTTGAATTCATTCAAAGTTTTTCATGAAAATTAATTGCGATCGAAGATTTTGTTGCAGAAAAGTATCAATTTGTATTAAATGATGATGTTTTTCAATTTATTTGTGGATAAATTTTACTCGTCGAGTTCATGTTATTGTTCATTCAATCATTGTGAAAATATGTTGTACTTTCAGCAGGTATTCATGGGTCTTCGACCCTTCTTCTTCAACCAATAGACTGATTGATCAACAATTTATTAATCCCCAGTAAAAAAGAACCAGCCTCTCTGGTTCTCCTGCAATACATACACTCTGTTCCAATAAAACGTCCACACCCATATTTCTCAGAATTCCTCAGCTCATATTCCAGCAAGCTCTTTATCATTATGATAACTGTTAGTAAATGTAATAACACTGTTATGTGCACAATTCGAGCTCAATTGGTGGAGTTACTGAAAAGTTATAGCCAAAAACACCAAAAAAAGGTGTGTTTCAATAAAACGTCCACACTCTCAAAAATCGTCTGGTACATTGAAAATTATTCAGTTTGTTTTGTTTTTAATTTTATCTAGCAATAATAACGTTATTTTATCATCATTCCAATGTAAAAGGCTAGTCTACCCACGAAAACGTGGAAAAAAGGAAAAAATGGCGTTTTTTCGAAAATTTCTCCAAAAAACCAGAAAAGTCGATCTTAGGTTGGACTGAACGTTACGATCATCAGCAGTTAACTCGTGTGGATTATTTTTCGATCAAAGTCCAACAAAAAACAATGATAGATTTTCAAAAACTTGATTTCTGAGGAAAAAGATGGCAAACTCGGAAACATGAGTTCGCGTATGGGTAGAGAAATCCACGAATCTCGATTTGTCTGGGGCTTTTTAGTGTTGAAACGATAGAACAACTTATCTTCAATGTTAGAAAAATCATTAGAATCCGAGTCTTGCACACAATCCTAAATTCGCGACGGTTGAAAGAATGATGAATCACTAGTGAACTGGAAAAAATGCTTTAAATTAATTTTCTTTTGATTTTTTTTGCTGAAAAATGTCTTCGCATTCTCATGATAACTTGAAGGTGTTGAATAACTTTTTTCCTTGAAAGAAATGTATGGAAACAACGAAATATGAAAAAGAGACACTTTTTGACTTTACCAAATCAGTAGTGAAACATCATTCTTTCAACCGTCGTAAATTTTGGTTTGTGTGCAAGACTTGGATTCTAATGATTTTCCTAACATTGTAGATAAGTTATTCTATCGTTTCAACCCAAAAAACCCCAGACAAATTGAGATTCGTGGATTTCTGTAACCATACGCGAACTCATGTTTCCGAGTTTGCCATCTTTTTCCTCAGAAATCAAGTTTTTGAAAATCTATCATTGTTTTTTGTTGGACTCCAATCGAAAAATAATCCACACGAGTAAACTGCTGATGATCGTAACGTTCAGTCCAATCTAAGATCGACTTTTCTGGTTTTTTGGAGAAATTTTCGAAAAAACGACATTTTTTTTCCTTTATCCACTTCTTCGTGGTTAGACTTCCCTTTTACACTGAAATAATGATAGAATAACGTTATTATTGCTAGATAAAATTAAAAACCAAAAAAACTGAAGAATTTTCAATGTACCAGACAATTTTTGAGAGTGTGGACGTTTTATTGAAACACACCTTTTTTTGGGGCTTTTGGCTATAACTTTTTAGTAACTCCACCAATTGAGCTCAAATTGTGCACATAACAGTGTTATTACATCTACTAACAGTTATCATAATGATAAAGAGCTTGCTGGAATATGAGCTGAGGAATTCTGAGAAATGTGGGTGTGGACGTTTCATTGGAACAGAGTGTATAATGAAATTATGATGAGGCAGGATAAAAAGAGGCTACAAATAATATAAATACATAAAGAATGGTATAAAAGCTTAATAAACAAATGAATTTGGGCTAAACAATAATATCAATAATTAGAAAATCAAAGTGTTACGGTAAGCGGCGTGTGTGAACTGCCAATGCACCGACGCAACCGCACACTTTTCCTTTATTCTTCTTAGCTTCGCTAACACTGCCCTCTCCTACGTTTTGTCTCGAGCGGTGTCGTCGCTGACCGTGCTCTGGGATTCGTCCAATTGATCGTCCTCCAAGGTCGTCGTGATGTCCATATGCTGCGAGAGACCAACATGGTCGTTCCTTCTTCTTTCCGGAGGTACTGCCTCTTGTACTGCTCCGGTCATAAAACTGCATTTTCTTCTCATCCTCGGTCACTTTCTGTGTGGTAGAATCGTGTTCTGGGGTATTCCCACTGACTTTCCTTCTCCAATGTCGTTGCTTTGGCCATGTGTTGAGTGACGTCTCAACGGTCGCTTTATCTTCTTTCCGGACAGACTGCCTCTTGTACTGCTCCGGTCACCAAACTGTGCCTTCTCCTGTTCGTTGTTCTCTTTCTGCGAGGCAGAACCTTCCCGGCACCCAGAGTAAGTGTCTGTTGTGCCCATTTCAATCGTCGTCTTCTTCTTCTGCTCTTCTCTGCTCCGTCATTTCACTTCGTGTGAGCCTTGTCCAAATTACTCGTTCGTGCGTCTTCTTCTTGCATCCCTTGGTCTGGACTTCAAGTTCTTCGTCTCTCGATGTGGGAGAACCTTGCGTCGTGTAATCATGGAATCATGGAATGGAATCATGGAATCATTCATGGAATCGTTCCGGTTCACTGCTTAGGGTCCGAAGTTCCATCTTTGCCGTAGTTCTGACTCGTAATCCTATCTATCTATCTATCTATCTATCTATCTATCTATCTATCTATCTATCTATCTATCTATCTATCTATCTATCTATCTATCTATCTATCTATCTATCTATCTATCTATCTATCTATCTATCTATCTATCTATCTATCTATCTATCTATCTATCTATCTATCTATCTATCTATCTATCTATCTATCTATCTATCTATCTATCTATCTATCTATCTATCTATCTATCTATCTATCTATCTATCTATCTATCTATCTATCTATCTATCTATCTATCTATCTATCTATCTATCTATCTATCTATCTATCTATCTATCTATCTATCTATCTATCTATCTATCTATCTATCTATCTATCTATCTATCTATCTATCTATCTATCTATCTATCTATCAATAATGTTTTCTTGACTCTAATTCACAACAACTAAATGGAATAGTAGGTATACACAGCGTGAAATTGAGAAAAAAAAAATTTCCTGAAATTTCCGGAAAATGACAGAAAATGGCTGAAAGTCAATGTGAAAATGATAGTATATTAAAACTTGTTGACAGTAACCTAGAAAAAAGTTACATGATTCCAAACTGAGAAGAGTCAGTCAGCCAGGCAACTTTATGCTTTTGAAAAGACGAAAAAATGCTGAAAATGCAACAAACTTGAAGATGTGACCTCGATTGTCGTTTCACAAGTCCGCGAATCCCGAAGAGCCAACTGATTTTTTGCCTTAGAATATTACTTCTGATATTATAGAGTATGAAAATCTTTACTTGTGGCGACATCCTCACGAATAACGCGAACCCGAGTTGATTGAAGTTTGACAACGAGTTTGAAGTAGTGATCTTAACCGAAGTATTTTGTGAAAAACGAATAGATCCAAAAGCATTCTGAATATCTTGTCTTTCTGAATTTCAGAGAAATTGTAAACATTCGAAATATTTTTAGAAACAAACTTGGAGTAATTGCTAAAGTTTCCACAAAATTATGACCACAAACATAACTCACTAAATTTTTCACCGCTGCTATAATTTCTTTAAAATTTTCAATCAACTTGGGTTCGCGTTATTCGTGAGGATGTCCCCCCAAGTAAGGATTTTCATACTCTATAATATCAGAAATAATATTCCAAGGCAAAAAATCAGTTGGCTCTTTGGAATTCGCGAACTTGTGAAACGACAATCGAGGTCACATCTTCAAGTTTGTTGCATTTTCAGCATTTTTTCGTCTTTTCAGCAGCATAAAGTTGCCTGGCTGACTGACTCTTCTCAGTTTGGAATCATGTAACTTTTTTCTAGGTTACTGTCAACAAGTTTTAGTATACTATCATTTTCACATTGACTTTCAGCCATTTTCTGTCATTTTCCGGAAATTTCAGGAAATTTTCTTTTTTTCTCAATTTCACGCTGTGTATACCTACTATTCCATTTAGTTGTTGTGAATTAGAGTCAAGAAAACATTATTGACAAAAAATACCAAACTTTTGGCCTGTTCAAAACTCAAAAAGTATAGTATGAAAAGTGGTCCTCTTTTTCTGACACACCGTTTTTTTCATACTTTTGCTTACAATTTGGAAATGGATGAACCGATTCATCTGATTTTCTGCATTCTGTTGTAGTTTAAAGAACTCAATGTATCACCAGAAGAAGTTTTTTGAAAATTAACTGTGCGGGGAATTAGAGGATAAAAAGTAGGTGGTCCTCTTTCATTGACACAGACTGTATCTATCTATCTATCTATCTATCTATCTATCTATCTATCTATCTATCTATCTATCTATCTATCTATCTATCTATCTATCTATCTATCTATCTATCTATCTATCTATCTATCTATCTATCTATCTATCTATCTATCTATCTATCTATCTATCTATCTATCTATCTATCTATCTATCTATCTATCTATCTATCTATCTATCTATCTATCTATCTATCTATCTATCTATCTATCTATCTATCTATCTATCTATCTATCTATCTATCTATCTATCTATCTATCTATCTATCTATCTATCTATCTATCTATCTATCTATCTATCTATCTATCTATCTATCTATCTATCTATCTATCTATCTATCTATCTATCTATCTATCTATCTATCTATCTATCTATCTATCTATCTATCTATCTATCTATCTATCTATCTATCTATCTATCTATCTATCTATCTATCTATCTATCTATCTATCTATCTATCTATCTATCTATCTATCTATCTATCTATCTATCTATCTATCTATCTATCTATCTATCTATCTATCTATCTATCTATCTATCTATCTATCTATCTATCTATCTATCTATCTATCTATCTATCTATCTATCTATCTATCTATCTATCTATCTATCTATCTATCTATCTATCTATCTATCTATCTATCTATCTATCTATCTATCTATCTATCACGTAGTTAGTCCGTTCTTCGCGAGGTTCTTACAATTCTCGTACATTTGGCCGTTTATAGCCATTATCATGTCGTTTTTGCGTTTGCGACCTTTTTCTGATTTCGGCTTCTTGCTGACTTCATGAGCTTTGAAGGCCGGGTTGAGGTGTTTTCGGATTGTACCCTGAAACTCCTTTCTCTCTCTCTCTCTCTCTCTCTCTCTCTCTCTCTCTCTCTCTCTCTCTCTCTCCCTCTCCCTCTTCCTCTCCCTCTCTCTCTCTCTCTCTCTCTCTCTCTCTCTCTCTCTCTCTCTCTCTCTCTCTCTTTCTCTCTCTCTCTTTCTCTCTTTCTTTCCGTTTCAAACAACTAGGGGAGAATGATGTGCGTCTTGATTCATTTGCAGTGGAAACTAAACCAAGCCGAACTTTCATCCAGTCTATGGAAAAAGTATTCGATATGTCAATACAGTGGAACCTTATTAGTGTAGAGAAGTTAGATCATTCATTTTCTCTCTGTCTTTCTGAGGTTGCAAAAACATTCTCTCCGGCCGGGAATTGAACCCGGGTCTCGCATGTGACAGACGCGGATACTCACCACTATACTACCGAAGATGCGTTTTTTCCGTTAGTTCCAATGCGACTCAAACTAAACAAGATACTCTGTTTTCCTCTCTTTTCCACTTTTCACATCGTTTTCCCTAAACATTACCTAATTTCCAGACGAACCCAATGTACTAGAACGCCAACCATGACACGACTATTCATACTTACCGCGACCTTCGCGGTTTCATCGCTCTCACTGTGGTATACGATCTTTTCCGCGCCAGGATGGTCCGAAGGTGAATTTTCATCCATACGTTCTGTTGAAAACACACATGTTCGGAAGGAGTGCTCAAAATTCCGAAGCAATTCGAAAACTTCACTGTGTTAGCAGAAGAATTCTGCACGCAAGTCTCTCTCTCTCTCTCTCTCTCTCTGTCTTTCTCTCTCTGTCTTTCTCTCTCTATCCGTTTCAAACTACTGGGGGAAACCAAATTGGCAACTTCCATACATCCGGAATGAGTTATGAAAAACAAGAAACTAGGGCTGTGAAAAACCAAAAGTCTGTCGGAGTAGGAAAACACCTCAAAATGTCCAATGTCTCCATTATTCAACACATTCTGCTCAATTTAGGAAGTGCTTGTAGAGTTATCACTCACACAAGCCGTGTGCACTTTTTGTCAAAGATATATTCTTTTTTCTGCATTGCGATGATTCAACATAAAAGCGGTCGTTTTCATGAATCATCGTGTATTGAAAGGAACAATGACTCTTACAAGCATACCATTCCCAGAATTCTTTCACGAGGTCATCGTCATTTTTTCTCGCGTGAATTCCTTATCTTATCGTGCAGAGTTCAGCACTTCCCATAAAAACGGATTTTTTCAACATCGAAACAGTTCATTGAGATAGGTTGATCAGCGTCAAAAATTTTATTGTTTCGAGTACGTTTCAGTGAGTAGATAATAGGAAAAGTAACGAACTTCTTTGCTAGGTCTTTTCGACTTTTCTCCTCTGAATAGGTTTTTTTCTGTTTCAACAGTTTCTTTCAATTTGCGACTAAATTGTCATGATGGTCGTTAGCCGATCTCTGTCACCAAAATTTTTTTCAACATGGATGAATTTAGTCCTAGCCACTTTGTAGTGGATCTCAATGACGCTATATTGAACAGCACGTGCCACTCGAGAACATCATTTCAATATTGAAACAGAAGATTTGACACATGTCTTCCGTAATTAATTTCCTCCTTTGTGTCCCTTTCCCAAACGAGCCAGGGTCTTTGAACTCGTTCTGCAATGACTAACTCTATTTTCATGTGCTCTGGTGAATACGATGGTCTTCCATCTGTGCTCAACTTTTATAATCAGTACATATGTACGTATAGAAATTTTGATGAGACATCAGAAACAAAAATAGTCTTGTTGTGTGTTGTGATACCTAATTTCTCATGAGTCTCGAACAGAGCTCAACTGATTTTTGTTCATTGGAGTAATGAATATGCTCAGTGATCTTGAAAAAATCATTTTCATATCAGAATGCTTCCACTGGTCACAATGGACAAATGAAATCCATATGAAAAGCTTGTAACAAAAACAAATGTATTGGGTTTCAGAAAAGCCTTGAGTTTCTTCTGATTTTCTACGTCATAATTTTTATACCAGTCAGTTAGGTTTTATTGTGTCGTTTTGTTATATCTAAAGTTCTCAATCTCAGGTTGTTCTGCGATGTCTAATTGAAAACGACCGAATAATTCACAAAAATGTTTACCAACAGTCACGAATTACAGATGAAGTGGAAAGTATGCTCTATCGCACTCGTACTTGTTCTAGCTGTTTTCTACGAGGTCAATGGTCGGTTACACGATGTTGAGTGTAAGTTACCAATAACTCATGTGTGGAAGTTTTCTTTCAGGTTCGATTGTTGCAATTCTATCAGGAAGAACGAGCGAATCTGAATTTTGTAATTTAAAAAGTTTGTTGTTGGAGGTGGGCCCTGATAATCGCTGATAACCTCATTATACAAAAACTTTCCAGAACGTCCAGCAAATTGAGTCACCAGTGGAAAACTTTCCAGAGTCAAGAAAACCGAGGAGGATAAATCACTACCGTATTCCATTTCCAAGTTAGTCTGTTTTGTTCTAATGATTACCATGATTTGATAGTAGCGACATTCAGTAAGCTTCGTCGTTTAGTATGAACCGACAGATATGCTCGCTACGCTTTTGAATTCAGACAATCTAAAACTATACTAAACCTTCCAGGATGCCGGAAAGAAGAGCCGTGTCGCCGGAACAACCTACGAACTTGTCTCTGCGAACCGAGGCATGTTTGTGAGCCGTCAAATGGTTCACATTACTGCGTAAAACTGGGTTATTATCAAATTCAAGGTCTGTAAACGGAATATTGTTTGATCTCAAATAAAGTCATTGTACTACTTGTCGATCCCATGTGTTTATTGACTTTTGCTCCCATTCATTATTCTCATGTAGGTTATTGACACTTGTGAAATTTTGGTACCATAAGTCTAGTTGTTCAATATTGTCCTTCATCTTACTATTGTTTCAAGTAACATACGCAGTTTTTTTTCCTGGTTCTTTGTGTTTTTGTAATTTTTTATCCCGGAGACACTCTTTTTCATCGTAGTTGGAATTTTTTCAATCAACACAAACCAAAGTTTTCGCGAACTTTATTTTCATTGTCACATACTTTCATTTCATCTTCAGGTCACAGTTTAGTTATTTCAAGAATGCTGGTAATCTTGTTCCTTCTACCAGTCGTCACTAAGTCAACTCACTTTGATCTTTGCGGGTTTCTGAAGCTATTCCATAAGCCGGGGCTAGTGTGCAAGAACGACAAAGTAGTGGAGAAAGTGGCTTTCAAATCAGGTAGGTCAACTGTTCTCTCTCGAATTACCACATCTTTGCAGAAATTGTCAGAGTTCGTGAACATCTGGGAGAAGGTCTGGCAACTTGTAAAAATCTCTTAACAGGACATAAGGTTGGACTCTTCATTTTTGAGTAGAATATGTATTTCAGAACTGCAAACAAGACCCTTTGTGTTCTTCTGGATTCAGCTGTGGCGAAAACTCGACTTCTGAGAGGTGCTGTACTAGGTCTTTGGTGAAAAGGCCAATTACGTGAGTTTCTGATCAAGAACCAATTAAAAATTGGTCAAATTCAAAATATCAACAGCAAAATTCTGTCGTAACTAACACTTGTATCAAAAGCTTCGTTTTCTACTACTGGTTCACAGTCGGGTAGACGGGGGTAGGTCATGGAATGACTTCTTGCTTTGTTTGGCGGTGAGCTGTAGTAATAGTCACTATCCCAGACCACTCCTCTAATTCCTTAAATTCAGAATTTCACAATGTCCGACGCAAGCTCAGTTGGGTTATATCTGTCACAAAGGTTAGCACATCGATAAACTTTCCCAACATAGATCCTTTAGACCGTATACCTGGTAACTTTTGTCACGAGAACCGAGATTGTCAAGGGTATGCTTCTCAATTGTGCTGTGATACAGGTACGTAATCTCCCACCATGTTTGAGTTGAATATTTCAGGTTGCGGTTTCAAGATTTGCGTGGATTCTAATGGAAACACAATTGATAACGGTATTCTTGGAGTTGTGACCCTAAACGACGTCAACTTCAGGTATTCGCTTTGTGGAGAGTCCCTTCTGTCCCGCTCCATACCTTCTACCATGTACTGATAGAAGCTTCGAGCTACAGTTCAGATGTTCTAGTGACAGTGATTGTGAGGTAAGAGTTATGCACCGTATGCCCACCAGGGCTGGTTACGAAATTTAACGATTTAACGAAATTTAGCGTTGAATTCGATGTAACGATCAGCGGGTTTTGTTTAAACTGGAAAACCGTTTGATTAACGTTTAACTGTTTCGTTAAAAATTTTAAAAAACCGTTATATTCATGTTTAACAGTTAAGGTTTATACTTTCGTAAACAGCCCTGATGCCCGCCAACTGATTATCAATTTTTTTCATAAGTTTGACTTCGGTGGTTTTTCTCTTGATGAGTAATGAACCGGACTGTAACAAAAAACATTCTGTAAATACCAAGTTTTTTGTCAGAAAAAGGACCTTGTCTTTTGGATGACTGGAAATTCGAGAAACGACAAAATTTTTATGATATCATATTCAATTTTTTTGAGAGGTTGAGTTAGTTGTGGTGACTGACCTCTCAATTTAGTTTTTTTCCAAATTAAAATTACGTTCAAAATCTCAAGAACAGCGTAAAACTACATACTTCGAACGTCACTAGAATTGATAGAATTCAATCAAAGCTGAATTTCAGAAACGCGAGTTACTCAACGACGCCTATGCCTCATCTGTATCCAGTTATTGTTGTCCAACCCCTTGTGGATATAATACATGTATAAGCAGAATGGGATCCGAATTTATCATTGTTTGATGTTTGTAATGAAGAATTTTTGTTTCTCAGTTACAGAGTTCATCCCAAACATCAGATAAACAACTTTTAGGCAATATTCAACGTAGAAGGACATTACTTGAAAATTTGCAATTATGTCGAAAAAATGGATTTAAAAACTTCCGATGGAAACGGTCCAAATTTTGAAAGAAATTCTACCAACAACATGTCAGAGTCAATAAATTCTGATACTTCCCGTATTCATACAGTAAAAATCGTAGACTTCTCTAACTCCCACGCAATTTCTCAATCGACATCACAAACAAAGGTCATGTGATCCACTTGATCCCAATTTATCAGCCCTTGTGTTAACCAGCCTGTGCATCTTGTATCATTGTACTCTCTCTTTGTATGTACTCATCATGTCGGAAACGTAACGGCGAATGTTCTAGGAAACGGTTTTTTCTCCGGTCAAGAACTTGATGTTTTCGAAACGTCACTTTCTTTCTTTGGGTTTGCTTTTGAGTAGGCTCATCTTTGTTTCAGTGTTAATCAGGCAATCCAGGAATATGAATTTTTGTATCCTGAACAAATAATGTTTTTCTTCAAAAACTTTACTTGTTTTTACATTCATTGTTTCATTTATTCCAAGAAAGATCAACTGAAAGATCTCACGAAAGACTTTGCACATATCTAGCAAAAAGTCTGACCGATTTCAAACGCGCGCCAGCCGCATTTTTGTAAAATGAGTACGGTAGGCCTACCCTAGGGTCGGGACTCTCACAACGAACAGTTAGATCTTTGTGGATTTAAATTATTATTATTCTTACTTTCAGTCCATTGAAATTAAAGGCGCATTACTTAATCGTTCTTGTGTTTCAAGGCAAAACTGCTACAGTAATAAGTAACCGATTTACGGAGGTCAGACTTTTTTACAGGTAGAGGAAGATATGTGCTTTGGTATAAGAAACAACTTATTGGAAAATGCTTCGAGACTTTCTCTTTATTTCGTTCTCTCTTCTCCCTTTCTCCTCTTCTCTCTCTCTCTCTCTCTCTCTCTCTCTCCCTCTCTATTTCTCTCTGTATTTATCACCCTCTTTCTTTCTCCCCCTATTTCTCTCTCTCTCTCTCTCTCTCTCTCTCTCTCGCTCACTCTTCTTCTCAGTAGCTCGGTCAGTTTGAGTTTTTGAACTCGAAATTTCTCTTTGACCTCTCTTTATGTTTATTCTTTTGGGCTTAACGAACTACTTGTAAACACTGGGAACTTCACGAAAATGTCCACTTTCCGTTCTTCTGAAGCCCGTTGATAAACTTCACTTTAGAATATGCCTCCAACGGATTTCCCAGCAGCCCGAGAAAGCTGCAACTGCCATTGGCCCATTGGATTAGTAGTGTTTCTGTTCTTCACAATTCTTTCTTTATTCATCTGTACATGTGTTTGCTGTTTCGATGTGTCCTCGGTGAGTTGTTTAGCAGTTTCCATAAAGGTTAATGAGAAACAACACCATGGTTCGGATCCCTAATGTCATTTTTGCTTCTTCAGTGCGTCATATTCAAGAAGAAAGATGGCTATCGTGAACGGAAACATTCAATCGACCCGAGGTATTTGGATTCTACAAAGTTCTTCGAGAGAAAGGTAAATTATCTGGGTACAAAAATAAATGTTTCTTCCAGCTATCGCTAGACCCACGAATCCTAGAATACAGCCATCTTCTCAATTCTGGAAGTTTGAGCTCGAGCCAATCTAGGAGTGTGGATTTGTGCTCCAATACTATGTACAGTACTGATGGTAGTATGATCACTTCCGTATGAGCAACAGTAATAGGTTGGCTAGGTAGTCTCCTGGTGTACGAAAAATTAGTTTTCAGTGAAACATTTTTTAAAAATATTAGCCAACATTCAAATTCCCTTGTTGGTTGAGTCATGATCACTTTCTTCTTAAACTTGAGATACTCAACATTAGATTCAGAATAACTGATACTTTCTTTTTTGAATTGAGTTCTAAACTCGTGTCTTCCTACACTGGCGATTGAAGGTGCTAACTGATTTTTGATGATCTTTTTTCTATGTGAAATGGAATTTTCACGAGTGTATGTAAATAGTTCATTATCAAAATTGAGACAAAAAAGTCAGAACTTTTGTAGTAAGTGATTCTACCAACATTATTAAACTGTGGACTTTTTTGAAAAATTTCAGTTCTTCAAATAATTCTTTTATGAATACTATCATGCAATTTTAAATATCTGGAGACAATCTTGCCATCATACTGCCACATTACCTATTGTGCCTTTTGAAGATACTCAATCGATAATAGAAATTATAATTTGTCCGCATATTCCTTTTCGAAAATTTTGTCAAATAAGCAAACAAAACTTCCCGAAGAATGATCTCGCCCTTACCAAAATAACCCCAAGTACAGTCTGTGTCAATGAAAGAGGACCACCTACTTTTTATCCTCTAATTCCCCGCACAGTTAATTTTCAAAAAACTTCTTCTGGTGATACATTGAGTTCCTTAAACTACAACAGAATGCAGAAAATCAGATGAATCGGTTCATCCATTTCCAAATTGTAAGCAATAGTATGAAAAAAACGGTGTGTCAGAAAAAGAGGACCACTTTTCATACTATACTTTTTGAGTTTTAAACAGGCCAAAAGTTTGGTTTTTTTGTCAATAATGTTTTCTTGACTCTAATTCACAACAACTAAATGGAATAGTAGGTATACACAGCGTGAAATTGAGAAAAAAAGAAAATTTCCTGAAATTTCCGGAAAATGACAGAAAATGGCTGAAAGTCAATGTGAAAATGATAGCATATTAAAACTTGTTGACAGTAACCTAGAAAAAAGTTACATGATTCCAAACTGAGAAGAGTCAGTCAGCCAGGCAACTTTATGCTTTTGAAAAGACGAAAAAATGCTGAAAATGCAACAAACTTGAAGATGTGACCTCGATTGTCGTTTCACAAGTCCGCGAATTCCGAAGAGCCAACTGATTTTTTGCCTTAGAATATTACTTCTGATATTATAGAGTATGAAAATCTTTACTTGTGGCGACATCCTCACGAATAACGCGAACCCGAGTTGATTGAAGTTTGACAACGAGTTTGAAGTAGTGATCTTAACCGAAGTATTTTGTGAAAAACGAATAGATCCAAAAGCATTCTGAATATCTTGTCTTTCTGAATTTCAGAAAAATTGTAAACATTCGAAATATTTTTAGAAACAAACTTGGAGTAATTGCTAAAGTTTCCACAAAATTATGACCACAAACATAACTCACTAAATTTTTCACCGCTGCTATAATTTCTTTAAAATTTTCAATCAACTTGGGTTCGCGTTATTCGTGAGGATGTCCCCCCAAGTAAGGATTTTCATACTCTATAATATCAGAAATAATATTCCAAGGCAAAAAATCAGTTGGCTCTTTGGAGTTCGCGAACTTGTGAAACGACAATCGAGGTCACATCTTCAAGTTTGTTGCATTTTCAGCATTTTTTCGTCTTTTCAGCAGCATAAAGTTGCCTGGCTGACTGACTCTTCTCAGTTTGGAATCATGTAACTTTTTTCTAGGTTACTGTCAACAAGTTTTAGTATACTATCATTTTCACATTGACTTTCAGCCATTTTCTGTCATTTTCCGGAAATTTCAGGAAATTTTCTTTTTTTCTCAATTTCACGCTGTGTATACCTACTATTCCATTTAGTTGTTGTGAATTAGAGTCAAGAAAACATTATTGACAAAAAATACCAAACTTTTGGCCTGTTCAAAACTCAAAAAGTATAGTATGAAAAGTGGTCCTCTTTTTCTGACACACCGTTTTTTTCATACTTTTGCTTACAATTTGGAAATGGATGAACCGATTCATCTGATTTTCTGCATTCTGTTGTAGTTTAAGGAACTCAATGTATCACCAGAAGAAGTTTTTTGAAAATTAACTGTGCGGGGAATTAGAGGATAAAAAGTAGGTGGTCCTCTTTCATTGACACAGACTGTATTACTCACCACACTTTCGAAACCCGAACGTTTATTGAAAAATAAATATTATCACAATTTTGATTGAATTAGGCAGCCAATCAATTCCTACGGTTGGAAGAAGGTGAAACACGTCAGTGGACGTTTCCTATGTTCACAGAAGATTGGGGAAGTTACCACGATGTATGAGAAACTGTGACGGGAACAGATCACGTCGACATTCCTCCCCGGAAACATCTCAGCTGCAGCTGAGTAGATCATTTGTTTTGAGACGGCCGGAGAGATGTTCATTTTCTAAAAGTTTTAAATTCTAATAACTCAAATTCGAGAGAATAAATAAAACTTTAGTTCAATGATTCTGATTGCCACTTCTCTCATGGACAGATTTAAATATTCTCAGAAACTTCAAAAGATTCTAACCTCATGCATCAAATTCATCAACCGTGCACTGTTACATTTTGAGATGGACTCATCTCGTTTCTGCAGTGTTTTTGAGTTCAAGTCCTGAAAAAACAACTTGATTCAAAATTTTTGAAGAAACCTCGAAGGCAGACTTGGCAGCGTCGTGAAGCTTGCTCAATGTTTTGTCCTGAACTATTTGTTATTTCATAGTTACAAACCCTGACCTGGAAGCTATCGACATCCTTCTGAATAGACTCATAACTGAGATTAACCGTCTTGGGTTCTTCTGAAGTCTCTTCTTCTACCTCTTCCAGGAAGTTTTCCACTGACTTTGACTTTTCTGATTTTTCTTCTTCTGAAAATTATACGTAATTATAAGACTGCCGAGTTTTTCTAGTCATCTCGCTTCAAGTGAACGACGAACTAGAGAAGACCTTTGAAGTTGGCAACTTCACATTTCTCTCCAGTCAAGTTGACTTGCCATGTATTCTGGAGCACGACAGAACAACAACTCAAGAATTTTGAGCCTAATATTTTTCTCAATAAAAATCACCTGAGTAATCATATCCAGACTTCTCCACCTTCTCCTCAGACGTGTTCGACTCACCACGGTCTGAAAGTATCATTGATTTTTGCAAAGAGTTGACCCAACTCTTCGGAGTTTTACTCTCTAGACCATGAATACTCAGACCACTCCGCTTTATTTGTGTCTCTGGTGTCTTTTCAGTTGGTTCGATTGGCTGTAGAGGATCGATTTTCGACGTTTTGATTTCCATTTTGTGGCTGATACTGTATTGATGCGTTTTTGATGAGTTTTCTTCTATGAGGTCTGGAATCGATAACATCTGGGTGGGATGGTGTGTAGTTTTTTTTCTCACGTCAGAGTACAAAAAAAGAAGACTTATGAACATATTCAGTACTTTATAGCGGTATCACGCTAGTAGTGCTCGAACAAAGGTTGAAAGTTGAAACTACCTTGAATGTTGGGCTCCTCATCAGATTTGATAGAGAAATCTATAGGATCCTTCCTCTCTTCATCTTTCTGAACCAGAAAATTGATAAAAAAAATCTAATCACCTTCGCTCACAAAAAGCTTCTTCACCTCGTTTTCAACCTCCGAAGATTCAGGACTTCCAGGTTCATAATCTACGACTGAGACTTCAGAAAGAAGGTCACTCATAACGGGCCTCCTAAATTCTCGATTTTTAGTGATGAGACCAAACTTACAACACTGGCTCCGCGAATTCACTGCTTTTCGGTACTTTAGACGGGTAGACTTGGGTTGCATCCTCACGCGCGTAGGTTTTGTAGGTGTCTTTGTTTGGGGGCTTAAAATTGATAAGAGATCAGATTTATTTTTACATCTATGGTATTTTAATTACTCAGAAAAAATCAAAAAGACAGAAATGATTTCACTCAAAAAAGCAACTTGGACTGTTCTGCTTCGAAATTAGTTAGGAAATTTAGGGCGACAAGTCCACTGTTGAGTTTCGATTACCATGCCTCATAACTTAACGAGGGAAATTTTGTCTTCTGAGATCTACTGTACAAAAATCAAAAGTTCTACTATTATTCAACATCACTGATCTTCGTTTTCGAATATCTAACAAAACCCAAAAATCGTCAAACCTGGAGCATGATCCTCTCTGAAGTCGTCGCGTAGGCTTGTTGGCTGAATTTTTTGTAAATGTGTAGATGAACCCAGTCTAACTTACGTTCCATAACCGATTGGTTGTGTCTGTGGTAGGATTTGTGATCGACTGAATTATCATGATAAATATCAATACAGTTATTTTAACTTCAGAAAATTAGGAATCTGAATATAGTCATCTGGGGCATTTTATTTATATGGACTGTATTATACGGTAACTTTCAAACTAACGTTTCATATCTAACCGTTCCCTGTTGTGATGGCAATGGTTGAGGTGGTCTGAACTTGATCATTGACAAAAAAAGTGCCGGACTCGCGACGGGCATTCTTTTTTTGTAGTTCTGATCGTATTGATCGGAGTTGATGACAAGAACTTTTCCTTACCTCTCGTATCTCACAGTTTCATGTTGCGGTGGTGGTAGCGGTAACGGTTGTGGAGGTCTGAATTATTGTGTAATTGTGCTGTAATGAGAAGTCTCACGATTGAACATAGTTTTGAGGTCTTGTATGTTGAGGGATTACTTGTGGAAAGGCTGATGGTTGAGCAGCAGTGAAGACAGGGTACTGCGCCTGTTGAGCTGGTTGTGGTTGATATGCTGGTTGGTAAGAAGGGAATGTTGGAAACACGTGTTGACTTTGCTGGATGGGGTTTGCCATGGCGTACTGTGGTGGAGAGAACGCTGGCGGATAAGAAGAACACCCTGTGGGCGCAGGTGGTGCACATTGGGACTGTTGGCAGCAGTTGGAACCGGAGTTTCCTGTAATTTTTTTTGTGAAAACTTCAATTTTCGTCCAGTGAGATAATACCTTTCCCACTATCACTTAACCATCTTGACTTACCGAACATGTTACCAAAGAGAAAAGCAGTCGTCGACGGTAGAATTACCAGTACCCACATCTGGAAGCTGAACCTGGTGGACATAAAAGGAAAATGGTTATGGATGGCATAGACCTGTTTGGGATTATGGTTCACACGGTAAGAGCAATTAGCGACACTACGATGTTACATAATAAGAATTGAGGCGAAACAAAGTGCGATTTCGGCTATTGTATTATGTAGACGGGTCGGTGTTTTGGTCAGATCGGGAAGCTTAGCTGTTATTATGTCTAATGAAGTCTGTTTCCAGGTGAAACAAAAACAACCACTATGACTATCCCATATCTCAAATTTAGTGTACAAGAAAATTACAGAGAGCTGAAATCAAATTTGACACTTTCGTTCCACCTGGGTCTAACGTAAGTGCTGATAAAAATATGTCGCTTATTGAGCTTTATTTTCTCTTTGAACATCTTCTTGCCAGAAAAATTCTGATAATAGAAACATGATCATGCTGAAACAATCAAAATATTTCATTGGGGTGTGGATATGAAAATACGAAGGTTTTGTAGATGGGATTTCTAGAGAATGGAACAAAATTTTATTGATTTGCTTCTCACAAGAAATATAGGCTTCATAAAAAAGGTCTGTACATTTTCAAAAGTGAACCATCAGACTCATTGTGATCAAACGAAATCAAAAAGTAGAATCAACAATTTTTAATTCTAAATTGTTGATTCAAAAAACATTTGCTGTTCCCTTTTTGGTACATGTGCCACACTTATTCAAAAGATAAAAGTGAAAGATTCTCTTGTACAAATAACATATTTTCGAAAGTTCACAATAGACATAACAGTTTAAACGAAATGAGACTAGAATGAAGGAGTGAGAACTAAACAATTGGCAAAAAGCGAGATCTCGCAGGCGACTACTCTAGGTGTCATTAATAAGCGTTGAATAGCAATTGAAACCTTCCAGTTCTAGTTGCTGGTCATTCACGTAACATCCGAACTAATAAATTTACGGACTTCCACCGGCAATAGGTTGATGTGAACAAGTTCCAGAAATCTACTGTGTGTCTCCTAACTACTACTTGAGCTCGTGGTATTCTTCTGTATTGTTTGGGGAACTATAATGGTAACATTTATTATTTAACTCATATACAGTATCGGTCAGAAATAAGTGGCCTGAGAGACTTTAAAAATTTGGAGTGATCTTCGAGAAATTTAAGATGGTTTATGCTATGCAACCAGGTTCAACATTTTTGAAAAATCCAGAGAGTTATCAGAACTTTGAAGCTTCACCTACACAGGTTTCAAATGAGAATATGAAAATTAAAAAGACATCATAAAATCTGAAACGAGCACTTCACTGGATGGGAAAACGCAAAACAGGCAGTTGTTTGAGTTTTAAAGTAAAATTCATTGAATCAGAAGTGGCGACCATATGACACTCACGGCTACAGAAGTTTTCTATTATGAACATGATTTAAAAGTAGAGATAACCACACTTATTAATGGCGCTTTGTTACGATTACGCAATAACAAAAATCGTGTTCAGAACTATTTATCATCTGATTGTCTCAAGCAATCTTCGTGGGTAGTTACAGTATTTTCACGAGTGATATTGTAATTGACAAAGATTTTTGACAGTGAGCAATATGTGATGCTTTTTTCAAATTCAGACGAGAACATAAAATCTCACAAAAATTCATTCAAAAATGTTGTAATCAGACACTATGTGAAATTTGGATCCAAGTTATGCTTCTAACTGAGGTCGATTTGGTCAGGGTATTGCATTGGTCAAGTTCAAGTTCTATGAATTCTCGGAAAAATGTATCTACAGATTATTGTGTGAAAAGAAAGATATACTACTTGCGACTAAATTTGGTCAAAAATGTTGTAAACTTCATTATATGCTCAGTTTGCGGCCTCCAGTGATACAATTTGACTTTGTATGCAAAATGTCGACAAGGTAACGACAAAACTTTGTTAGTGGATTTGTTTGTGAAAAATGGCTTGGAAACCGCAAACTGAAAATTGAGAAGTTTCTCATTCAGTGTATGAAGTTAAAAACTTTGGCGTCTCTGTGACTTCATTGTTCGGTTCGTAGTCGGTCATGGCTTCACTCTGAAAAGCCTTGCATAGTCGTTGCCGGATCGTTTTTTTCTTACCTTGTCATCCAAATCTTCAGTAGGAACATCAGTTTTCTTCTTTTTCGGTTTTCTCCCTCTTGAAGAGTTCTGTTTGTGGGTACTGAGCTTCTTCTCCAGGTCTTTTCCATATATACCCAGAGACGATGCTCGCATGGACTCCAACTTCATGTCCCATTCTGAATTATTTTTGGAAATAGGCATAAAATCTCCGTACCTTTCAAGTTTTTACACTCCAATGGAGGATGACAGGTATTCAGATGTCTTTTCATGTTTCCCTTGTAGACAGTGACGAAATCGCACTCCTGGCAGATGTACGCATCCTGAAATCAAACAATTTTAGGCATACTTTTCAGATTTCCCAATCATGTATCTGGAACATTTCTGTATTTTTTAAAGTTTCCGTCGGTTATTAGGAGGCAATTTTTTATTCTCTTCTCTTGATATATTTTTTTTCGAATTCTCAAATTATTGATTAGAAAACCATTGTGACCCTGTGAACCTAATTACCTCTGGTGGGCTTCCATTTTCGGGTCTCTTGACTTCTGGACGCTTCTGGAACTGAAAAAATCATCTTCAACAAGAAATACAGGCAAGACTCACCGGCTTCACATAAACTTCACTGAAGTCATTGCTGGGTGAGCACAGTTCCGAGCTCTGGGCATTATAGTAAGCAGCTGGGAGGTTTGGATTTGGGTACATGGCTGAAGACGTAGTTAGTCCGTTCTTCGCGAGGTTCTTACAATTCTCGTACATTTGGCCGTTTATAGCCATTATCATGTCGTTTTTGCGTTTGCGACCTTTTTCTGATTTCGGCTTCTTGCTGACTTCATGAGCTTTGAAGGCCGGGTTGAGGTGTTTTCGGATTGTACCCTGAAACTCCTTTCTCTCTCTCTCTCTCCCTCTCTCTCTCTCTCTCTCTCTCTCTCTCTCTCTCTCTCTCTAACTCTCTCTCTCTCTCTCTCTCTCTCTCTCTCTCTCTCTCTCTCTCTCTCTCTCTCTCTCTCTCTCTCTCTCTAACTCTCTCTCTTTCTCTTTATTATTTGAATGAAGTGTAAGTGGTGAAGAATGTTAGTGTAAGTGGTGAAGAATGTGAAGAATGTTTCTCCCAACTTACATCCTCATTCAGTATCTCAGGCGGCTCCATTTGCTCCAAGTAACTCCGACCAGAACTCTCTGAACACATGTCTAGTCAGAATGCTATTTCTCTATCTGTACCAATGAACTCTCTACACTTCTCATTCCTTCCTATATGTCCTGTTAGACTTCTTCTCGACGGATAAACTCCACGACACGCCATACACATCACTTGTTCTTCGTCAGCACCCTGAAACTTCAGTTTTTTCAGGTGTGATCACAAAATCACCTCCAAGTCTGTGGAGACAACTTCTGAACTGAGTGGGGGTGTCGGTCCAGACGCTGTAGATCCACTAGATGTCAATGCAGGGCTGTTTATAGATCCCTGGAAAAAAGTATTTGCTTATATGTATTTTTTTATCGGAGAAAAAAATGAGAATCTCGTTTTTGTTCATAAAATGCCCATTTATTGCAATTTTTATCAGTGTTAAACGTTATTTGGAAGATCACACTTTGGACCTAAATTTTGATTACGGTATTGAGAAGGGAATAAAAACGTGAAAGCTTATTTCGAGGCGGTAATTCAAAATGATCATCAAACATTTGACCTAACCTTCGGTTACTGTATTGAGAAGAGAATAAAAAACATGAAACATATTTTATTACTCCTTCACGCCTTCTTTTTGCTTGAAAAACATTAGAAAATGTTATTTATCTCTTCTCTGGTCGACAAAGCAAAATTCCTGCGGTTTTTCCCTTTTAGGAAAACAACAACAATGTTTCAACTCACATCTTCTCTTGGTGAAACCGTAGTTCCATTCGGATATCTTGGCGGCATCATCTGTGGGCGACTGGTGGTTGGGTACTGCGAGGCCTGTGGTGGATAGAAGGGCTGGAGTGGGATGATTAGTCATCTCTCTTTCATCAGAATGCTTACCTGTTGGTTCCTCACCATCATTTTCTGGTTTTGCGGGACATGGTACTGAGACTGTTGTGGGTAAGACTGGTAGTGTGGGTATTGGACAGGTGTTGTGGCAGGATGAACTCCAGCTTGGAAGTAAGGGTATTGGCGGTAGTAGTCGTACCTGAAAAAATGATTCTTTTTACTGGGAAAAAACCGTTTTCCCAAAAGTTTGTAAAGTCTACAGAGCTTACAGACAAACAGAACAGAAGATCAACAAATGGTTTACAAATGAGTTGGTATTGAATTTTCCTGAATCTTGAATCTTCATCTTCTTTGATATTTGTCATAATCGGCTTTCGCTGTTTGCAATAGTGACAATTTTTGCTCTAAAAACAAACCTCATTCCATTGTCATACATATCATTGAATCCAGGTTGCCCGTTCATGCCCTGATCAGGATAATAGCCAGGTGGTACTGAAATGAAGTACAAGGATCTTCGACGACTTCACCTACCAGGTTGTCCATTCTGCCAATCGCCTTGATATTCTGGAGTGTCAGTTAGTACTGCGAATGTTGAACTGAAAGAATCTTATTTTCTCTGTTCAACACTGTTGGAAGTTGAAAATCTTCTGTCGTAGATTTGCACTTTTTTCATTCACACTGTCAAAATTTGATAAAAATCCGTTCATTCATCCTTTCGCTTCTTAAGAGTGAAATTTTCGTTTGTATAAATGTTGGCATGGTCTGTTGAGTCAAATAAATCAAAAGTGCAAAGAGTCTATATCGTTCAGTTTTACCTGTACAGCTCTGTAGTGTCGGTGACAGAAGTCGATGGAGGCATGTGGTATCCTTCGATCCCAGTTCCTTCCATTGAGACTGGCTGTAATTAATATTTTTTAGACGAAAGAAGTCGTTTCATGTTCCAATTTAGATCCTCTTGTTAAGGTGAGTAGAACAAAACGATATTTCTTTCTTATTTTGATTATTTTTTCTGCAAGATGAAACTGGTATTTTTGATTTCCGATCTGTTTGTTTTCAAGAAATCCCCCAACGTTCGATACCCTCAACGTTATGACACCTATTGGAAAAAACCTTAACCATTAAGTGTGAGGACCCTACTGTTAAGGTAAAATATGTGTGTGGCTGACGATAGCATCAGTCGTTACGTTGTTCAAGGTCACTTGTGATTACCCTAAACCGTCTAACCTCTCGCGTATTGTACTTCTTGGGAATTGTTGGATTGAATGCTTTTAGAGTCGTTTGATTGATGGCGAGAAAAAAGTAAGGGGAAGAAACTTTGAGATCAGAAGTCGTCAAGACTCAGAAAGATCGTACTGTTGAGTCGGATAACCTTTTCTTGTAAACATTCAACCTTGCTTGAACTTGTTTTTATGTTATTCTTTCTCTACACAGACACCTTAGACTTTAACCGAAAGAAAGTTGAACCGCCGCAAAACTCTATTATCACACAGCTCTTGGACCATATATTTGAATCCAAATGAAATAAAATTTCTGAATAAAAAAGGGGATCTCAAATGTTCGAGGTAAAAGTCAATATAGCGGTTTCTTTTTCAAGATTCCACCTAATTTTAAACTTTTATGTGAGAATCAGGAAAAAACGACACTTTCCCTTTTTCTGAAACTCACTGGCCGATTCAGTTCAACATCCGTCGGAGTGTTCAGATGAAGTTTCAGCATGCAGTTGGTACCCTGAATTTCGAAAGGTCTCAAAACTTATAAGAATTTCGTTTTGAGGTCCCAATGAGAAGATTTGGAAATATCTTTATGAAGATGTAAGTACGATAGGGGGAATAATGTTGCATAATTATGGAAATTTCGAGGTACAAGACTGGGAATTGTTCGAGAAATAGATGAGTAGATGAGAGTAAAAAAAGCCTCTGACAAGACTGATTCTGCACGAAAAATCTAAAACAGCGAATCAGATTGATCTACTCAAATTTTTGAGTGGTAGTAAAATTCCAAGGAGTATCGACTTTAATGCATTGTCTTGTATTCTGAAAACGTTTTGATGGAACTTTGCTCACTTATTCTTCTGGTTTTTCACATTTAAAAACACAAGGTTCTATATTGTAACGTAGAGGGCCTTTCAGTTACACGGCAAAAAGTCAGTATCCCTCTACTCCAACCCTGTAGACGGATGAGACAAAAATCTAAATTCCCCTACAAGAAAAGCATGTAAAGCAGAGCAAAACAAATAGAATAGGATGGACCCTAATTTAGCGGAAAATCAAGTTGACTTGTTGCATTACTCTAGACGCCGCAAGCTCTTCTTCCCATGTACTCGTTGGCAAAACTCGCGCGCCTCGCTGATTGGGTGTACTTAAAGTCAAAGATGCCGCACTAAGGATTGATTTTTAGAGTTGTTACTTCAATTTTAGGAAACATCTACATCATAGTTAAATAATGTGTCTGTAAAAAGTGCAGTGTTATAAGTTTTCCAACAGGGAAGTCGAAGGTGTCTTAAATTTCCTTGTTTTAAAAAATGTCCTGTCAATTTATTTTCTGGACTTTCAACTATAAAAACAGCAAAGCGCATTACCTCTTCAACTTTGAAGAAATTTGAATAGAGGCTAGTAAATGGTGTGAGAATGTATTCGAAAAAATGTACTAACAAAAAATCTCATTTTATGGAACAGAAAACTTTTGCAGGGCGTTTTCTGTAATTTGCTGTTTTATTTGAAATAAAAACGGAATAAATTAAGTGGGTTATCGGAAATTTTTTTAAAATGATAGAATTGATCTCCTAGCAAAAAAAGAAGAATGATGCTCATGTTGATAGCAATCTTTGTAATACTGGTAATGATAATCAAAGGAATCTTCCAGCCGCAGTGAGGGCCGCCCTTGACCCGTGGGGCTGTCACCTAGTCGGTTGTATAACTGTAGCCTTGCTTAGGTATACCGTACACAAGATACTGTAATCGACACCTGCCGAGTTCCATCTCACAGCTAAAACGAGAACGTTTGAATTGTGGTTGGACGGTTTGGTAACCAGGGTACACAGTGTAACAAAACGGAAATCACGTGTACCTAACCATCCCCCCCACTGGTATCAATGATACTGTTCTGGCTCGAGAGCTCCTCTTCAAATGGCACTTAAAATCTGTGATAAAATGAAAAATTCAGAGTTCAAATGATCATAATCATTCTTTCTACTATCTAAAGGTAAAGTAGTGAATTTACCGATATTCAACTTTCCAAAACCGGATGATTTGGACTGACACTGTTCTGAAACAGGATATTCTCAAAAGATTACTTGAACTCCTTGAAAAGGTGAATTTGAAAATTTTTACCAGTACCTTGAGGTAAAAAAAAGTTTTTCTTAATCTGAATAATATTGGCAATTTGATGAAGGTACAACGATTTACCGCTCAAAATCAGAGAATTTTTACTTTTTGGAAGTCTCAAAAAAGACTTGTCTTTATTACTTCCGGGAAAAATCAAAACATGAATAAGAAGAAAACTTTTTTGATGATTTTGATGGAAGAAAATATTTTCCAATGACTAGAAAGCAATCCATGAAACGAGAATCATGGGACGGTATTGTAGAAAAAGTCACCACAAAGGTCGTGTCCTTTGTTGATCAAAACATACACACTACGCGCGCGTATTTTAGGGGCGTTAGCCTGTGTGGTAATTCATCGTCAAAACAGTTAATGAGTCATGAAATGGCCAAGGGTTGCGACATTCTGAGTTCACTCGTGGGAAGGGGAGTAAATGAACATCAATAACAGTGATATGTAATAGTTTGTGAATCAAGGTGGAGTCAAAGAGAATCAAGGTGGAGTGTTAAACTTCCAGCCTTGTTGGAGCATTGAATCACAGATTGCTCCATGTCAGTTTATTGTTTTTTTTGTGGTAGAGAAGTTGTACTTCAGAAATTGTTATATTTTTGACTTTAATGAAGAAACTCAGATTTCAGAGTTATGGTGGTACTTCCTACAAAATTCACAACCTAAAACAGCTACTGTGTTTGCAAGATAAGCACGAAACTACGCGAGATTGCACTGAATTCATGTTATTTCTGGAAACAGTGAGGAGACTATGATAGAATGGAAACAAAACGAACGATGGTGGAAGAATGTGGAAACAATAGACTGTTTCATTCTTTATGTTGCATTGCTCATCACCAAAAACGTCTTCGGAATGAGCTGTTGCTTGTGCAAGTTATCGGAATTAGACACAACTCTTCCGTCAACTTCAATCAGCGACCATTGGAATTCGGAAAACAGGAAGGGAGTGGGGAAAGAGTGAGACACCATGTAATGGTGATCTTGGTGGGGAGTTTGGAGCCATGCCCGGTGGCATGAGTGGTTGACGAGCCTATAGAATTGTTAGCAAGTATGATTAATGAAGATGTCATCAATTAGATGAATTGGCTGGTGGCAATGTTTGCTTCACAGCACTTCGATGTTTTCCAGGCTTCTGGAGTTTTTATACGTTGAGGCTACCGTTCCTATCAAAAAAATTCACGTTGCAAAAAATTGAATAAAGAAGATTTTAACTCTATTGTCTGAAAACTGATTTTGAGAGGGAAAAAATGAAAAACCGAGTCTGCACAGGAGCTCCCGCGAAAATAATAACCCTCGGAGCCATTATCTGGAAAGAAGGACTGAAGAGCAATCCGGGTCGACGTTATAAGTGAAGGGTATAGGGCACCATTTTCGAAGCAATCAAAACAATTAATGCGCAGCACGCGAACACGCCTTGTCGTGTGTGTTCTGCCGCTTCCGGAGTTACTCAAAAACGGATGGAAACAGATTTGAGAAGTATTGTTCTGGGACGGTGGTTGGTACCAACGTGGAAAATTCAACGCACTCCGTGGAAGACAGGAAAAATCGCTTTTGGTCTCACAAATACTTGACCAAATACAAAAATTGGCTTTGATTTAGGCTCCTTGCTGGAAAGGTGCCGCCGACTACATTTCTTGTAAACTACAATTGTGTGAGTAGGCATCTCTGGGATTTTTTCAACTGACCAGACTCAAATGAGCACTGGCTTGTTCTTGTGTACATAAACACTTTCACACAGAGAACCTCTCACTTACAAAAATGACGAGGACCACCTACGAGATCAGCAGCAAACAGTTCATAGGGAGAGGAAATGAGTTCATAGAACCACAGCAAGAAGCAGAGAAGCCGTTGTTCAACAACTTCATGGAAGCCTTGACATCTATCGTTAAGAAAAACATACTGTTTCATACGTCTACTACCGTACCAAGAGATAAGGTTATGTAATAACGTTCTTATTCTCAAGCTTTTGAACGGAACAGTATTCATTCTTGAATTGTCGATCCAACATGAGATTTAGAACGTTTTTTACTAACAGTAGCGTTCTGAAATTCATAACCATTATTATTTTTCTCAAACGAGAAGTCAATTTTTTTCAACTTTTTGAAAGTTTCAGCCTATTTTCAAATCTTCAAAATTACTAGGTCAAATTATGTTAAGAATAAACACTATTCATAAACTTTTGAACGTAACAGTTTTTTTGTTAGATTGTCAGCCGACTCAGCTGACTAGACATCTTCCAGAAACACAATTCAGGTTATCATTCATTAGTTGAAATCAATCTAACAAGACATTGAGAGTTCAGACATGCAAATAGTTTAGAATAAGTCGCTAAGAGAGTTTTGCCTGACGCGAACAAATTATCACTGACTTCCGGAATTTTCCCTTCATTTCAGCCTAACAAACTACAACAAAAAAACTGTTCACACAAAATGACAATGAGGTCAAAGTACCACAACAAGCAACAAAAAAGACCGTGAAGCAACCTCATGGAATTCTCAATGAGATTATGTAAATCGGAGGAGGAGGAGGAGGCAACTTTGGGTGCACACGTTTGGTATTCTGATGGAAGGTTACGTCGATTCCAGGTGTTCCGAACTTATGTTTCTAAAAGATCATAAAAAGTTATATTAGTAATTTAGTTGAGTTCAAATGAACAAATTTTCAGGTTTTTTGTGAGAGTTGCACTAGCTTCCGTTGTGTTTCGTCGTCTTCCGGTAATTCTTTTCCAGCTTTTTGGAACAAATTAAAAATTTTGAGCCTGAAAAACTAGGTGGGTTTTTACATTTCTTCGACCCAGCTTCAGCTAAATTTGTTGTTGATTAATTTCGTTTTTCATAAATTTTGGAACCGATTTTCCTATTAGTGTGGACGTGGTACCGAGATGTGAAGAATCTTCGAAAATACCCAAACCTTGAAGTACAATACTTGAAAAACGTTGAGAATAACTTTAGAGCAATCAAAAACACTAAATCATTGAGGAAGAGGTGAACCTCATAAAAAGTCGCAAAAGTATAGAAAAAGTTCCTCGGGGAGACGACCGAACAACTGACTGATGTGTGTGTACGTGTGAGTGTGATTTCTTGTTTCATGAGAGACGGACAGGTGTCTCGTACATCAGGACAACACTATACGGAAAAATAGTCTGGGTTGATGAGGGGAGAGAGAGAGAGAGAGACTGGAAATTTGTGAAAAACCAGTAAAATAGAGATGGAAATAAGAAGAAATAAAAAAGAAAACGAGTCATTGCCGTTTGAGTTGCATTAGAACTAACACAAAAAACGTGTCTTCGGTAGTATAGTGGTGAGTATCCGCGTCTGTCACATGCGAGACCCGGGTTCAATTCCCGGCCGGAGAGAACGTTTTTGCTCTGTCAGAAAGACGAAGAGAAAATGAATGATCTAACTTCTCTATACTAACAAGGTTCCACTGTATTGACATATCGAATACTTTTTCCATAGACTGAGTGAAAGATCGGCTGGGTTTAGTTTCGACTGCAAATGAATCAAGACGCACATCACACAAACTCATAATTCCTCTCGATTATATGATCGTCTATAAATGCCACATGTGATGCAATCATTTTCTCTAGAAGTCACCTGTTAAAGATTCAGTGGCGTCGACAAATCGGTGACATGGAGAGGATTGACATGGAGTGTGTGGGAGAGGGAGAGAGAGACCGCATACAGTAGGTTACCAAGTAACTTATATCACATTTATTTATCTTGAACTCAAAATAAACTCGCGCTCACAGTGATTGGCTAACAATCGCTCGTGGTGGGTCTCTATCAATCAATAAAGTCAACATGGTGTCTACATACAGATGCTCTCCTCTCTCACTCCAAGTACTGCTTGAACCGTATGCCTCGGCAGCATGAATTTCCAGGGATTGTACAGTAGCAATGGAAAATATTGTTTTTTACGAAAAAATAACTTCGCGCTTTCCTTGAAATCTGCATCATTATTTTTTCCTCGTTCTTTCTTCAGCAAGATTTTTTAAATTTCTAACTGTGGAATAACAACGTAGATTCAAACTAAAAATTCAATCAAAGATGTGACTGTTCATTGACTTAACTCAGTTTTAAGAGAAGTTGAAAACAATTCAAAAGTTCGGAACAAAAATACATTTTTGGAAGATTCTCACGTTTATATCGAAAATGTATCTTTCAAAAGCTTTTTCTTGTCGGATCTTATCGCAAAATTTTTTAAAGTACTTTCGGAAAAAAAACCAACTTTACATTTTGAAGATCATAAGGAAAAATAATTTTTGGTTGAATTACATGATTGAGAGCAGTTTAGAACCCGAAAGTTTTTTTCTATGCCAATTGACAATAGATATTTTTACAGATTTTGTTCTTGTCAAGGAAATCTTGGTGTTTTACTCATAATGTTTGATTATAAAGTTGGAAATAAACTCGAGTCAGGAGAAAGAACATAGAAGTTTCTAACTCAAAAGGTCATCTCCTCTAGCAGAACATGAAAATCCACCATCAGCTTACATTTTGACTTCAAAGACACACATCAAGACATTACCGTCAGCCTAATACACCGACAAAGGTCGAGAAAACGGAGAACAGTTATGAAAGGAATTGGTCGAACGCGCATGTGTGTTATGAACTAAAAATGAGGACGACGATATCTTCACAACGTATCGCAACATTGAATTTTTAAAGAAAAAACCAAGACAGAGACTAGATACCGGCATTGTACGTTAGGATAGTTCAACGGAACACAGCCGATCAGAAGGTTTCTCGTAGAACGCACACCGTAAGATATTGGAACAAACGAAACCCTCTCCATATTCAGTTCTCGGATTTAGCGCGGGGGTTTTTTTTAAAAGAAAAGTAGTCTTACGTATCTGATAAATTCATCGACAACTTGTCCACACCATTGTTAGAAATTTGCTCAAAACAATTAGTCGACTTTAACTTTGATAGAACCTGAACCAATCATCCTCTGGAGACTATGTCTATAGGTTTCAGCATTGTCGAACACCAGAGTTGCACAGAATTCCGACTTCTGCCTTTCGACTTCAGCCCTTTTTTCACTTCCGACTTCCGACTTCCGTGAAAAAATTTCACTTCTGACTTGTTCGACGAACACTCTAGAACCCATTGAGATCACATAGGTAGGTGCTTGAACAATGGTTCTTATACAGTATCCTAATTTTTTGAAAATTGTTCTCTCCGTGTCAACGAAAAAATTATTTACATAGCTCTTTTGAAATTGGATGCTTTGATCTATCAAAAGATAAATTCATTATTCCATTAGTTATATCTTATAAACTTCGTAGAACGTTGTCTACAAGAAACAATTCTTTGAAATTTCGATTTTTCGTAGAAAATATTCTGAATGTTACCAATTATTTCTGAAAATCACAATCATGAGCATAAAACTAAAGTAGAACATTTTCGACCCCCTTCAAAATTCTCGTATTTTGTGCTTAAATAACACGTTTCTTGCTTGCCACAAACCACGGATCATGAAATACCTTATCGAACGTTTTATGATCCTGATAATGTTAACGAAAAAAAGGAGTTTGTGTCTTTCGAAAATTGCATCAGTATAGAGTTCTACAATGTTTATCTCATTGATAAGTGTATCTGGAAACATAGATTTTCAATGTTTCTAACCATTTGGTAAAAAATGAGTTACATTGTTCGTTTTGATTCAATCAAAAATCACATGAATTCGCGAGATTCTAGAAAGATTTCGGCTGAACTACACCGAGAAAATCTGTTTTTCAGACATGTCAAATTCGCGGTGATGAAGATTTTCCTCAAAAACGTATGTAAATTTCAATCTCAACTTCAAACTCATCTTGGTGAAGTGTAAAATTAGTTCTGTCGGTTTCAACGTGTAACCAATCGTGTGAAGCAGGGCTGTTTACGAAAGTATAAACCTTAACTGTTAAACATGAAATTAACGGTTTTTTTTTAAAATTTTTAACGAAACAGTTAAACGTTAATCAAACGGTTTTCCAGTTTAAACAAAACCGCTGATCGTTAGATCGAATTCAACGATAAATTTCGTTAAATCGTTAAATTTCGTAACCAGCCCTGGTGTGGAGTGTTTCCGTTTACACTAAAAACGGTGAATTTAGTTTCGAAAAAACGGCCTGAATCGGTATAAAAATTATGTTTTATATCCACAAAAAATCATCATGTTCAATGTCTATTTTTATTGTCTTTGGAGCAACATGAACAGTCTATAAACCACACTAAACCTCCCCTCATTTTCGCACCCTTTCATCGAATTTTCCAAGCGCTATGTTCTCGAAACATCTCCACAAACCAAAATCAAGACAGAACTGCTGATAACTCATTTCTGACTAGCGGATTATGCTAGCAGCGTGACTCTCACGATAAGATCACAATTTCGCAATCACATCACAGTTCTGAACCGAATTGATAAAAAGTCTCTCTGTCTCTCTGTCTCTCTGTCTCTCTGTCTCTCTGTCTCTCTGTCTCTCTGTCTCTCTGTCTCTCTGTCTCTCTGTCTCTCTGTCTCTCTGTCTCTCTGTCTCTCTGTCTCTCTGTCTCTCTGTCTCTCTGTCTCTCTGTCTCTCTGTCTCTCTGTCTCTCTGTCTCTCTGTCTCTCTGTCTCTCTGTCTCTCTGTCTCTCTGTCTCTCTGTCTCTCTGTCTCTCTGTCTCTCTGTCTCTCTGTCTCTCTGTCTCTCTGTCTCTCTGTCTCTCTGTCTCTCTGTCTCTCTGTCTCTCTGTCTCTCTGTCTCTCTGTCTCTCTGTCTCTCTGTCTCTCTGTCTCTCTGTCTCTATGTCTCTCTGTCTCTCTGTCTCTCTGTCTCTCTGTCTCTCTGTCTCTCTGTCTCTATGTCTCTCTGTCTCTCTGTCTCTCTGTCTCTCTGTCTCTATGTCTCTCTGTCTCTCTGTCTCTCTGTCTCTCTGTCTCTCTGTCTCTCTGTCTCTCTGTCTCTATGTCTCTCTGTCTCTCTGTCTCTCTCCTCAGGGTGTCGAACTTTGTCGGTTAAGATCAGAACCAACTTTTATCATCACTTGATAAGTACATCACCGGAGTTACCTCGTTCCAGACACTCACTCCCATTCATTCACACACATATTTGCCTTCAGAATAGGTCAAAGTTTATTTTTCCCATTGTTGAAAACTGTTTTTACCAAAAAGTTGAATAGAAAACTGTTGCCACTTTCTCTTATTGAGAGTTCCCGTAGGAAAAAACTACAAAATAATTGTGTCTATGTGTGTTTAACTATAAAATTGATAGACTTCTTTTAAACTAGTAAGTTTCACTCTCCAACTCAATTTTTGCTAAAAGTTGTAGATTTGCAACCTGAAACATCTTCTCTTTTCTACTAGGAGTGAGAGATCATGAGAGTTTCTCATCTCTTACAAAACAATTAAAGCCTACATCACGAAGCCTCTTTACACCAAAAACCTTTAACATGCTATGTTACTCAAGGCGGTAACTCTTGTGCTCATGCTCATTGCGAATTAACTCATGTCAGACAATAAACTCTTCAAGCGAAGGTTAAACATAGCCTTTCAACGAGTAAATAGAGAGTATTTTTGAATGTACTGCACGATTGTGCAAATACCACTGCAATCAAGTGTCTTGTGCCTGAGGCGAGCGGTCAAACGTAACGGTCGCACTTGGAACTCTTCCATCTCTTCCTTCCGCGTGCGTTGCCGCGCGGAATATCGCGCCAAACCTCAAAAGGAACTCAATCACACACCATCAAGAGTGTAAACATTGGGAAGATTCATTACATCCATTTTCTTTCGTGCAACTTCGGCACTAATTAGACTTGACTCAACTTGTTCGAAAAATCTGGGGAAAAGATGTTGTTAGGTTAGGTAGGATAATAAACTACTGTAGAAAAAAATTCCCAACAATCATTTTGATACACACGAACATTTTCTCTCTCTCTTTTCTCTCTTTCTCCCTCTCTCTCTCACTCTCTCTCTCTCTCTCTCTCTCTCTCTCTCTCTCTCTTTCTATTTCTCTATTTCTTTCTTTCTTTCTTTCTTCACTTTCGACACTTTCAACAGTTCAAGCTAGTTCCTTCATACTCTTTAGTTAGTTTATTTATTCTTCACTCACATGAGTTTTCTTCTTTGAACTTGTCAAACAATAAAAACAGTAAATTTGTAGAATATTCTAGATGAAAGAACCGCCTGATAACATTCTATCACTGATCAAGATCGTTTATGAAACATCTGCTCCCATGAGTTTCCCAAAATATTCTGAATTATTCAGAAATTGGTTTTGAGAAGCAACAACTAAATTTCTTCGTTGCGATTTGGATTCTTTGTAGGATCTGAAACTTTTTAACTTTTAAAACGCGCGATTTGAATTTTTCAAAGTCAGAATTTTCCTCGTTTCAGTTTCAATGTGGAATTTGCGCCGAAAACAAAAGAAGCTTTCAATAAGAATTCATAATTTTTCCTACTGAACTCATCTGTTTAGGTTTCATTACTGAATTCAAATAACGCTGAAGGTACTGCTTCTGTTTCAGGACAAGATTTTTCGAAATCATGTGCTATGAGATTTGTTTATTTTGTTCATGTCATTCAAAATCACTCATTTCAACCAATGGAGTATATGGGAATTCTGGAAATTGAAAGAAAATTAATTGAAAGGCAGGTGGGAAAAAAGTAATCGCCTGACCCTTGACTCTTGCTCCTTACGTTAGTGACACCTACTCGTTCAAGATTTGGCTTCTAAGTCGACCCAGGCGAGTTTACTTTTCCAATACAAACGTGGACCCAACGTTCGAAAAAAAGCGATCGGTCTCGGCACTGTCTAAACATTCGGTAAAAGGTTGACGGGCAGTGGTATTGTATTTACTCCTATACAACGAGCCGCCTTTTTCACCCCATCCTACCGTCTTCAAAGTTCTTATTGTCTTGGAATTTCATATTGAACATTTTGACTTCGAATATTGTGGAGAAAACTCATATATTATTGAAATATGCAGCATGTTATAAGCTTATTGCAATGAACATCAGATACAGAAGTTTGTGAAATCTATCTACACCCAAAAATATCCTGAAAGAGTGTCTTTTCTGAGTTTCGTTCAGGATGGATTTTTTTGAAAACAATTTCATTACCATACCCAAATCAACTCTCTCTCTCTCTCTCTCTCTCTCTCTCTCTCTCTCTCTCTCTCTCTCTCTCTCTCTCTCTCTCTCTCCCTCTCTCCCTCTCTCTCTCTCTCTCTCTCTCTCTCTCTCTCTCTCTCTCTCTCTCTCTCTCTCTCTCTCTTTCTCTCTCTACACACGCTTTGCATATTCCTTTTCAAAATTTTATTCATGGTATAATTTTCCATGCCCATCCCTGCTTACTTGCTGAGCAATAATTCTTGTTCGTTCTTCGTTTTTTTTTTCAATTTATGGGGTGATAAAATGTCTTATGTTCCTGATAGAAACCATCACATTAACATTCCATACTGTACATCTCTTTTAAGATTATGTTTCTCTTAAAAATCGTTCAACTTGAGTTCAACAAAATAATGGGGACTTTGTGGCTGCCAAAACATCATGAACGATTCCATGCTTTATTTTCGTTCAGCTCTACAAATTCAACTCTGAAACTACAAAAATCTTTGTTGTGGATCGGTAATAGCCAACGGTATAGGAGAACTTACGAAAAATTGATCATTTTAAGAGAAGGAACAAAACGCGCGAATTTTTCACACAAACACTTTAATATTTTGCACATCTGGAAAAGTTTCAAGTGTGAAACAAAATCATTCCAGAAATCATCTACCGGTCTAGTTCCAGATAACAGTCTCGTGGTGGAACGAAATTTATAGAATTCACTTGTTCAGCCTTTCAAAATCCTCTGATTGGAGTCAACGGCATGTACCTAATTTCACAATGGCACAACGTCGAAATGTAGTTTGCATTAAGTTCTTTGCTCGTCTCTCTGTCACCTCGTGTAAATACAGAGAACAAACAATGGATGTGAGGGTTGCTAGGGAGTTATCATTTTTTTCATGCGAACTTTTCATCCCACGATTCTGGTGGTCAGCTTCTTGGTCTTTTTTGCGGAGTTTTGTCCGAATCCTTTTGTAGTGCTTCCAGAATGTGTTCGTATCAGGGCTGGTTACGAAATTTAACGAAATTAACGATTTAACGAATTTAACGAAATTTTTCGTTAAATCCGATTTAACGATTAACGGATTCGTTAAATTTGGAAAAACCGTTAATTTAACGATTAACGGATTCGTTAAATTTGGAAAAACCGTTAATTTAACGATTAACGGATTCGTTAAATTTGAAAAAACCGTTAATTTAACGATTAACGGATTCGTTAAATTTGGAAAAACCGTTAATTTAACGATTAACGGATTCGTTAAATTTGAAAAAAAACGTTAATTTAACGAATAACGGATTCGTTAAATTTGAAAAAAACGTTAATTTAACGATCAATAATTCCGTAAAAATTAAAAGTTGAAAACCATAGTTTAGTGATTTTTTGTCACAATCTTGGTCAATAATGCATTTTTCAACAATCGTAGTACTTAAAAAATTAATAAAATCCCAATTTTATGTTCAATTGACCGATTTACCAAAATTTTCCGTTAAATTTCGTTAAATTTGGAATATTGGCTGATTTAACGATTAACGGTTTCGTTAAATTTGGAAAAACCGTTAATTTAACGATTAACGGTTTCGTTAAATTCGGAAAACCCGTTAATTTAACGATTAACGGATTCGTTAAATTTGAAAAAACCGTTAATTTAACGATTAACGGTTTCGTTAAATTTGAAAAAACCGTTAATTTAACGATTAACGGTTTCGTTAAATTTGGAAAAACCGTTAATTTAACGATTAACGGTTTCGTTAAATTTTGAAAAACCGTTAATTTAACGATTAACGGTTTCGTTAAATCGGAAATTTCGTAACCAGCCCTGGTTCGTATATTTGCACCCATTCTTCAAAGACTGGGAAAATGGTTCTCGTTCTCAAATCTTCTCTTTGGTTTTTGGGAAAAAAACATTGCTTTTCTCTGACCTCTGTTCTTACCGGTTTAAAAAAATCATCTCTCTCTCTCTCTCTCTCTCTCTCTCTCTCTCTCTTATCAACCTTGTGTGAACTCTGCTTAAGATGTTGGTTTTTGCACGAGGAAACCCATAAAAAGAGCGTTTTTTATCTGTCCTGTTTTATATTCCCGAACAGTCTAATCATTTTGTGATTCGGGCCAACTTATCGCCTCCTTATGTAAACCCCGACGACTCACGAGACTTTGCTCATTATTGAACCGAAAAGTACGCGTTGTCTTTTGTTGGTTTTGAACACTGACTCATCCGGCATCACACAGTCCTTTTTTGTTCACTTTTACTATTCTCGTTCTCTTGTGCTCTTGATGTGCTCCATATACAGTAGCGATCAAAAGCTTATAAAATTTTGTTTTCCTTCATGACATTTTCTCTCTCTTTCAAAAATGAGACTGTTTTGTTTTGGATCAAGTTCAGACATTTAAGAAAAGTTTTCGTTCTAAATTCTCAATCTCACTAGTTTTTTTTCACATTTTGCCAGCTACAAAGTGTAAACTACGGTAAAAATCTCTCACTAAATATCATCGTTTTGCCGCCAGTTCTTCGCTTTTGACGTGCTTAGCAACGGAAAAGACACACATTCATCTTCTTTTCAATTTTTTGACCTCGATCTCTTAGCGTTACGTTTCATGTCGGACATATGGTAATTGATCGGACGGGGACCCCTTCCCTCAAAAAGTGCATGTAGCTAATCTGTGTGAGAGAGTGGAAAGGTCACCCATATGTTATCTTTATTTGGGGTGTCCCTGACTTCTCTGTTCGAATGAGTTTTGCTCAAGGCAATTTCTGAGTCATGCTCTCTAGGTTATTTGTTTGGAAATCTTTGAAAAATGGGAGAATTATACGAAAATTTTACCTGTCCGAAAAATTTTAAATTCTTTAAAAACTGTTTTTTTTTCAAGATGAAGCAAAAAGCGGGTCAATTTTGTTAACATTTTTACAGTTTGAAAAAAAACCAAGATGTTTTTTTTCCTTTTTTCTTCCTCTCCCTCTCTCTCTCTCCCTCCATCTCAAAAAGGGTAATCTCGCACTCACTAGAGGTCACACTGTAAAACCCACTCAGAACGCAGTGAAATCTGTGATCTTGACTCAGATTGCGTCAAATTTGCTTGTGGGACGTTTTTTTTGTATCGATTCAGCCGTTGCTAGTGACTCATCTGAGAATGGCGACTGTTCATTAGCATAAAACCACTGTCTCATGGTTTTATGTAGTTTTTTGTTCTCTGAGAAATTTTCTAGTTTTCGTGTTTGAAGCGGTAAACGTTCAAAAATATTCAAGTTTTCAGAGTAGAATTCAAGGTAAAATCTTTAAAAAGCAACTAACAAGCAATCATTTCAACCGAAGCAAATTGTTCATGAAGTCGAGTTTCGACATGCTCAGGGAACAAATTTTCTATTTTTATAAATATTCAAATTCACTCTTGCTCGAAATAGTAAAAAAGGTTTGAAAAGTTTTCAAGAATGTTTGAATGCAATCAGACTACAAAAAATGAGATATGACAAAAAGACAAAAATGCTCAGATTTGAAGAACAGTGTGGTTTTAAAGTAACCGAATCTTCCTGCGTTTCCTTCCTAACCGTATGCCCTCGGATCAGCCAATCCGATTATCTTTCTACCAATAAGTAAGCTGAATGAGATTGTACCAGCAGCCATCGGCCATATAACCAAAACAGGTTTATCCCATGCTATTCTCTATTAGCTTCGTTGGGAGAAGTAGCGCACTTTCTTCCTTAACTTTGGTCTCCGACCCGAAGCGGGTTTTGTTTTCTTTTTTGTTGTTCATATCATTCGAACCTTCTCGCTCATGTTTCTTCCCCACTTGAACCATAGTTAATCTGTTTGAGCGCTCATGCGTTTCAAACATTTCGAATATTTATGAGTCTGGTCTCCACCTTGCAATTAAGATCCTTTGGGTGAAATCTGGGTCATAGCTCGGCAGGATTAAGTATTCTCACCTCACTTTTGTGGATTTAAAAACTTTAGAGGTCAAACAGTGACTCTGTTTGCCGTTGGTCCACTCAAACTTGTGACTGAACTTATCAACTGTGTAGATCAACTCTTTGTCCCAAAACAATATGTCCATCACCTTGAACACTGTGTTCTGTCTGTGATTTCCGCGATTTCTCTTTTTTTTTTCTAAACATCCGAAACCAGACCGTGACAAGTGAGATGGGAATTTGCATACAAAAGTGGCCAGGAAGTCCACTTTTACCTGAAAAGCCCAATTATACAGGCTATTGTTGTCTTCTTTTCAGTGTTTGAAGCGATAGGAAACACTTCGAAGAATCTTCAAATCTCTAGTTTGTTTTTTTAAATGTCAAAGCCTACAATATGAAAAGGTTTCGCTCTCCCTGTCTTTTTGTCACAATTTAGCGTTAGATTCGCTTTTGATTCACTTCAAATATTCACAACCATGAGAATAATAGAAAAGTAAGTTGCCTTTTTTCGAAGGGAATATACAAAGTTTTTTGTTTTTTTGGATTTTTTTGATTCGATGAAGCATCATTGTATAACAATCTTTCTCATCATAAAAACGATATAATATTTTTCATAAATCAACATTTGGATGTAGGATCAGTCTTGATTTTAACTTGCATAACCACCTTTTATCTTATCTTGTTTTCAATAAAATTGTTTTTTCCTGTTTCTTCCTACTGACAGAACAGACTTTTGTAACTGTTCCAAGAAAGATATGAAATTAAGAATGTTGGTAAACTTCTCAAAACTTATTGGGATTGTCAAGCTGTTCTTATTTTTATAGCCACAACAAAAACTGACTTTACCATGTCCTCTTACTCTCTATGAGATGGATTAAACCGAAAACATGAACATTCATACTTTCGCCCATCGCATCTCTCACTGTCTGTTTATTTAATACTTTCACTGTTCTTTCGAGATCATCAGCTCCGAACAGTTTGTCGTGCCTTCTGTAGTCTTATCTTCAATGAATAAACTCCTCAAGTAACCTTTTGCCTAATGCCAAGTTCCACAAAGGTATCACACTCTCGCGATCTGTTCACACGTAGAGAACCAAAAAAACGGTCGATTAAGCCTCGGCAGCTTTCCTTCTACCGCCCGGCTACAGTGTAACATTCCCAAATCAGTGAGGGATTGTGATAGCTTGCTGCGGTAACAGTTAATGACGTGCGAATCAGGTTTAAAACACTGCCATTGCTGCGGGCAAAAGTTGTTTGAGGTGAAACTACCATCTTCACACTTTTTTCCATTGGAAAGCTCATTTTGCGAATTAAAAAGTTAAAAAAGCTTCTCTCCGGCCGGGAATTGAACCCGGGTCTCGCATGTGACAGACGCGGATACTCACCACTATACTACCGAAGATCCGTTTTTTCCGTTAGTTCCAATGCGACTCATACTAAACGAAACACTTTGTCTTCCGCTCCTTTCCTCTTTTCACATCGTTTTCCCTAAACATTTCCTAATTTCCAGACGAACCCAATGTACTAGAACGCCAACCATGACACGATTATTCATACTTCCCGCGATCTTCGCGGTTTCATCGCTCTCATTGTGGTATATGATCTGTTCCGCGCCAGGATGGGCCGAAGGTGATTTTTCATCCACACGTACTATTGAAAACACGAATGTTCAGAAGGAGTTCTCGAAATTCCGAAGCAGTTCGAAAACTTCACCGTGTTAGCAGAAAAATTCCGCACGTACAAGCAGGAACACTTCTGTTACATAACGACCCTTTTCATCTGCGCGTACCTGTATAAGCAGACCTTTGCCATCCCAGGATCGTTTTTGTTGGTGAGTTACATTAAAGTTTTTTCCAAAATTTTCATGTTCGGTGAAAATGCATGAAAATTGAGACTTGACACAACCCTAAACGGTGATTTTCGAATATTTCAGACCTCAGTCACTAGCAAACACACTAAATTTAAAGTGGACTCATCTAGTTCATCTTTCCTAGTGTAATTTTCAAAACTTAGTTAATTCAAAATCACCCTTGTTAACCCTCCACGTGACAGTCTCATCGTAAAACGCAACCCTTATCAAGAATGTTGCAATGGGATTGATGAAAGCTTCATTACAAACAAACCTGTCTAGGAAAAGTGGTGTGATCTAGGGGACGTCTGATTCTGATAAGCGGGTCTCCAAGAAAAAATGAAGTCGAATACTGAAAATTGAAGAAAATGTGCAAATCAAATGTTACTGTACAAAACATAGCTTGGAAGTGGTAACAAATGAAGTTAAAATATTGTCTATTTGACTTGTAATTGTATTTCACTTCACCCAAAACTTTCAGAATGTCATCGCCGGAGTCATCTACGGTTTGTGGACTGGATTCGTCATGTGTTGTTGCCTGACCACAGGTATTCCGTTCAAATTCAAGCTGTACAAAATACGTTTCAGTCGGGGCCACACTCTGCTACCTCTTCTCAGAGATGTTTGGCAGAGAGTACGTCTTCTACTACTTCGGACAGAAGTTGACGTATCTACAACAGAAAGTCAGTTATTAAAAATCGTGGGTAGGAAAGATAATGTAGTGGGAAAATCTTACTGTAACAAAAGGTTGACTTCTCTGCAATAGTGTCATCAAAATTGAAGTTTCAAAAAGTTTGCTATAATGGGTCACATTATACCTATAAAAATTACACAATACTATTGAATTTGAATTTTTGTATATTAATGCATGAATTAATGAAAATTATCAGGTTAAATTTCCCTTGAATAGTTCAAGACCTTGGTTTTGACCAAATACTAAAATTCAGATCGACGACAACTCGAATCGGTTACTTCCCTTCTTGTTATTCGCCCGGATGTTCCCGATCTCCCCATCATGGCTGCTGAACATCGTGGCCCCATTCCTGAATATCCCCTTGCCCATTTTCGTCTTCTCAGCTTTTATAGGTAAGCCAATCAATCCCAAACGTGTAATTCAACTGACCTGTTCTCTCTCCCTCAATAGACGCGCGCACAATGATCCTTGAAATCTTTGAAACGTAATCGAGAAGTTGTTGAGTGTGGGAGGAATGATAGATTTTGGTCAGAGAATGGGTGCAGACGGAACCTTCGACCTATAGCGAAAACTTAAATATGTCTGTAACTCAAAAATCAAAATTTTGGTACTATATTATTTTGAAAAAAAGCCCACGACTTTTGTATGAAGTTATTTAAAAAATTGAGATGTTTCTGAAAAATTCATTTTTATTGACGTAGACACTACTTCCACTATCAAAGACGAAATTGATATGCTTTTGTAAAAAAAAGACAAATCGTTTGTAAGTTTTTTAAACTCATTCGGTTCTTACTTAGGACACACTGCTTTATATTTTAGTTAAACGTCTCATAATGTTTTTATAAGATGCACATATCTAGCAAAAAGTCTGATCGATTTCAAATTCGCGGCAGTCGCATTTTTGTAAAAAGAGTACGGTAGGGTCGGGACTCTCACAACGAACAGTTAGATCTTTGTGGATTTAAATTATTATTCTTACTTTCAGCCCATTGAAATTGAAGGCGCATTACTTAATCGTTCATGTATTTCAAAGCGAAACTGCTACGGTAACTAAATAACCGATTTACGGAGGTCAGACTTTTTTACAGGTAGAGGAAGATATGTGAGATGCGCAAATTGTAGGACATTATAACTAACTCTGAATTGTGAAAAAACTTCTCTTCCAGGTCTTGCACCGTACAACTTCATTTGTGTCCAGGCCGGATACATCATCGCTGATTTACGGTCTTGGGACGATGTTCTGAGGTTGGTACAACTCCCATAGTACTCTTATAACTATCCCATTCAGCACAACAACAATGCTCAAGTTATGTTCGTTTGCTTTGTTACCATTGGCTTATGCAATTTACATCAGGCCAAGGACGAATAATAAGCACCAGGTAATTTTTATGCAATCTGGTAGGTGGCATCTCACTAGTTTTGATCCATATTGAGATGGTGATTCATTTTTCTATCAACCTTCAAAAGTAAAACCTTGCAATGTTGTCATACATTTCAATAAACCGTAATTAACAGAAAATTTTAAAAAACGAGAATTCGCAATAACTGAAGTCTCACCGAACGAAAATCTATTGCAGAGACTTTTCTGGTCACTGAGACAATTGTGCAAATGCGCTCCATTGTGCCAAGAACAGATTTTCGGATGTTTTATTAATTTTCCTCATACACATAGCTTCCTCTACCTGTAAAAAAGTCTGACTTCCGTAAATCGGTTACTTAGTACTGTAGCAGTTTCGCCTTAAAAGACAAGAACGATTAAGTAATGGGCCTTCAATTTCAATGGACTGAAAGTAATAATAATAATTTAAATCCAGAAAGATCTAATTGTTCGTTGTGAGATTCTCGACCCTAGGGTAGGCCTACCGTACTCATTTCACAAAAATGCGACTGGCGCGCGTTTGAAATCGGTCAGACTTTTTGCTAGATATGTGTCATATTCACAACAAATTTAAAATTTTCAGCTGATATCTCCCTCCGACGATGAAGTGAAGAAAATCCAAATTGTATGAACAAGATACTCAATAAAACTTGGGTACTGTACCTGTAAGTCTACAGTACCCCGCCTCCACATTCTGCCCCACGTCCTACTGGTTTCCCTTTATGAGCATATTTCTGATTTCTTGCCATAGAGAGTGTGTGTTTTTTTTCCCATAGAACCTAGGTGTCGATTTTCTGTTCATTTCCGGTGCTGAGACATTCATTCATCATGTATTTATTGCTCCTTCTTCTTTGATTCAGTTCGAAGCATACATTTCACGAAGGTGCTCCGACTCCTGAAACTCTGTTGCTCAGGCCTTTTACAATATATCACTTACAATACTTAACGACATTTGACTCAATCATGAACGAGGCCTTGAATAAACGTTGATTTTTAAAATGTAGTCTTACAAGTTAAGAGTAGACGGTGTACACACCTGACAGAAAGATGCAGAACTGTTGAAAATCAATTTTTCTCGTGATGTTTGATACATCGTATCAGTCTCGAGACATAAGTTTAACATAATCGAATCATTTTGAATAAACTTCGAATCGCCATAAAATGAGCCGAGAACCAGGCTCCATCATACGGAAAAATGTTCGTTCGACTACTGCTGTGCGCATTTGTTGCAGTGGCAACAGCCAGAAATCAGTAAGTATTACTTTTTTTCACTGATTCTGAAATAAAATATGTACATACATAAGCTTCAGTAAATATCAGCTATAGTCGTCACAATTTCTAGAAGAAAGTACTCTTTTGACCGTGGTATATGTATTTTCTGTAAAGTTCTGTTCCTAACAAGAAAGTAAAGTGTTTTTTTAAGTAGCTAAATACTAGTGTTAGTTATGATAAACCGTAGTTCTATCTACATAGGTGTTCAGTACTATCCTAATCTTTAAAGTTTCGTATGACCGTAACTAAAGCAGACTACTTTCAAACCAAAATGAGCCTAACTGAACCTGAATGGACCAGTGCTCCTGCGGCGTTATTAATACCAGTTGTTTAGTTGAACAAGTACATAATTGAGAATAACAAAAATTAGAGCGTCAAAAAATGTGAGAACTGTACAAAATTCATGATTTCCGAACCATTCAGATGTTCAATTTGTGAATATGAGCGGAAATGATGAATTTAGCGTATTAAATATAAAAGTACTTTGAATTTTTTCAGTTGTAAAGTCGAAAAGTACATTGACTATTTTCATTTTTACTTCAACTTCATATGCGGATACGGTACTCAAGATGTACTGTTCGATATTAAAGAGGTGAGTTTTGTACGCAGTGGTTGATGTCGAATCTCGCACGTCTCAGAGTGACTTCTTCGTAGATGACGTTTTGGACACGAATCTCAAGGCAGTAACCAACATGAGGTACTTCTTCCTCACATATGACTGTCTGGACAAAGGTACCCTCCATTATGAGATTTACTTCGACGTTTGGCACAGATGTAACTCTAGGAATGAAACGGAGGTGAGTTGGGACGAAAACGAATTTTTTTTACCCTTTCCAGAAAACACTGGAGTGATTTTTCACTTTTTTTTGCTGAAAATGGACTTTTACTGGTACCCAAGAAAGGACTCTAAGTTATGTCTGTGCGTAAACTTGATGGGAAGTGTTGGTTCATAACTATGTGACCACAGTTTGTGATTAATAACTCATATCACAAAACGATGAAGATCGTCAAGTAGTATCACTACTGAGAGGTAGAATTCAGAAGCTTCGAGTCCAGTTCCACCCCAGATTGTTCCCAGTGAACTATAACGTCACTCTTTACCCCAACATCTTGTTGACGGATGCAGAAGAACCATTCATGATTTCAAAAACGCACCCGTACTCGAAGGTCCTACTCCGTTTCTTTTAATCATTCTGAAAAATAAATATTGATTATCTTTTTCCTAGTAGTCCAGCTTTTACTGTCTGATGGACTAACAATTTCGGATTTATGTATTATCGAAATTTGATGGAACTAAAAAAACTATCAAGAACGGTCTGAAATTTGTGGAGGTAAGAGTGGAACATTTTCGTGCATTAGAAGATTTCATTAGGAAAAAAGTTCCGAGAGAAAACTCTGCTTTTGCAATAATGGTATCGTTTACTTTCTGTCCTTACTGTAGAAAAGAAAAGACAGTCCGGTTTCCCCCTCATGGAGTGCCAAGATCAAAAAAATCGAGTGGAGGTGGCGTTTCAAAAAAGGCGCGAATCATTTGATCCCAATCAATAGATTTAAATTTAGGCTCCGGATGACCGCTTTGCAGCCGTCTTTTGGTATTTTTGCCCATTTATTCCATGTATTCTGCTCAATTTTAGCCCACTTTTGGAATGGCCGAATGTGTTACACCGTGCCCCTTTATACTAAACTATGTATTACATTTCAAGATCAAAAAAACTTAGCGGACATAAACTTTATGATATGACTTTAAGGAAAATGTAGAACGGAAGCAAGACAAGCGTACTTTGTGCAAGAAACATTTAGTCTAAGCATTCGTACCAATCCCAATGCAAGTTCCTTTATGGTGATCCTTTCGGAGACGATTTCTTTCTGGTCGCGGGGCATCTTTGAAGTTCCAATGCGCTGAGCTCATAGTTGGATCCACCACGTGTCAGAGACTGTCCCTGGAAAAATCGATGATTTGGGACGTCACTGCTCAGAGAAGGCAACTCAGATTGGATCCAACCACACCTAGTTTGGGAAAAACTGGAATCCAATCTGATTTCTTCTGGATCCCATCAGAGTTGACTTCTCTGATTACTTTTAAATGCTCCAGATGTACTCGAAACTTGAGTTAACAGATATATCATGCACAAAAGTATTATGGAATGAATCATCATGATGTGTCGTCATGGTTATAGGCCTATTTTTCATCAAATAAAAAACTGCTAATTGGATCCAATCTGACGGCACTGGATCCAATCTGATAAAATCTTTCAAACAACTTTAATGCCCCGGAGATTTATTTTCTCGCCGAACCCAAATAACAAGATGAATCTTTGGTCAGCACGAGTATTTTGAAATATATTTCATTCCGATTGGAAACACAACTCTGGATCCAATCTGACTTTTTCTGGATTCAGCCTTATTTTTGCTGGATCCAATCAGAGTTGACTTCTCGATGAAGCCATACCTGCTTCAAGTTGTCGGTGATGTAAGCGATAACAGCTAACCATGCACGCCTGAGCTCTTTGTGTTTCCGCACCGGCTCAAATCTTCTCACACACTCCATTAGTGAATCACCTGCAAGAAGACTTGAAAAGTCTGCTTTGTTTTTTCTCTGAAGTTTGGTTAGGAATGTGTTACTGAAAAGTTCGGAAGCTCAGAATAGGAAATTATTCGACTCGGTTATGTTGTCAATATTTTTTCTATGTTTTATGATAGATGTTTGTAACTGCTGTAAAATACAATTTCCCCATAATATTTATATGCACGAATAAGTCCATTCTGTCTACTAAAACCCTTACCAAAATCGTCCCAAACGGTAGTAGAAAGGCCTTCTGGTCTGAGAGTTTTGTGCAAGCGTCCGAGCTGAACGAGTCTATCGATGATTTTTTTATTATTAAAACCTCAACGATATAGTTGGTAACTTGATTGTGTTGATGGGGAAGATTTCGGATGATGCTATCCACTAGTTCAACAGTCAAACGAGAATGGTTGGTGGTACAGTCTTCTGTGTTGGAGAAAACTGCTACACCATCGGCCTGGAACATCTCTCTCTCTCTCTCTCTCTCTCTCTCTCTCTCTCTCTCTCTCTCTCTCTCTCTCTCTCTCTCTCTCTCTCTCTCTCTCTCTCTCTCCGTTCTCTCTAATGGTAAGAAAGAAGATAACCCTACCTTAGCAAAAAGCTGCCTAGCCTTGGAGCTCTTGTTGCACAGAACAGTATAGATCCGGTTGGCAAACGGACTGCTCGGTCCGGTTCCATAAATGTTGGGCCAGCACTGGGTCAACAGTTTGTGCTGATATGATGTCAATCCTGGAATCTCATTGTTTTCTGTTATTTCCATTTGTATCAGCTAAGTTTTCTCTTGGGAGCTCCCCTGTGATTACAAGTTGTGTGACGAGATCAAGCCGGGGAAGTTCAGAAAACCGATAGATTCAAGTAAAAAAAATGTTAAAAACCAGAAACCACCTACCGATCATCTCCGACAATGATTTTCTGGTTGGTGAAGGTGGGCACGAAGATTCGCCAGAAGTTTTCTTTGGCTGTAATATCCAAAATGTCCTATTCTCTAATGAAAACAGTATCCACTAACCTTCAAATTGAACTTAAATTGCTCTGGCTCCAAGTTAAGAGTGTTCGATCGACCAACGTCTCCTAGATGAGGACACTCGTACAAGTAGAGATCAAGTCTCTGGTTCTCAACGAATCTCGGCTCGGTCTGCAGCTTGTGACGCAGTTCCTTTCGACCGTTGCGTTCTATCGAGTCAAGTGAGTCTTCAGAGAAGGTCCTCGTGAATCTGAAACTTTTGTACCCCACAATGATCACTTTTCCAGATGAAATCGGCCCTAGTATCTGATTTCTTCAGTAACAGTTACTTGTCCGCACTAAAAACTGCTTCCAGGTGTTTTTTTCAGAATTGTATTTGAAATGGTCGAATTTTAGTTCTTCCACTCGGTTGATGAAAGTTTATCAAATGAAAATTTCAAATCCTAAAGAAATTGGTTTTCTCAGACCTCACATTATCGTAGAGAAGCATTGACAAAAGCAAATAGGTAAGACAGTACTGTCAAAAATTGCTCATAAAATTTTCAAATCTCGAAAATAAGTACTTTGAGGTGACTAGAACCAACTCACCTTAACGGAGCACTGACTGAGACTCGACGACTTCTGCTCACAGAAATGGTCGGAACGATGTGTGCATGAGCCATCTGAAAACGAAAAGACAGGTGTGAGCCAGTGAAATGAATTAAAATTTGAAATAACTCAAGAGGGGGTGCGAGGGTGAGCGGCCGCCGAGAGAACGCACGCTGCTCCTCGCAAATCTTATGCATAAAATATCGTTTCGGCACTTGTCCATTTGTGCTGAAATTATGAGTGAGTGGCTGATTTTAGTGTGGAGATTGTATGTATTGACGTATAAATCCCGAGAATTGTATCCCTTTCCCCCTAGAGACGCCGTGGAGTGTTCATAACAAGGGTGTTGGAAGTTACTACACGGATGTTGTGATGGAGGGGATGGTGACGATTGGATCTGATTTGTATGGAATGGAGGACGTCAATCGAAGAATTTTTTTCAAAACATTCATACCGAGAACTATTGGGTTGTCCAGAAGGCTTTCTGCTTGTATTGAACTGTGAATGAGTGACAGATGGAGCAAAAGTTTTTGAGTATCATGAACGTAACGCGACTAATAATGTCGTTTATACAAAACTTGAAATGGACGTTGAATCTCCAACATCTAATCTAATGCGAATGAGTCAGAAATTCAGGAGTTCTAGAACATCGGACATAGAATAACGAAAAGTGAAACTTGCAAGGACGCCATTTCAATGAATATTCGCATTGAAAAATTTATGAAATCGCGACAAGACGATTTCTCTCACGTCATGCACAATGACCTTCCACTTCCGTGATTCTCGACAAACTGGTAGTTTTTTTGGAATTTTTGTCAGGATTCTGTTTGTTTCTGAGAAACACGACCGAGAATAGTGAAAAACTTTCAAACTTGAATTTTTAAGAATATCATGTAAGAACGAGGTAATGTTGGGATGGAAACATGAAAACATTCGACAAGAGCCAGGTATAAATCCCAAAAACGTTATCATCAATTCCCATCGCGTGCCTTTGACGCATTCGCCCCAAAGTGGTGTCTGCAACATGACGCGATTCGAATTTATATGTGGCAGTTTTGAAAAATGTTCTTTTCTGGAAGTTGGTTGAGAACATTGAAGGGGAAGTACTGAGGGTTTTCGCCTCACATCAGTTAAATGAAAGAAACTTTTGAATTTGTGGGGTTACCTGAAGTTTTGACATGAAACAAATCAACTTTCATCATCAGATCACTAAGAATCATTTTTTTGAAAAATCAAGCTACTTAAATTTGAATTTTGTCAAATAATACTAACTTAAATTAATCCCACAGAATTGATTCTGTCAGAAAACAAGAAAGTTAGAAGATTTCACATGAGGATGACAACTATGTGGTTTTTAGGGTTTCAGACTACTCTGAAAACGATAGAACAGATTTCGAAAAGAGCTGAATCAACTTTGTGTGTGAGTTTCAAGGCATATGAAGATGTAAGCAAGAAAAACAACAATATATAGCCATCCTACAAACCAGATGTTTGAAGGTGACAAACATCGTGAAATGTGATAGGCAATGTCGAAATCACGCAATATTCACATCGAGCCGTTCTGCTTGGAGAGGGAAAGGTGCTTTGGCACCTGTCCGCCCTCTCCGTATGAAACTCGCACCAAACAAGATGAGAGAACTCATAGATAACTGTCCAACCCAATACAGTTTACCACCACCGTCCAAAAATAGATTTTCTGACATTAAAATGTGAATTTGGAAATCATTGAAGTAATGTCTACCACGAAAATGTTATACAGAGTTGCACTGAAGTCGAAACATGTTATTTTTTGCTTTTAACTTTGAAATTAGATTGATTCTTCAGAAAAATTCACGGGTTTGAGACAGTGAAAGATGATTCTTGTCGACCAGATGACAAAACATTTTTCTTGCTGATAAAAACAAGCTGTTTCCACCGAGTTTCGAGAATCGGAATCCTCCTGGGGTCAATTATCTGGTGGAGGTAATGAAAAACAATTTGGGGAATCATATAGAGATTCTATCAGTTTGTGGAGAGATGTGGATATTGTGAACAAAATTTCAGAAATCGACTACGGTATGTTCGGTGAAAAATATCGTAACGCGAGCTGTTTTATCTTATAGGATGGGAAGTTTTGAACTGCTAAGAACTTCTGAAAGGAAAAGCCCCTTGTTTATGAATCACTAGGAGCAAGAAAACATGAAAGTTCATCATTAGATGATGTTCTTGTAGGAGAAAGAAACACCAAGAGTTTCTTGACAACCTACTACTGGTCTCTGTGAAAATGCTTCGAAATGGACGTTTCAAAGGGAACAACCACATCCAGAAGTGACAGGCTTTTATTGGGTAACGTTGGAAACAGCGAAAAGGGAATAAAACGAATGGAAAAGGTATCGTTATTCTTTATTAGGTACTTTACTACCTTTTTGATTGGTGTCACTTTCTAGCAAAAACAACCTGGGCAAAACCGACTTACTTCTTCGTGGAACGACGACTGGCAGTTGTTTTCCATCGCGTTTCTGCAAGTTTGGAATTGAGTGGTGAAACTTTGAGAGGTGATGGACAATTTTGAGGAACAAGCTCTGAAATGTGTCAAAATGATATGAACAGTTATGATTCTGCAAAAAATATTTCCATGTAATGTATTTACAGGGTTTCTGATTCGAGAGAAAATAAGACACAAAAAGGTTTTTTTTCCACAAAGCATTTAAAAACCCGAAAACCCACTTCCTATTACAGTATCTTTATGTAAATGATTTACGAATGTCATTTAACCGATATTTTTTATTAGTTAGTGGTGCGTGGGAGTTGTTTCAAATAGGAGACAGTCGCCCCGGACATCTGTCGCCCGATTACAGTCGAATAGACCGGCTACAGTCGAATAGACTGTAACTGGGCAACAGATGTCCGGGACGACTATCGTCCATTTTCGTTCCGATGTTCTGACTGTGCTCTGACCGTACTGTCCTCAAATGTTCTGACTGTGCTCTGACCGTACTGTCCTCAAAAAATATTATTCAGGTAGATGTGCTTTTTAGGTTATCAGAAAAAAGTTAGTTGACTAGTTAAGCCAAAAGGTACTTTTGGAAAACATCGAAATCATGATGCTCGTTAGACCAATTGAGATCATACTCCAGACGCAGCTGGAACACTATCCTCGGAATACATTCTATTCCATCTCTATTTGTTTTCTTGCACTTCCGAGCGAAAACTCCCGCATAAATGAAGCAACGTGCGATTGAGAGGTATGCCACATCTTGCTGGTGGGAAGACTAGAAAAAAAACAGGGTTCTTCTTGGGTATATGGTAGATTTTAGTTGATTCTGGCAATAAATTTGAATTTTTCCGCCGGAGTTTTTGGAAATTGTGAAAATATGACATTCTTGTACTGTGTAAGTTCTAGGATAGAAACAAATCGAAAAAAAGAACTTTCGATAAAAATTTTGAAGAATTCAGAAAAGACGGGACGATATTCTGAATCGAGCATAATGTAGTGTGAAATGTGACAAAATTACACTCTGAAATTGGAATAAAAGAGTTTTGAATGCAAAACAATGGGAAAGAAGTCCAAATTCGAAATGGAAGTCGGACCTGCTCAGCTCGTCAAAACGAAGAGCTTCGGGGACAAAAAAGCAAAAGACGCGGACTTTCAATTAGTTGATGCAAGTTCTGGAAAGAACAACAACGACTCAGCTCGTCAAAACGAAGAGCTTCGGGGACAAAAAAGCAAAAGACGCGGACTTTCAATTAGTTGATGCAAGTTCTGGAAAGAACAACAACGAGCAAATGTTAATTAGAAAGAGGAAGAAACGGGGAAGTTGACTGAATTTTGAAAGGAAATGAAACTTTGAAGAAGAAGAAAGCATGATGGTGATGGTGGTTGTGGTCATGATGTGCAAGTTTTTGTTGAAGAATCATGATTGGAAGAAGGGATGACATGTCCTCAAATATCCACATAGACTTGTTAGCACTTGAAAGGAAAGAGAGAAATCTAGAAGCCACTAGCTATATGTACGTTGTATGTCAGATGGACTCCCACAAAACGGAGTGATCCTTAATTTTAGTGGTTTTCCTCTCCCACTAATTTGACTTTACCCAGCTTGAAAGAAAATGTGGGAATTTGTACAGTAGACTCTACCAGGGCTTCCATTCCCAATCGTTTACTTATTTGAAGATAGATACAAAAAATTTAATTCAGACTCATTCCCTACATAAAACTTTTTTTTAAACCTTGTATTCCTGTTTGACGAGATATGTCGTGGAAGATGATGATGCGTAGAGAATAAAGTCTACAAAGGTCCTAAAAGCAAAGTTTAAGTTTTTTTTGAGTTTTGAAAGCAGATGGTCTGAAAATGCCTTGATCCAAAGACACTAAAATCCTGCTTAACGTAAAAAAGCAAAAGAGAAAACCTAATAGCTGAAGATGATACATGGAGGAAACGGCGGCTGAGGCATGAGTCCATTCATTTTCTTTTTGACTCCATGGAAATTTCCATCAGGATTTTATGGCTCTCCTTTGTCCCATATTTTTATGTGCCGAGAGAAAAAGGCGTTACGAGGTGTTTCCCTTCTCTCTTGTTGGTTATTATGGATGAACTGGGACTACGGGGACTGGATGGAATACTCGAGCTTCGCCTACAATTTGAAATAAGTGGTTTCAGAGCGAAACAGTAAGAAATAAAATGATGTTATTTCTAGAATGCTTTGCGTTTGATATGAATGACTCGTGTGTCTTCGGTAGTATAGTATGAATATTCGTGTCATGGCTGGCGTTGTAAAACATGGGGTTCGTCTGGAAATCGAGAAATGTTATGAGAAAACGAGGTGGAAAGAGGAAAGGAGAGGAAGGTAGAGTGTTTTGTTTAGTATAAACCGCATTAGAACTAACTGAAAAACCCGTCTTCGGTACTCAGAGAAGGCAAATCAGATTGGATCCAAAAATCGCAGATTAGATCCAGAAATCGCAGATTGGAATGGACCATCCTAAACTGGATTTTTCTGGATCTAATCTGCGTTTTTTGGATCCAGTCTGCGATTTCTGGATCAAATCTGCGATTTCTGGTTTGAATCTGCAATTCTTGGATCAAATCATACTTTTACGAATCCGGCCCTGGTTTTCCGGTTCGAAATTTTATCCATTAAAAACAGTATGTTTAACAAATTTATTCATGAATACAATAAAAAAATGATTAGCATTTTAAATTTTTTTACGGGTCCGCTGTTCTGGGCTGACGCTGCGGGTCCGCTGTTCTGGGCTGACGCTGTTGTCCTGGTTTGGCACTGAGCGTTGCCCAGGGTTGACGCCGTCCGATGTGGTGGGAGCTTCTGTGCATTGTCTGAAATTTGAAAATCAACACAATTGAGAAATTAAGTAACTTCTTGCCATCACATCAAGAACATTGCCAACATAATGTAACAAAATGTCACCTTGAGCCATTTTTCTCACACCTTAAATTAAATTTTCGTGCGTTTCACAAAAATTACTGTTCTGATGGCAAACTCTGGTGGAAAGATGAAATTTTCACTCTCCGTTTTATCTACGTAACACTCTCATCAAGCATATCCCTATGCGTAACACATATCCCAACCAATGTACTCTGATTACTGCCGAAAATTTTGATGACACTCTAATACAGTTATTATTTTAAAGTTCGGAACTACGTAGAAATTGATTGCCAAAAATTACCTGTTCAGTCTGCTTTTCTGAATCCTCTTTAGGAACTGATCTTGTTCGGGGAGTTGTAGTGTTCCGTCTTCTAAGCTAGGAGCCGTCTGAATGTTGATATTAATTTCGATGAGAGCGTGTAAGAACAACTACTTTCCTTACTGGAAAACACCGGATTGTTCTTATATATCAGCTATTTTCTTTATGGAAACTCTTTGAAAAGAACAATAAAGGTATTTTCTAGAATGTAAGTGCAAAGAAACTCACCGATCAGTTGCGGTCCTGATAATGAGATGTAGTCCATAACCCGTCACGTTCATTTTATCAGATCCTAAAAACGAAATAACTATCAGAACAAGGAAATTGGTGGATGGAGGACGTCAAAACAGGAGAAACTTTCGAAAACCACGGGAATTTTTTCGGAAAAATAGTCAGTAGTCTCAAAAAGGAATGAAGAATTTTTCTACTCTTGTCTACCTCATAAAACAAACCAAGGCCTAAAATTTTGTGAAAACTTGAGATTTTTGTCTGGTCAGAGTGATAAAAAACTGATGGAGTTACACCAAAATTCGAATATAATATTATTCTAATTTTTGAAAGAAAGTTCTCCGTTTTAAAACACACTAACGTGGAAATAGAAGAATGGAAGATGAAAAAATAAAATAAAAACAAGTTTGGGAAATGTATGCACCATTTGCAGTTTTAGCGCGCCAGTTCAAAATTTTATCATTTTTATTTTTTATTTTCTTGATGAAATCACGTTTTGATGTGATATTCGAAAACTCACGATCTAAACATACGCAGTATTCAAAAAGAAAGAAAAACCACAATTTGTAGAACTTTTACAGCTTTTAAATAACTGTTGTATGCTGTGGTTCTGGAAATATCATTTTTAAATGAATAGAGGTGAGTAATAAATTCTTGCGTGGCTGTAATGATGAGAAACGACATGAAATTGAAAGAACCAGTACACAAGTTTTCCAAAACTGTGGAAAATTGTCGCTGAGGCCCTAATTGACAGTTCATGACTCTTTTAGAATTCGTGACGCTATGTTTTAAGCTTTCGAAGGGTATGTTGATGAAATATCGCGATCCAATTTCTATAAGCGGGGAACGATTTATAAAAACATCTTGTAATCATATAACGCTGAAGGCGAAAAAGAGATTTTGAACATCTTCTCAACTATAGTCTTACATGTAAAAAATTTTGCATCCTCTGAACAAGGTGTTCCGATGGTCAATATGAAGAATCCTCATACAGGGTGTGCCTATATGCATACCATAGTGTCGAAGTGAAGAGATGAAAATATTCTTCACTCTGATCGAAGGGTACCACTTCGGATTCAACCTGCGTTTTCTGGTTCCAATCGGCGTTTTCTGGATCCAACCTGCGTTTTGTGGATCCAGTCTGCGTTTTTTGGATCTAATCTGCGTTTTCTGGATCCAATCTGCGTTTTATGAAAACGCTTCCTCTTGCTCCAGATTTCACCATAACTGATTCAAAACCACTATAAACTTCAAATTTACAGCGAAAAGTCAGAATTGATAGATACAAAATGAGTTTCCCACAGTTTTTAAAAAGCAGATTAGATCGAGCGCTGGATCTAATATGCGCAGTCTGGATCTAATCTGCGTTTTCTGGATCTAATCTGCTAAACCATAAAAACGTTAATAACTTCTCAAAGAACCATTTTCTCGGAATATCCGATATACTGGGTGATTATACATGTCAAGACGAATATTTTGTGATACTTTCCATCCCGATACGAGGGTACAACTCTGGATCTAATCTGCGATTTCTGGATCTATCCTGCGATTTTTGGATCCAATCTGATTTGCCTTCTCTGAGTAGTATAGTGGTGAGTATCCGCGTCTGTCACATGCGAGACCCGGGTTCAATTCCCGGCCGGAGAGTATTTTTTGGGGAAAAAAGGAAATTCAAAGTTCCTGTCGTCAAAATTTTTTATTACACAGCTGTTCGATTTATTACCAAATTATTTTTTCAATCATTTTTTAAACTTTCCTATCTAAATTCATGAAGTTTTTTTCTGTGAAGAAGTGGGAGAGCGAAAAAAGGAAAAGTGAGAGAGTAACTTCACTGGACGAATATTTTTCAGAATAATAGCATTTTCATCTCTCCAATCACACCCACTTCAACATGAATCGCGGAAAATGCAGAAGATAATTTGTTTCCGCCATATAATTTTGTGACCATAATCGAATCTGAGATCTTCTACAGTCAAATAGTAAAATGCTTGCGATGAAATGATATAATATATACAAGCACTCTTCAGGGGCGCTTCGCGCCCCACATTTTTTGTTTTCACGCCAGTTTTGATAATCGAAACAAATAATGAAAAAGTTAACGAACGTTATTCAATAAAAACGTGAACTTACAGACAACTTGGAACTTCTAGATAGCTCCATTTTTAAAAATTAAAATGCTAGGTCATAAATGGATCACGTTGAGGACACGTTTGAATTTCAAAACTAAGGAAATCCGTGCCGCGCAGCAGCGCGAGGTCTGATCAAATTAAAAAGTTGATGCGCATCTCCGCTTCAACAGAACCCATCCGATGGCGTTTTCCCCGTTCTGATCCGACTCCTATGAGCTGAGAACAGGCCGCGGAAAGACAGTGTGACCAAATAGCCTTTTTTCATAAGAATAGATTACAGGGTGCGCCGTAAGTATTGGTCGGTTGTAAAACCGCTGCCACGTGGCGCAGAATTCATTGAATGTCTTCAAATTTTCACATTATGACTATCAAAAATATGAAAACAAAATTTGTTTTATGACTTTCAATTCATTTGCTTCTGACTCCGATGACAGCGTAAAAACTCATCGGATACGGGGTGTCGCCAGAACGCAGGTAGTTGTCGTCAAAATCCGCTCATAACTTCTGGAGGTCCACCTTCGGAGTTTCCAAATTTGAGTATTTTGTAGTCGAGACATTTATCGTCAATTTTTTTGATCCGAAAGAAACATTGAGTTTGTTGTTGACGAGAAAAATATTCACCTTTGAGTCGGGCTGAAACCCGAAAACTGAAATTCGCAAAACAGCTACCCGAGAGCCGCAGTAGTTCCAACAAAAACCTTGATATAAGCTGGATGATAGGACTTTAAAAAAAAAGTTTTTACTCGCAAGTGTAGTAGAAGAATGTAGGATGAGATTTTGTTATTTTGCCTGTCTTTTCTAGCTTTCGCAGTGAAGAAATTCTGGTCCGAAAACATGGTGGAAAGTTCGTTCCAAGCTGCGAAGTTAAGCTTTCGCCTTGTTCAGCTTCAGCTCCTTGTTTTCGGTTGTTAGAAAGTTGATTTTTTGAATACGGTTAAAGCTAATATTCAGCTACACTAAAACGATCCGTTGCATCATTTTTCCTGTCATTCCGTCCTGCAACGCGAGCTTCTGCAGGTTGCGGTAAACATTTCGTAAGACATTTTTCTTGACAGCTTTCACTAGGGTTGGAGTTAGAACTGTGACGGAAAACCCACTCAAAGGTTTTACACAAAGTGTATCAAGCGTTTCAAACAGTTCCGATGTTTCCCGGACTAGGCATCGAGGAACGTCGAGCTCTTAAACGATCTCCGGCAGGTGCTCCCTCATTTGACTTTTTGAAAAGTGAAGTGTGGTACGGTTATGGTGTCACTTCTCCTGTTGAAGTGGAAATATGAAGACTAAATTTCAAGAGAATATACCTAAAGGTTATACGAAAATAATAAAATTTCAAAAATTGAATTTTGACGCGTGACGTGGCAGCATACTACACGCAAAGTGAACGACCAATACTTACGGCGCACCCTGTATATAGAACGATAGAGAATTATGGAAAGTATTTATTCCAAAATTCACTAAATGTGTTTTATTTCCAAACATCAAAACTTTTCCATGAAATTGGAATATTCCTCAATTTGTTTGAGAGTAGAATTATCCGGGGAAAACCAGAAACAACGAGTTTAGATTTCTTTCTTTCAGCATGTCAGTTCATTTTCATGAATTGAGCTCGATTTGAAACTTTTGCAGAATCTTTCAGAACTACCAGAACAACGAACTTTTGAAAAAGCAAAAAACAAAGTCTAAAATTCCCATAGAAGCATGTACAATTCTTCGTAAAAGTTTGTAGATGTAGAAAAAATGACAAGACAAGGGACTTTCCAGAAACAGTACAACTACCAAGTTCCAATTGTTTCAGGACACATCTTCTTGTTCGTGTGAGGGGCTGAGAAATCCCGTGGAAGTAGTTCCATATGTGTGTGAATAGAAATTAATTGCAGTATGTGTGAGCCTTTTCTTTTTGATATCTCACTCGTTCCGCGCGCATTAATTACGGATGATTGTTAAAATGACGTCGGGTCGTGGCACTTGCAGGCTTTCAGTAGGCCGGTCTTTACTAATGAGTGGAATTAACTTCTCCGTATCAAGGAGAGATCGAAGTCAACAAACTTGATTTGAATAAGAACCATAAGAAGTTTGAGCAAACCTAAGTGACTTCTACAAAACTGCGGACTTTTTGGAGAAGAAGATTTTAATATTTCACAATTTTCTTTATTAGAAGTCGTACAATGAAGTTTTTCCGGGATACAAAATATCAGAGCCTTTCTGCTAGAAAAAAAGCCGTTATCGGACTGTAAATGGACGGCGGATGGACTGCAAATGGACAGGTGGCAGGGAAAGTGTTGTGCGTGTTGTATTTGAACTGGTCCAGACGGGCTGTAACCCATTTACGGTCTTATGCCGATCCACCCAAAGTTTTGGAGTACATTTGTCAAATAACCAAAGAGAAAAAACTTAATACTAGTGTTGGTTATGATTTTACGTTGGTGTTAGTTGCTCGTTCAGTGTGTTCAGAACTTCTATACTCAGAGATCTGTCAGGCTGTGTTGTTGTCTAACTTACTTCTCGCAACTTCGGTGATCCATAGTTTGCGTTGTCAAGTGAAGAGTTGGATCAGAAACTTCCAGGTTGAACGGTCCTTAACCAACATGGACCACGGGGTTTTACGCACTAGATATTTGGACAAAATGAGTGTAATAAATATTACAGGCTCGGCCTCGCTACGCTCGGGACCCTTTTTCCATTTGTCCTTTCTCTCTCTTTTTATCTCTCTCCCTTTCTCTCTCTCTCTCTCTCTCTCTCTCTCTCTCTCTCTCTCTCTCTCTTTCTCTCTATCTCTCTATCTCTCTTTATACAGTGCTGGCCATAATCTTTTGCGCTTTCGCATTTTCGGCCATAACTTTTCTCAAAGATCATGGAATGAACTGAAATTTTGGGACATGATTCTAGACATGATTTCCATTTGGTGAAACTTTAACACGTTCAATAAACAAACTTCAAACAAGTTTTCCATAATTATAACAAAAATCACCCAAAATCGAAAATTTGGCACTCATGACTCAAGAGCCCATGAAAATTTTTCAACATTGCCAATCAGCTGGAAAATATTATTTTATGTTTGACATAGTCTAGAAGAAGATTTTCGCATAAGCCATTGCCGGATATTGTTTTGATACGCAGTCCAGGAGTACGCCGACTATCTCTACTTGGATGCTCTGTCCAGCTTTCTTTAAAAGAGTATCCTTTGTTGGATTTCGTAGTGTGAAAGTTTTGAAAATTTCATTCTAGCTTCACACGATATTCTACCATAATATTAAAATACTGACACCGTGTTAAACACTCTATAGGATCTACAAGGGTCTTGTGAAACGAGGTGCTCACATGCTGCAACCTGTGTTCGGCAGCGTTCTCTCGTCATAATCATGTCCAATTTTGATACTTCTCAGATTTCAATACAGTATTAACAACTAAAATGTTTGTTTTGTCAAAGATTTGTGTGTGAGTACCACGAAAAACTTCAAAAGCAATTTGGTAACAAGAAACATAAAATTTCGTTTTTTCTTGTGTAATGCCTATGTCACCGGCTTGTTTTACAAAGGTTTGGAAACGATTGGAGAAGTTGAAAATTTGTGAACTTGTTTATTCTTGATATTTCTACTACAAACTAACGTATATTCGAATCTGAACACGACAAAAAACTTTAATATCCGAGCAATAAATACGGACGTTTCACCATGAAGAACGAGAGTCCATGTTTCATGTTATAAAATTTCTTCTGAATTTTTTCGTGTTATCCACTTTCAAATCTACAACGAAACAAACATTCCTGATGTTTATACTGTATTGAAATCTGAGAAGTATCGAAATTGGACATGATTATGACGAGAGAACGCTGCCGAACACAGGTTGCAGCATGTGAGCGCCTCGTTTCACAAGACCCTTGTAGATCCTATAGAGTGTTTAACATGGTGTCAGTATTTTAATATCATGGTAGAATATCGTGTGAAGCTAGAATGAAATTTTCAAAACTTTCACACTACGAAATCCAACAAAGGATACTCTTTTAAAGACAGCTGGACAGAGCATCCAAGTAGAGATAGTCGGCGTACTCCTGGACTGCGTATCAAAACAATATCCGGCAATGGCTTATGCGAAAATCTTCTTCTAGACTATGTCAAACATAAAATAATACTTTCCAGCTGATTAGCAATGCTTAAAAATTTTAATGGGCTCTTGAGTCATAGATGCCAAATTTCTGATTTTTGGTGATATTTGTTATAATTATGGAAAACTTGTTTGAAGTTTGTTTATTGAACGTGTTAAAGTTACCTGGTCACTTTTGCACAAAACTTTTGGATGGAAATCTTCAATTCTACCAAACTGTTCTGGTCTTCGGACTTTTAGCGAACTGGACATTAGACCGAAGCCAACCGACTGTTTATACAGATGCCGAATGCGTGCCGAATCGTAAATCCATGGAAATAGGCATCTGACTTTCGAAGTACACAGAGTAAATAGACATCATCGAGCAATATTCGCACCATAAGAGATCATGTTGGCAGATCGGATTTTTTGTGCCATGTCTATGTAGTCTTTGTAGTCACCAATTCATACGTGCAGTTAAGCAAAGCTCTGATTTTTTTGCATCGGCAGAAATATTCAACATACGTTCTTGACAAATCACGTCATAGCATTTTGACAGTTGAAAAGCTCGGGCACCCTTCAAATGGTTCCGTCTTCCAGTTTTCCTTAGATAGAAATAAATATTACAGCGCGATTCTTGGAAAAATATGATTTTGATGAAAATGAAACCTTCCATTTTTATTGCAAACATTTTTTCTATGTGTAAGAGTAACGTCAGGAATGTGATTTCAAAACGTGTTACGGTTCCGATGAATCGTTGAAAAACTGCTTATAAGAAGGAATCGAGCCGTTTTTGGGAGATAGAAACTATTAATATCATATTGACTTTAGAATGTCTCTTGTTTGAAAAAAAACTGAACTCCATCTATCCGAAAACTGTTGTGCTAACTTATTATTGGTTCAAGTCTTCTGACACTTTGTTCTAGCCTAGGACTGAACAAAACGAGCACAAAACATTTTTCTGACTTTCAAAGCTCTGTAACCATGGAGGCTTACGTCATCCTTTCTTCTGTCCAAAATTGCTCGATTTTAACCTCATGTCGCTAGCTCATCTTTGAGTTGAGTTGGCAAATTGTAAAAGGCACCCTGGCGTACCGGCACCTCGGCACCATCTTGTCTGCCATGATGGGGGTGGTGCCGCGAACAGTGGTGCCACTTTTTGCGATTTGGCACCACTGTTCGGTGAGAGTGGTGCCGTGGTGCCAAACTGAAAAGGCACCCCGGCGGACCGGCACCTCGGCACCACTGCGTTCTCTGCACTAGGCATGGGCATATTGCCAAATTTTTTTTTGAAATTCGAAATTTTTTTTGTGAATTCGATTCAGAATCTGAAATTCGATTCTGACGTCGTTGTCGACTACATCGTCGGTGACGTCGTCGAAAAAATTTTTTTTTCGAAACTTGAAATTTTTTGTGAAGTTGATTCAGAATCTGACATTCGATTCTGACGTCATTGTCAAAGACATCGTCGGTGGCGTTGTCAAAAAAATTTTTTTTTTGAAAATCTAAATTTTTTTGTGATTTCAATTTAGAATCTGAAATTTGAATGTCAGATTCTCAAAAGAATCGGATTTCAGATTCTGAATTGAATTCAAAAAAATTTTTTTTCGACGACGTCACCGACGATGAAGTCGACGACGACGTCAGAATCGAATTCACAAAAAAATTTCGAATTTCAAAAAAAAATTGGCAATATGCCCATGCCTAGTGCAGAGGACGCAGTGGTGCCGAGGTGCCGGTCCGCCGGGTTGCCTTTTACAATTTGGCACCACGGCACCACTCTCATCGAACAGTGGTGCCAAATCGCAAAAAGTGGCACCACTGTTCGCGGCACCACTCCCATCATGGCGGACTAGATGGTGCCGAGGTGCCGGTCCGCCAGGGTGCCTTTTACAATTTGCCGTTTTTCAGTTTTCAAGATTTTGTCTTGTTCAAAATTCTACTCTGAATCCAAAAAACTTAAACTCATGTCGCATCCAGTTGCAGTTGCATCCCGTATCAGTTCATATCAGGCTGGATAAAATGGCTTCGAGCATTTGATTCGGTTTTGTTCATTCGAACAAGAATCATGGAGAAACGTCCTTTACTAACTAAAAATCATCATCATCACACTTTCTTTCCATGGCCCATCCTATATGGAAAGCGTCGGAATGAAACGGGGCAAAAAAGAGAAACGACAAGAAACGCCTTCTGATAGATGATACTGGCGCAAAGATACTCATCATGTTCAATACTCAATTCAACCGCGCACTGCTGCGTGGTCTGAATCAACTACTCGTCATTGAATAGGACGTGATGTTTTTTTCCATATTCAAGCTGCATCTATTTGAAACAGTTGCTGAACTTTGACCTCATCGCGACGTTAGAGGTCGTTTTTCAAATTTGTTGCATGGCAAATATAAAACATTCAATTTTTCATTTGGATTGAATCAAAATTTCGAACTCTCATGTGTTTTATAAACTACATTGTCTTCACTTTAGTCTACGAGTTTGATACATTCTCTAACTCGTTTCATTCCTGCTTTGTGGTATCCGATATATAACTAGTTTGGATCTTCGCATCGGTAAGAAGAACCGAATTTTGTGTTCTGTTCATAAGCCTCGAGACTTAAGAACAATGTCTCGTTTCTAGGAACAGATGCCGTGAGTTCCATGCACTCTTCTAGGTCAAAACATTCTAGACTGTGAGTTCAACTGCAGTGTTTCACAAGAATCATGGCACTCATCGTAAGAATTAACAATAGGAAGGTCACGCTCATCAACGTGTACGCACCAACTACGGCCGCAGCACCTTCCACAATTGACGAGTTCTACCGAGACTTGAAGAAACTGATGCGCGACAAGATGACTAGGAACACCCGCAACAACACTACAATTTTGATGGGCGACTGGAACTTGAGCATTGGAGAAACAGACGCAGGAGACTTCTATCCAACGATGGGAAGATACGGAACAGGGAAGCGGAATCTCAATGGAGATGCCCTCGTCGACTTCGCCGAGAGCCAAATTCTCAGCATCATCAACACCTTTTTCGAAAAGAAACACTCGAGAAAATGGACATACCGAGGGACTCAGAATGGCGCAGAAACAAAAGTTGACTTCTTTCTGTGTCGAAGGAGGGACATCATCAAAGACATCGACACCTTCAACTCGACCTTCAATCTCAGCGACCACAGACTTCTTATCGCATCACTGTACATAGACAACAGATACGAAAAGATCCGTCAGTACTCCAAAAATGCAGCGTACGCGATGAAGAACGAGAGGAAGACGATATGCACCGACAAGTACCAAACTGAAATAATTAGAAGACTCAAGGATGGAAGCCACGCGATTCTACGTCCTCTCAGCGTCCAGGACCACTACAACACCATCCTGAACGTATGCAGCACCGCCGCCGATATCGCTGGTCAGAAAATCCCCAAACGAAGAACACTTAGCACCACGACAGTTGACCTTCTCAAAATACGCGCCCACGTCCTGGCCAACCCACAATCTACTCCAGCTGAACGACAGGAAGCTAACAGGAAGGCAAGAGTTGCGTATGATCAAGATATTGCGAGATGGGAAGAAGAAGCCTAGGAACATGCCCTAGAGCACAGGAAGTCAATCAAACAGGCCAAAAGAACGTTCTAGCTCAGAGAGCTCCCCCTTCACAAACTCAGAAGAAATGATGGATCGTGGACAAACGACAGAAACGTCATACGAGAAGAAGTCAGAAACCACTACGCATCGACATACAGTAAGCAGCAAAACTTTCCTCCAGCGATCAAGCACGAGTCACTTCTGGAAAACGAAGAAATTCCACCACGAATCCTGGAATCAGAAGTAGAGCATGTGATCAAATCGCTAAAAAGAAAAACTGTTGGCGGTACAGACAACATGTCCGTGGAGATGTTAAAGAAGGCACCTCAACAGCTCATCAGGGAGCTCACCGATCTCGTCAACCACGTTCTCAGAACCGGAACCGCACCATCACAATGGAGTGAGACTAGAATCTGCTTGCTGCCGAAAAAATCCAAACCTGAGACTATGAACGACTATCGACCGATCTCGATCATCTCTGTTCCGGCGAAAATTTTCACCTCCATTCTGACTAGGAGAGTAAAAACAAACGCCGAGGAATACATCGAGGAGAGTCAAGCTGGATTTCGATCTGCAAGATGCTGCATGGACAACATTCACACCTCCTCACAATTGATTGAGAAGTGTCATGAATATGCCATCCCGCTAGCAGTCGCTGCAGTGGACTTCAAAGCAGCTTTTGATTACATCGACTGGTCTGCTGTAGAAGAAGGACTCCTCGCAGCTCGTGTCAACGCCTACTACATCAGGGCACTGGCTATCACCAACGCAGAAGCCACCGCGAGGATCCCTGTGCATGGGAAGAACATCGACGTTCAAGTAAAGAGAGGTGTACGACAAGGGGACTGCTCCTCACCAACACTCTTCCTCTGTAATTTCAATGTGGCATGCACGCGACATCTTACGGGCATTTTTGTGCCAAAACGTGATTTGTGGCAGGATAAAGGAACAATTTGGGCGTAATTGTGCCGTTTTGGATGTGGCTGGTAGGTGCACGCCACATTCCACTTTTGGTCATGCACAGAACCTTCAATATGGCATGCAAACGACATCTTTTGGGCGACTTTGTGCTTGAATGAGTCATGTGCCAGAACAAGGAACAATTTGGGCGTAATTGTGCCGTTTTGGATGTGGCTGGCAGGTGCACGCCACATTCCACTTTTGGTCATGCACGTGCCCAACTCGGCACTGTGCCAATAATACGAATGTGCGCTCTTTAGACAATACTTTCGAAAAGCGCCCATCTTTTTTTGTTCTGTTCTTCTAATTTGGTGTATATATCGTATTTCCTTTTGAATTTTGTACTGTTTTGCGACTCAAAAAACATCAAAAGTACTAAAGTATTATTTTTCTGCGTTATAACACTAGATTTTGATTCTTGTAATACTTTGACCACGAAATAACTCAATTTCGAAAAATAAGCTTCACTGAAAATGGTTTTTTGAGATCGACATTCCAGTTTATCCGTTCATCCGTTTATATCCTTTTGTCATGTTTTAATTTTCTATGTTTCAGTAAACTATCGACGTTGGGAATTTGACGATGATGTCAAGGAATCTGTCAAGTTCTGGACTGGATGAGGATGTCGTCAACGAAATGTGCAAAGTTCAACCGGTTGTAAGTAAGTCATGAATTCTCTCATTTTTATTTTGTTTTATCGAGATTGTTCTTCAAACCTTTGAAAATCTGTTCTTTCAGAGTGGAAAAGGCGAGAATTAAATCATGATGAAGTTTTTCAGGTCGAAAAGACTCTAGCAGCACGTTGAAAAGAGCAGCTGGAGGAAAAGTTCAAGACAACGTTCAGATGCTAAAGAAGATGTTGGAGACGAAGAAGAAGCTGAGGGACAGATTTGCCAAATGAGATGCCAGAGTGAAGAAAGTTGATGCTGATAAGAGCGCTGTAAGTTTTTGAATATTTTACCGAACTCAACTAAACTGTTAGTAAGCAATTTTCTGAACAACCCCTATGAGAACTCGAAAAGTCTTGTTCAAGGATTTTGAAGAGATGTTATTGCAAGTTTTATAGTTGCCTTAAGCCCTACGGAAATCTTGAAATTGAAGGAATAATCCTGGAAATAATTATATCACACTGTACAGTCAGTGACAAATCGAAATTCAACGATTGTCTCTAATATTCCTCACTGTTTACTGTTCAAAATCACGATTTCTGCAGGAGCGTGATCCAGATTTCTGGTCCATACCGAATTCGTACTTACGATAAAATGCTCAAATTGGCAATTTATACATTTAAAAAAACCATCTAAACGTTCTAAGATAGTATTAATAATCATCGAAATGTTGCTATCGTACTCTGCAGTTTAGAAAAGTAGTGATTTTATTTCGGCGGAAAGCCGAAACGGGATGGTAAAATACATCGCGATTACGCTTAACTGATACTTCCCGAACTTCGAAAAACAAGATTTACACAATTGATTGATATCTTATTTTCAGGGTGGTCACGATATCTCTCTCTCTCCGATGGCACTTGCGCCAAACGGCGCAGCTGGATGCGTGCAATTCTCTTCGAGACACGAGTCGAAGATTACGCGAAGCACAACCAGTTCGACAGTTAAATCGCAATCAGCCTGCTCTCAAGCATCATTGACAATTTGTGTCTCGCGTCAGAAGCAGAATGGAACAAGTTTTCGGTCTTCGTATTGTTTGTTATCATATTTTGTAATAAATTTGTAAGAGAGGATTCCTTGTTTTTTTGAGCAGGCAAACGTCACGATTTGGGCAGGCACGCGTCTAGATTGGAGCATGCACGCGTCTCGATGTAGGCAGGTACACGTCTTGTTAGTCGCTGGCACGCGATTAGATTGGAACAGGCACACGTCTAGATTGAGGCAGGAACACGTCTTTATTTCGCTCCGAATGTGCGACCATTTTCCGGTCGCAATCATGCCGTGTGCATGCCACATTGAAATTACAGAGTTCTCCCTGGCTCTTCAGCATGCACTGGACAGAATAAATTGGGAAGACAGAGGGATCAAAATCAACGGAGCTCACCTGGAATTCGCCGATGACCTTCTTATATTCGCAAACTCGTGTAAAGAGCTGGGAAAGCAACTCAACGACATCAGCCGCGAAGCCAAGAAGTCGGGTCTAATCTTCAACTACAACAAAACTGTGGCATTAGTGAACGACCACGCCCA
>OZ022250.1:7824923-7844923 GCA_963978915.1 Caenorhabditis parvicauda | reverse complement strand
AAAGGGTATAAATAATAACCATTTTGCTCATTATCTAAACGAATGAGGCTGTTTTTTTTGTTTTTGTGAACATCAGATGCTCGTGGACTAAGTTGCATACCTGATGATTACGTGTCCTATAATTTATGAACAAGCACTTCGATGATCCCCAAAAAAGTAGGCTTTTCCAATCTTGTATAGAATGTTCTTCATACCAGGTACAACACACGGTTTTCGAGTACAAAAATAATAAATAGTAGTGATTCTGTTTGATTCTGATGTTCGAGATAGAAAACCCCAAAGTTCTGGCCCAACTGTCCGATGCCGGTTCTCCCAAAACTTTGATGAACATAAATTAAACCGAGAGAATGGAAAAGAAAAGTCGCAAACTGAATTATGAACCAACTTCAGATTCAAAAGTAAAATAAAACAGAACAGAAGATAGAAATGGATTGGAAAGGGTTCGAGTCAATCAAGCTCAATTAGATACAACATTCCAACAAACTGCTTGTGTTGTTTCGAGCTCATCTTTTCTTTTGAAGGGTTTCATTAGTCACTTCCGGTCTAAATCTTGCAAGTTTTTCTATGACTAATGGGGTTTTTTTTGAAAATGATGCTCGGTTGTAAGAGAAAACTGTCAAGATACTTCAGATACTTCAGAGATCCATTGTTCGCGTTGTCATGTGACGGCGTGGATCAGAAACTTTCAGGTTGAACGGTCCTTTGCCAACGTAGACCACGGAGTCTTTCCCACCAGTATACCAGCACGTCTTCTCTGACCAGACATGGAACGGATGTGAAGAAAATCGTCTCTCGCTTTGACGATGTCGTCGCTCCATCTCAGAGGAGGTCTACCTGCTTTCCTTTTCTGACCCAAAGGTGTCCACTCGGTGACTTTTCTTTCTGACCCAAAGGTGTGAACTCGGTGACTTTACATTTCTTTAATTTTTCGACTTGTGATTGGTGGCTGTTTCCTTTTTAACATACATATTTGTCAGTTTTTTAAGTCATTATTCTCTGGTAGATACTACAAATCGTTAAAAAAACTGAAAAAGCGTGATATGAACAAAAAGATGACTTGATATAAACGAAAATCCTCAAACAGTCAATTTTGTATTCGGTATAAGGTTAATAATATCGAATTATCCTGTTAGAGATAAGAGTGAACCCATGATAACCTTCACTTTTCTCTCATGAATAAAAAATTCGCATCTTCCCGCTTCTCCCTCGCCACACTTACATATTTGAAATGTACGTTCGAACAAAAGTTGATAAAACACCAACATTTTCCGACATCATATTATACGTGAAAACACGTGTAAGCTATTCACCTCACCCTTATTCTATTTCAGCATTACGTAACAATATCGGAACCTTTCTGTTTCTCTGGTAATCTTTTGATTTTCTTTTATCAAACATACAAACCCTCTTCAGGGGCGCTTCGCGCCCCACATTTTATTTCATCTCACGCCAGTTTTGATACTCGAAAAAAAGAATTAAAAAGTGAACAAACGTCTTTCAATAAAATCGTGAACTTTCAGACAACTTGGAACTTCTTAAAAGCTCTATTAAAAAAAATTAAAATGCTAGGCGATAAAAAGTTGAGGACACGTTTGAATTTCAAAACTGAGCAAATCCGTGCCATGCAGCAACCGTTCTGATGCGACTCATATGGGCTGAGAACAGGTCGCGGAAAAGCGGTGCACCGCGGTGTGACCAAATAGCCTTTTTTCATTAGAACAAGTCAAATACTGGGGCGCTTCGCGCCCCATGTAATTTCCTTGGTCACGGTTTCCCACGCAATTCTTGGGCCGGTAGTAATTTTTGTTTTTTTTTAAATTTTACTAATGTAATTTTAGTATATCAATAATAAGTTGACAGCAGGTTTGATTAATATTTTGTGAACACCAATCTGTTGCCCGATCCCTTGTAAATGAGCGGCGAATATGAGATTGCCGCAGGCCATAGCCTGACAGTAGGAGCCCCAGCCTGACAGCAGTAGCAGCAGAATGGAACAACCTCACAGCAGTAGTCAAAGTACATAAGCTGACAGTAATAGCCTCAAAGCCAAGCCTGACACTAAGAGCCGCAAGGCATCGCCTGACAGTAATAACCGCACCGCTAAGCCTGACAATGATAGACGCATGGAATAACCTGCCAGCAGTATTTGCGGACATAAGCTGACAGTAGGAGCCTCAGCGCTAAGCGTGACAGTATTAGCCACAGGGCATAAGTTGACAGTAAGATCCGCATAACATAGTGCGACAGTAATAACTTAAGATTTCTGAGACAATGTCATTTTTTTTCATTCCAGAGCTTCAAGTTTAGAGCCACTGGACCACTGGACAGCAGTAGTCAAAAGACATAAGCTGACAGTGAAAACCGCAGGGCACAGCGTGACAATGATAGCCGCATGGAATAACCTGACAGAAGTAGTTGCGGACATAAACTGACAGTAGGAGCCTCAGCGCTAATCGTGTTAGTATCAGCCACAGGGCATAGCCTGACAGTAACAACCGCAGCATAGAATAATCTCACAGCAGTAGACAAAAGAAGTAAGCTGACAGTAACAGCCGCACGGCATAGTCTGACAGTAATAGCCGCAGCGCTAAGCCTGACAACCGCAGGGCACGGTCTGACAATGATAGCCGCATGGAATAATCTGACAGTAGTAGTTGCGGACATAAGCTGACAGTAGGAGCCTTAGTGCTAAGCCTGACAGTAAGAGCCTCAGAGCCAAGCCTGACAGTAAGAGCCGCACGGCATAGTCTGACAGTAATAGCCGCAGCGCTAAGCCTGACAACCGCAGGGCACAGTCTGACAATGATAACCGCATGAAATAACCTGACAGCAGTAGTTGCGGACATAGCTGACAGTAGGAGCCTCAGTGCTAAGCGTGACAGTAATAGCTGCAGGTCATAGCCTCACAGTGATATCAACAGGACACAAATTGGCAGTATAAGCTCCAGCGCTAAACATAACATTAATAGCCACAGGGCGTAGCCTGACAGAAATAACCGCAGGGCATAGCCTGACAGAGATAGCCGCAGCATGGAATAACCTAAAAGCAGTAGTCGCAGGACATAAGCTGACAGTAAGAGCCCCAGAGCCAAGCCTGACAGTAATAGCCACAGGGCATAAACAGCAGTAGTTGCAGGACAGTAATAACCGCAGGGCACAGCCTGATAATGATAGGCGCAGCGCTAAGCGTGACAGTATTAGCCACAGGTCATAGCCTGACAGTAATAACCGCAGGGCACAGCCTGACAGTAAGAGCCGCAGAATGGAATAACCTGACAGATATAGTCGCAGGACATAAGCTGACAGTAAGACCCGCATGGCATACTATGACTTCATTATAAACTTCATTATTTTTTTTTCAATCCAGAGCGCTAATCAATCCAGCGCTAAGTGTTCAATCCAGAGCGTTCAATCCAGGGGGAAGTTCAATCCAGAGCGCTAAGCGTGACAGGATCAGCCACAGAGCATAACCTGACAGTAACAACCGCAGCATGGAATAACCTCACAGCAGTAGTCAAAAGAAGTAAGCTGACAGTAAGACCCGCATGGCATACTGTGACAGTAATAATTTAAGATTCACGGGAAAACTTCATTGTTTTCTTTCACTCCAGTTTCAAGTTTAGAACCACTGGACCGCTCAGTCGCAATAGCATGAACTTGGGTAACCGAACTGATTTAACGGAGTAAAAAATGGATATCACTGCTCGACTCTCCACTGGCACTCTCTTGTACAACGGCATGCCTCAAACTTGGGTAATTGAACCACCCACTTGGGAAAATGATGACGATACTTGCTCTCGTGAGGTCGAAGCAGTGTACCCCTTACTTGGGTAATCGAACCGACCGTATCAGTGCATTAAATGCATATCACTGCTCGACCCGTCACTGGCACTCTTGTACAGCGGCTTACCTCAAACTTGGGTAATTGAACCAATAAATACTATCAGAACAGATACTACGAATTGGTTTTGGTCATAAAAAACAACTCAAATGGTTACCGCGCAGCAACGCGCGGTCGGATCAGGACGAAACTTGACGGGCACCGTCGTCCACAACTGAGCTTCCGATTAGCGTTTAGCCTGCTCCGATCCGACGTCTATGAGCTGAGAACGGACCGCGTACGCAGTTTGTGACCAAATAACGTATTTATACTAGAGTAGATAGATGTGTTAAACGTCCGCTGCTCTTTCACTAATTCTTTCATTGCTTATGCTTTTATCATACTTATATTTTTTTGCAGATGATCAGTCATTCATGCAACTGGGGTTCCATATCAAATCGTAACTTCTGTCTGCTAACCTTGTGTTGGTTTGCCTGTATTACACTTCTTGTACTAGTTCTGACTGAGAATGGGATCTCACAGTCAATACTGGAAGTTTCTTCGGTTAAGGGACTACTGTAATACGTGAAAAGAAACAGAAATTCAGAATCAGGAAGTGAATTCATGTGAAAAATACCTAGAAGTTATGAATCCGCCTTTTCGAGCGATTCTAGTTGACCCATTCGTGTTACGGGCGATGGAAGAAGGTGCATGTCAAAATTTGATAGCATCCAGAGTCAAGGTGAGTGTTGAACAAGTCGGTTCTATCAGAACATCATTAGTTCATCAAGAAACAACAGTGAGTATTGATAAATTCGAAAAACGATAGCCCCGTAAAATGTTTCAAAAGGGACATAATGAAACTGATCTGACATTCAGTGTGTCCCAAATAAATAAAGATAGCCTTGTTCATACCTGTAAATTTATTGATAGCAATTGCACTGTAATAAGCTTTAGGCTTGCTTATACGTGATGAATCTCATCATGTCTGGGTAAAACCTTTATTGGCCAAAAGATTGGGGTCTCCAAGACACCTCGTGGCATCAGTGTAGAGACATGGAATGATAGTGATACGAGGGAATGAGAGGTGTACATCTGTCGTTAACTCACAATAGATCATTCTTCACAAGGGGATCTGATACGCAGGGTGCAAATATGTACATACAATGTATGTCGCTCGATTATGTCGAAACAGAAGTTGACCTTCAGCGTAATTCACATCCAGAGTTGGGACCTATCCAGATCTGTTAAGCAGGTCAAATAATGAACTTTTCATGTAGAAAATTTTTGCGCGTTTTTTGTTTCAAGCGAGATATTTTAATTTAAAAAATGACTCTTTGAAATGCCACGTATGCTCATTTCAGCCTCACGCACTACACAATTAGATCTAACAGAGAAAATCAATAGCGGCGTGGTAGAGTGGGTTGAGTTCATGACTTCAAAGTGGGAGGAAAACTTACTTTGGATCAACAACAGGCGCTCCTCTCTAAAAGACAGAATCATGCGACCGCGCATCGGAGGATCTCAGTAGTGGTCTGTTGGAATTGCTGGGCCTCGACGATGGTTCTCTATTCGACGTATTGAAGGGTCTGAAAGAGAACGTAATAGATTTTTCACAAATTGATTGAAGATTTTTAAATTCTTCGAAATTCTGATTCTAGTAATATCAATAAAATTTCCAAATACTCAGGCGTCGAAATACCATAGTTTTCAGAAATTTTACGAAAAAAAAAGTACCGTTTTTTTCTGAAAATTACTGAAAACGATCGAAAAATACTGAAAACAATCGTATTTTTTAAAAATTTCTGAAAATCACTGAATACTACTGAAAATGTTTTATAAAATTTCTGAAAACGATCGTATTTCGACGCCTGAGTACAGAAACACAGGGGATTCAAATAATCCTGAAATCAATTTGATCAAAGCCACATTATTTGAACAAAAATCAGTTTTGATTTTCGCGAGTCTTTCAAACACGTTCTTATGGTAATATAGTAGGAGCTTTCATTTTCAAAAAACACGACCCTTTGCACAAACTATGCTTTTAAAAACTAATTCTCTCAACAACAAAAAAACGAACCACCGAACCGCCGATGATCTTCTGGACTATGTGGCCGAATAATACGTGAGATGCCTAGATCGAAAGGTTCCATAACTTGGTGCACGTGGTTTGGTTGTTGGAATTATTGGCCTCCGGTACTTTCTGGAAAATAAGGAGTTCATGCTATACCTCAAGTTTATTTGAAATGGAATAGCCCATAAAATGAACTATTTTCTATTAAAAAAAATAAAATAGGATCATACTTGAAGTTGGTGATTACTTTCAACACTACAGCCAAAAGTAAATATATTCAAGTGTTTTTTTTGTGGGCCTAAACTAAAATCACTGTACTTCGAGTTGAAAACAATTATACATACTCAGAACATGAATGAGAATGATGATTAATTTTTTTCTATTCACTTACATTAGAAAACAAACTTTTGAGCGCAAATGAACATTTAAAAATGATGTAGGCGAAAATATTGAAAATAAAAATATGAAATGGGTAATACTGTGCACCATTTGCAACAACTGCGCGCTTGCAAACCGATTTACGCAGCGATGTGTCGCTAGTACGTCACCGTCTTGTCGCCGGTACGTCGCCTCCTTGGATAGGCTTCGTTATTCATTGCCATATGTCGTGAGGGAGGCGACGTACCGGCGACAGAAATTGCGATGTTCCGGCGACCATGTGGCGACGTCGCTGGTACGCGACGTACCGACGACAAGAAGGCAACGTAATGGCGATGGGGTACGTAATGGCGACAAGAAGCCGACGTTCCGGCAACAAAATAATTATGGAGAAACGATCTGAAAATTGAAAAGGTTACAAATTTCGCCTTTCTTGCGTAGTTTTTTCCAGTGAGTGGTAAAATCGAGCTGGGGTGTAATATAAAATTACTTATTCCACATCTTTTAGTAACATTAGGAACCTTTCTTCACTGTTTTTAACAAAAATAGAATAAACTTCCAGTTAGCGGTTCAAGACAAGTCATTACATCCTCCAGACACAAGATACGAGCTCATAACCTATGAAACAAATTCTCAATACGATTTCATTTTGTTTCGCGATGACGTCGATCGGATCATCCCACGTCCAAAAAAATCGGATATGGTGCTGAAAGGGAATTTATCAATACCGAAAAGTGTTTCTAAATTCAACCAGCTGTGGAGAAGGTCCAGATTGATTAATTGCTTGGGTGAGTTAGTGACATGAGACGCTTTGTGAGAGAATCAACCAAAATGTGCGCTAGGCTCCCTGTTAACCATTTGGTCTCAAATTTATTGTACTAGTAGATTTTAGTACTCTAAATTCAAAAATTTTCGCGCAGTACTTTTTTGTCCATAACTCTCTTCATTCGCAAAACCGCATAATGGTTTTTATGAATTTTCCCTATCGGAATCGTTTTCTGACATCAAAAAAATAGCTGGGACCAAATTTGAAAACAATAGTTATCACGTTTTTTGAGATGCAGTACTCACTTTTTCCGTTTTTGAGCACTATTAAAATTGTTATGTATCCTGTGCAAAAATAAGAAAGTTATGGCAATTTAAAGTGAAGTAATTACGATATTTTACATCGTTTTGATTTTTTTGACATCTGGAAGTGGGAGTTTTCTGGTGAATTGAAACTCATTTTCTCAAAAAAAAACTTAAGTGTCACACACCAAATGAGTATCGATGATTCTTGAAGTTCCGTAGCGACGTGAAATGTCATCAATTATGTGGTTATTTTAAACTGCCATAACTTTTTTTGTTTTATTTTTGCTTATTTAAACTTATTTTTGCACAGGATACATAACGATTCTAATAGTGCTGTGAATCTAAGTTTTGTTCTGAAACCAAATAGTTTGTTCTAGTACTCTTTGGTTTTGACCTCACGCACTACACAAATGGATTCAAGCTCTCATGTTCATACCAGATCTGTTGCAACTCGTCGTGTCTGCTCACTTCGACACTTTTCCGAAAATTTAAGATGTACATAGAACAAACGTTTCCAGGTCTTGATGTTCCTCGAAACAGAATTGAACCGACCATGCAAGTACCAGACGCAATCGACATGCTTGCGAACCTCAGAGACACGTTACTGACATACGGGATGTTCTCTTTCTTGATGTGTGGATCACTTCTAGGTATGATCAACATACCCTGACGCACTCACTTGAATGAGTTTACAGGATGGTACAGAGAGTGTGGTATTATTCCCCATACCAACGACTTGGACGTTGGTATCTTCATCGAAGACTACAACGATAAGTTTGTATCGGATATTGCGGACAATAAAACAGATTTCAAGATTACAAGGCGGTTTGGATTGGTAAAATTTTGAGTGAAATTTAAAGAACTTTATCGTACCTTCAGACCTTCAGCGTAATACACTGCGCCAAGCGCAGTAGAAAAATGTCGTATCAAACGAGGGGGAGGGGGGGACACTAATAAGCAGCAAGCACAAACCCCGCCCCTTTGTAAACACCGTAAATCAAATTAGAGTTACTGTAGTTGAACAACCTTTTCTGAAACGCTTTTTTTCGAATAAATGATAAAGAGCAGAAGAAATTCGTAGTTTAGTATCTTCTTGTAAACTGTGAGAAGAAATTCCCGAATAAATGCTACGAAAATCTCGGAAAAAAACAACATTTTAAACTCTCTCTCAAACCTGAACTCTCTCTTCTCTCTCTCTCTCTCTCTCTCTCTCTCTCTCTCTCTCTCTCTCTCTCTCTCTCTCTCTCTCTCTCTCTCTTCCTCCCCTTCTCTCTCTCTCTCTTCTCTCTCTCTCTCTCTCTCTCTCTCTCTCTCTCTCTCTCTCTCTCTCTCTCTCTCTTTCTCTCTCTCTCTCTCTCTCTCTCTCTCTCTCTCTCTCTCTCTCTCTCTCTCTCTCTTTCTCTCTCTCTCTTTCTCTCTCACGAAAAGTGGGCGTGGCAAAGTGGGCGAAGGATTTTTTTATTTTTCGGTATAACTCCCTTCGATCTTGTTCAACCGGTCAGACAATGATTTTAGAAACAAAAAAAAGTTCCCGTGCAGAACCTTAATGATATTCACATAGAAAACTATATTTTTTACATCAATAAAGGAAAAACACCAAAAATCGGGAAAAATGATATCTCTGATTCAGAGCACACAAACATTTTTCATCGCTTTGAAAAGCATTGAGAGTAACGTAAACTGATCAAATACATCTTTTGAGAAGGCATATGCGTAATTTTATGACCAAAAGCTTATCCACATGGAATTCAGATGTGAGACATTGACCGTCACTTGGATGCACACCTGAGATTTTTGCAAAATGACGGTATTAGGCATCAACTGGTTCTTGTTGGTTTCAAAAATGTTCAAAGAGATTTTTTTAAACATTGTTTCACAATATCTAGTACAAAATTTTGTGTTAGAGAAGTCATCCGATTGGCATAGGGTCTTTGAAACTATGTTCTTACAAGACTCGCCACTGGGTCGGTAGCTACAGTATGAGAAAATTCTTATCAAAGAACAGTAATATGAGGATTTTGAAGAGGTATATTTGTTTTCTAAATTTCATCTTGCCAATGCTCTACTTTGATAACAATCTTCAAGTCTCGATGAAATCTCAAAGAGATAAAGAGCACATTACCCGATTTTTGGTGTTTTTCCTTTATTGACGTGAAAAATATAGTTCTCTATGTGAATATCGTTTAGGTTTTGCATAGAAACTTCTTTTTGTTCCTAAAATCATTGTCCAAAATTCCAGACCGGTTGAACAAGATCGAATAGAGTTATAGCGAAAGAGATTATGTCCGATACTGTACTATACAAACCTACGTTTCTTGTTATTTTTCTCTTAAAATTACGACCTGTACTTGTCGCTGGAGTGTGATCGATAGTAAGAAGCCCAGCAAAATTAACAAAATGAAATAATTCAATTTTCTGTCAGTTCCAAAGTTTCATCGATTAGAAAAAACATTTTGACCAAACAGAAAACCTCTTTCAGATCAATGACTCATACGAACTGACAGTGACTGCGAGAAGAGGAGTATCATATTTTGTCGATGTGTTTTTCATGTATAGAGAAAACGAAACGTCGTTTTTTGGCGGGACCGGAGGAGACGCGAAAAAATCAAGATTCGATTTCCCATCCTACGACCCATTTTGTGCAGCAATCCTACACGGCCATATTTTCTGGGTGACGTGTCATCCAGAGAGAATGTTGAAGGTGAGCGAAATAGATATGAGACGTTACACGAGAGAAACAACCGGAAACGGAATATAGTAAAACGCATCCCGTTGACATCCGTTGACATCACATCCAGAGTTGGGACCTATCCAAATGTGTTAAGCAGTCAAATAATGAACTTTTCATGTAGAAAATTTTTGTGCGTTTTTTGTATCAAGCGAGATATTTTAATTTGAAAAATGACTCTTTGAAATGCCACGTAGGCTCATTTCAGCCTCACGCACTACACAATTGGATCTAACAGATAAAATCAATAGCGGCGTGGTAGAGTGGGTTGAGTTCATGATTTCAAAAGTGGGAGGTCAAGGGTTCGAATCCACTCGCTGACGAGTTTTCTCTTTTTTTTTTGACAAAAATGTACCCCAACTACATGAAATTTCTTTTCGAGGTGATTTTCCAATCTTTTGTTTATGAAATTCATACTTAAAATACCCAACATATCGGTTGCCGATCTCTTCTATCACCACCTCTGGTAAGCTGGTGAAGTGATGAGTATAACTTCGACGTTCATCGAGTACGACGCTTCTTCATTCAAGTTGTGTGTTTTGACTAAAAACCGATTTGAAACAGACCGTAGTGGTTAGTTGTGATCGTCCTTCCTAATAATGAGCAATAAGCATATTTCCAAAGAAGTGGATGAGGCCTCGTGAGGGTCTATAATCGCGAAGTTGAACCCCGCGATTTCGTGGTGACTGAAGAGATCGGCAACCGACATGTTGAGTATTTTAAGTATGAATTTCATAAACAAAAGAGTGGATTCGAACCCTTGACCTCCCACTTTGAAATCATGAACTCAACCCACTCTACCACGCCGCTATTGATTTTCTCTGTTAGATCCAAAATTGTGTAGAGCGTGAGGCTGAAATGAGCCTTCGTGGTATTTCAAAGAGTCATTTTTAAAATTAAAATATCTCACTTGAAACAAAAAACGCGCAAAAATTTTCTACATGAAAAGTTCATTATTTGACCTGCTTAACACATCTGGATAGGTCCCAACTCTGGATGTGAATTACGCTAAAGGTCAACTTCTGTTGAGTTTACTTAAAACTTTTAAAAACATTGAATTGAAATTGAATTGAAAAATTTATTCTCGGAAGGCAAGAATAATAGATAAAAATACTGTGAAAACAATTTTCAAATATGTAGCAAAAATAGATAAAAAGATTCAATTTTAAGGACAGATGATTATAATTTTGATTTTGCCCATTTGTTGTAGGCCGTGACCGCTCTTGGAACAAAGGAGGTTTGGCGGATTTTTTTCTCGGTACTCTGAATGAGATTTTGTGTTTGCCACCTCTTGTCTTTGATTCTGTAATTTGGAAAAGTTTCTCTGATCTACTTTACCATCCAGAATTTTCCGGATCATTCTGAAATCTGCAGCCTTGCGGCGGCAACTGAGCTTTTCTAACCCGAGATTTTTTAATCTGTGATCGTACGAAAATAGTCTCCGTTTATTGAGGAACAATCTAAACCCGTATAACCGTACGAAGATTTTACGAGTGAATCCTCTCTTCACGGATTCTATCATTTTCGAAACTGTTTCTGACCCAGGTGACGTTACAGTTGTGCCATATTCAAGAATTGGCCGCACATAAGTTATGAAAAGTTTAGTGAGAAACTTTGGTCTGTTAGTACTGAAAACCTTAAATAACGTGTAGACTAAGTAATTCGCTTTCCTTACATAAACGCGCCAGTGTTCTTGAAACGATAGATCTGGTGTTATGTAGAATCCCAGATCTTTTACTTTAGAAACTTTGGTTATAGCATTAGTCGTGTTCAAAAAGTATGGAATATCGAATTTTACCTTGCCTAATGAGATCGCCTGGGTTTCGTTGACAGATAACGTCAACTTATTGTCAGCTGACCACTTTTCAATGTTCTTTATTGCCTCTTGTAGATGTTGCGCGTCAGCTGGGCAGCTTATTTTTTTTATAGATTTTAAGATCATCCGCAAACATTTTGATCGAAATACTCGCGTTCATCTTATTTACTACGTTGGGGAGATCTGCTACAAAAAAAGAGAATAGGAGAGGAGAAATAACTGACCCTTGCGGGACCCCGCTTTTCGCATCGTGCACTTTGGACAGATGGTCAGCTACACGCACTTGGAAGTTTCTAGCTGTTAAAAATTCCTCAATCCACTTAACGGTTCTACTGCTGAGTCCAATTTCATAAAGTTTTCTCACCGAAATTCCGTGATCTACCCTGTCAAATGCTTTTTCATAGTCAAAGTAGATAATATCTACCTGACCTTTATCGTCTAGGATCTTTGTCCAGTCATCAACAACTTCTAGCATTTGGGATTCCGTACCTCTCAAAGACCGAAACCCATACTGTTCATTTGCTAGGACTCTTTTTGCTTTGAGAAAAGAGACTAAGTGATTTTTGAGAATTCGAAGATTCTACAGAGATGTGATGTGAGACTGATGGGTCTGTAATCATCCACCTTGGTTGCCTTATCGCATTTTGGAATAGGTGTGATTATCGATTGCTTCCAACGCGAGGGTATTTTGGTGTGCATCATACTCAAGTTGTAGATATGAGCTAGCGGGCTAGAAATATGATCCGCAAGAAGTTTCAAAAATCTAAAAGGAATTTTGTCTGGAGTTAGAGACTGAGACGTTTTGGACTTTTTGAGTTCTTTGCAAACGGTTGCACGGTCGAACCATGGAATCAGATCATCTACAATTGGATTGGCGGCACTGGCAGCTGTTTGGTAAGACGATGAGTTCACGAATTGCTTAAAGAAGAAATCGGCAAAAGACTCAGCTTTGTCTTTTTCGTTAATTAGAGGCACGCCATTTTCGTTGGTTATGACAGTATGACTTAGACTAGGCTTGCTCTTTATTTTATTCGGTTAGAAAGAGATTTGTAGAATGCGCTCTTAGTATGTCTACTGAATTAGTTCTCTTGACTCTTGTTGTATGTGCACAAATGCTTTTTGTAACTTTTTGTGTATTCTTTGAACCTTACCCTGTCTGCCTCGTTGTCAGTTCTCAGAAATTACTCCCAGAGGCAGCTGCGATGTTGGTGCATGCGCTGGATGTGTGGAGGTAGCAGTTCCAACTTACTTTTCAGTGTTATAACTGGCACGAAATCCTCGTATAAAACACTGCAAAATTTAATCAATTTCTCGTAACATACGTTTGCGTCTACTCCGCGACCAAAAAAAGCGCGCCAATCGATATTTCCAATGGTGTCGTAGAGAAGTGGAAAATTTATGTTGTTGTACGAGCGGATGTTGATGACTTCATGATTGTCTGATAGGAGTTTGGTCGCAAAAGTAATGGATGCGTGATCCGAACTACCCAAGGGTACGCCGACTTCGACGTTATCTAATGAGTTTTTATTTGCTAATACCAAGTCTAAAATGTTCGCACCCCGTGTTGGGGAGGTAACATGTTGAACTAGTTCATGATGAAGAACGAAGTCGACTAGTTCGCGTTCTTGTGTCCCGGCTGTTGAACTACAACTCACCCAGTTGATCTTTGGTAGATTTAAATCTCCTACTACTATGAAATCTTGCGAGGAGGAAGAGATGCAGTCACTTAGATTTTGAAAAAGTAGGGTGTTGTTTGTAGCTTTACAATCGGGTGCTCTGTAGACGACACAAATGCGGAATGAGTGCTCATCAAGTTCGTCTTTTACCTCGACACATAATAGTTCAAACCCCTGCTCAATTGAATTTTCTACTATGACTTGGTGGTAGAATTTAGTTTTTTAGAGGAGACATACTCCTCCTCCTCGACCTTTCGATCTATCACACCTCAATAAGGAATATCCTTGAGTTTCATTTGTGAGGTTGTTTGAGACAAAGGTTTCAGAAAGCCACGATTCAGTTATAGCTACGAAGTCGTAGTTTCTTTTGTTTAGGACTGCTAAAAGGGGGAGTCTGTTAGATAGTATGCTTCTAGCGTTACAGTAATACCAATTCTGAGAAAAAGTTTTTGAAACTTGCCTTCCCTTTAAAAGTTTCCCTGGTTACCGTGTGGAAAAGGTATTGGATTCAAATAAACCTGGTTAAACTGAAGAGGTTGAGGCTGGGCTACAGGATAAGGCTGAGCTTGAAGAAACGGCGGAGTTTGAGGAAACTGTTGAGCTTGAGGGAACGGCTGAGTTCGAGGACTTGTTATGCGAGGTGCGGGACAACCACCTGGGACGTATCCGGAGTTCATCTGAAAGCTGTTAGGCCCCTGTACACATTGCGCGTATGACGGACCCCCATTATACCAAAAATTTTGGTTTACAAACTTGCTTTTATGTCCGTTTGATTTAGGCTGCGCAGACGGAAAGAAGCGGACTGGTTGAGCGGTTTCTTGAAAAGCAGTTGCTTGTGGAGGTTTAGAATGTGCGCCGGTTTGAGAAACCCGTTTCTTATCAGTACCTTTCTTTTTGGCTAGTGCTCTTCTTTCTTCCTTGGTTCTGGATGGGTCCACCCAGACCCCTCTGAAGCCAAACGTACCTTTGATTTGAGATTTTTTCTCTAGCAGACTCGCTAGATCTTCTGATCGTGGGAATACTACTTTCAACGGCCTTGGCCCTCTGAATCTTCGCCCCATTCTGTAACAAGACACTGGTTGCGTTTCGATGTCCAGTTCATTCAAAAGGTGTTTGATCTGATCCATGTCGGAACATGCCGCATGAACACCTCTTAAGCCAGATTCTGCAAGGTGCCTTACTACCGCACTTCTTGTCATTTCTTTAAGTTCAATTTGAGCTTTACACAAATTTTGAATCTGCTCGAGTTCGATTGACGAACTGGTTGGAGCAGAGTCAATCTCCATAATAGATTTATCATGAATTTTGTCGGTGGACGTTTTTGACCCACTGGGATAACGTCTTGTTACCTTACCTTCTAGTGTTTCCTGTCTCTGTTTGAGATCAGATGTCTCTCTTGATACGGATTGAGAGACGGAGGTATTGAGAGACAGACACGTGTTATTGACTTTTTTCATTTCTAAATGAATGTCAGTCAACTCACCTCTTAAACTATCAATGACAATGTGGAGATCGGAAATAGTAGAGACGGCTCTACGAGTAACATTCACAAGAATTGGAAAAAGTTTTGCCATGTCCGTCTGAAGGATTTCACCTTCAGGAATGACCAACGCTTCCACGAGTTTGGCAAGCTCGTCGTCCGCTCTCGGGCGCTTTGACACAACCAACTTTCTGCTGTTAGGACTCTCATCCAGCTTGCGCTTAGAAAGATCCTTGAGATTGGTTGGTTGCGACATCGTCCAATTAAGGAGAAATGAATATTTAAACTCCCTTGTAAGAGGGAGCCACTCAACCGGGTCACCGCACAGCAAGGCAGAGGGTGAGCGAAACATGTAAACAGTAGGGATTGAGTTACTTTCAATCGTTTTCCGACCAAAAAGTTTTTTTCACAACATAGTCAAATTTTCTCTCACTACTTCGCAAAGGTTTTTCTCATTTTTTTTGCAAGGCCAGAGTGATCACCTCCAAATTTTTTTCAGACGGACACAGGGCGAAAAACGGTCCGGTGGGTGACCGCACCGGCAGCATCTGTTTTGTGCTCTGAACTGAACTGAGAACTGAATTGAGGGCGTATTTGTGCTAACCCTGTGTGTGCCCATACAAGGACGTGTATTCGCCCAAAAAACCTGTGTTTATCCTACAAAAAACCGTGTGCTCGCCTTTCTTCATTAGAATAGACTTGCTCCTCCAGCTCTGGCTGCTCTCGTGCCTTGCATTTGGATTCCAATTCGGCGACTTTGATTTTTAGAGATGTGACTTCTGTAGTCAACGAAGACACTGTTCATCACTCAGCTGGAGCTTTGGAATTAGCTTCTGGATTACTCTTGTCGAGTAGCAAGGTGTACGGCAGAATGGACATACCGGAGAGTTCTGGAATAAAAGTGATTAGTAGACAATAAAACGATGTGAAACTTACAAACTTATCCGATTGTCCAATCTTGATATATTTCAAAAAACGATATCGTGCATAAACTTTCTGACGCAACTGTATATATACATTCAGGTCGAATATGGATCAGGATGGCATTTGGACCACCCATCGAGTAAATTCAAGTGGAACTTTTCGGCAAAGAACTACAAGCCAGCTGGCCAGTGGTCGAAGGAAACATTCGAGAAAAAAGCATACTGGCTCGACAGTTGTAATATCACATTAAAAGAATTCTTAAAGAATCAATAGGAATGATATGATTAATGCTGTTTATTTTAAAGTCGAAATTTTCATTAATATTATTGTCATGAATGAATGTCATGAATCGAGTAGAAGCATATGTATCTATCCGCCCACTTTGCCCCGCCCACTTCGATTTTTGGGTGTCGCTTTTTGATTTTGGTTGGGATGGGAAGGACTTATGCAAAAGTTTCCGGCTGGTGAGATACGAAAATGGGTGCGCCCCCACTCGGAATCTCATCCGGAGATGATGATTCCGACGTCGGTTTCGTGTAGACAGAGTTCATTCTCGAGCGTTTTCGTAGTGATTGCTCCTAGTTTATCGTTCTGGACATCGAGTCCAATGTCCAATTTTACTGTTCCTCTTGTCACCTTGAAGAATAGATTTCGAGAGGTTTATTGAAAAGTTGTTACTTCCGAGTTATTCTGCATTTTCTCCTGTGACAAACTTCTCCTGAGCATGCGGGTCTTGCTGCGTGATGATTCGTCTTGTCTCGCTTCTTTGCCTCTTTGATCGGGAACTTGTGACCTGCCGTTTCGTTGCATATCCTGGTTGCAGATTGATAAATGATGTCTTTCATTGCATTGCGAGCATGTCTTCTGATATATTCGGGATTGATGTTCTTTCTTGAGACAGCGGTAATATAGTTCAAGTTCGGCGGCACGGTCCTTTCCCTGCGTGATTGACTGGTATGTGCAACAGGTTTCTGACTTGTGGTGGCGATGGTCGTGAAGGCTGAGCTTTGTCGTCATCTGTGGCGGTGTTCTCTCCACATCTCGTTGTTCCGTGAAGGTCTGGATCATGAGCTCTTCTCGTATTCTCCAAAGGTTATTCTCCAAAGGTTACGATATTCTCCAAAGGTTTTTCGCATCGAGCATTTCGAACACGAAAACCCTATCTCTCTATCTCTCTATCTCGCTATCTCTCTATCTCTCTCCAAAGGTTTTTCGCATCGAGCATTTCGAACACGAAAACCCTATCTCTCTATCTCTCTATCTCTCTATCTCTCTATCTCGCTATCTCTCTATCTCTCTATCTCGCTATCTCTCTATCTCTCTCCAAAGGTTTTTCGCATCGAGCATTTCGAACACGAAAACCCTATCTCTCTATCTCTCTATCTCTCTATCTCTCTATCTCTCTATCTCGCTATCTCTCTATCTCTCTATCTCTCTATCTCTCTCTCTCTCTATCTCTCTATCTCTCTATCTCTCTATCTCTCTATTTCTCTATCTCTCTATCTCTCTATCTCTCTATCTCTCTATCTCTCTATCTCTCTATCTCTCTATCTCTCTATCTCTCTATCTCTCTATCTCTCTATCTCTCTATCTCTCTATCTCTCTATCTCTCTATCTCTCTATCTCTCTATCTCTCTATCTCTCTATCTCTCTATCTCTCTATCTCTCTATCTCTCTATCTCTCTATCTCTCTATCTCTCTATCTCTCTATCTCTCTATCTCTCTATCTCTCTCTCTATCTCTCTATCTCTCTATCTCTCTATCTCTCTATCTCTCTATCTCTCTATCTCTCTATCTCTCTATCTCTCTATCTCTCTATCTCTCTATCTCTCTATCTCTCTATCTCTCTATCTCTCTATCTCTCTATCTCTCTATCTCTCTATCTCTCTATCTCTATTTCTATCTCTCTATCTCTCTATCTCTCTATCTCTCTATCTCGCTATCTCTCTATCTCTCTATCTCTCTATCTCTCTATTTCTCTATCTCTCTATCTCTCTATCTCTCTATCTCTCTATCTCTCTATCTCTCTATCTCTCTATCTCTCTATCTCTCTATCTCTCTATCTCTCTATCTCTCTATCTCTCTATCTCTCTATCTCTCTATCTCTCTATCTCTCTATCTCTCTATCTCTCTATCTCTCTATCTCTCTATCTCTCTATCTCTCTATCTCTCTATCTCTCTATCTCTCTATCTCTCTATCTCTCTATCTCTCTATCTCTCTATCTCTCTATCTCTCTATCTCTCTATCTCTCTATCTCTCTATCTCTCTATCTCTCTATCTCTCTATCTCTCTATCTCTCTATCTCTCTATCTCTCTATCTCTCTATCTCTCTATCTCTCTATCTCTCTATCTCTCTATCTCTCTATCTCTCTATCTCTCTATCTCTCTATCTCTCTATCTCTCTATCTCTCTATCTCTCTATCTCTCTATCTCTCTATCTCTCTATCTCTCTATCTCTCTATCTCTCTATCTCTCTATCTCTCTATCTCTCTATCTCTCTATCTCTCTATCTCTCTATCTCTCTATCTCTCTATCTCTCTATCTCTCTATCTCTCTATCTCTCTATCTCTCTATCTCTCTATCTCTCTATCTCTCTATCTCTCTATCTCTCTATCTCTCTATCTCTCTATCTCTCTATCTCTCTATCTCTCTATCTCTCTATCTCTCTATCTCTCTATCTCTCTATCTCTCTATCTCTCTATCTCTCTATCTCTCTATCTCTCTATCTCTCTATCTCTCTATCTCTCTATCTCTCTATCTCTCTATCTCTCTATCTCTCTATCTCTCTATCTCTCTATCTCTCTATCTCTCTATCTCTCTATCTCTCTATCTCTCTATCTCTCTATCTCTCTATCTCTCTATCTCTCTATCTCTCTATCTCTCTATCTCTCTATCTCTCTATCTCTCTATCTCTCTATCTCTCTATCTCTCTATCTCTCTATCTCTCTATCTCTCTATCTCTCTATCTCTCTATCTCTCTATCTCTCTATCTCTCTATCTCTCTATCTCTCTATCTCTCTATCTCTCTATCTCTCTATCTCTCTATCTCTCTATCTCTCTATCTCTCTATCTCTCTATCTCTCTATCCCCCGTCACAAGAATTGTCGAGTTGACACAGCATGATGTCTTCTTACGTATAAAAGGGCGACGGCTTGGCTGGATTTTTTCATAAAAAGAGATGATAAATGGATATTTGACCATCACGTTACAAGTTATGCCCAGTTGATGGACAAGAATGGTGAGCTGGAACCCGTCGCCAAAGACGAAAAACACCGGAAAAATGATATGCTTTTCGTGTAGTGGGCCGTCCAGGGCCCCATTCACTCGAAAATGCAAAAAAATAATGTGCCATTTATGAAAGTTTTATTATTCCTGATTGAAAATCCTGATATCTTCACTCTTTCTTCTTCTCCTCGCAAGTTGTGTAGAACAGTTTGACAGTTTCCATGCCGTCATCGCAGACCAAAAGCTGTTTACCGTCCTTGTCTTTGTAGTCGGACAGCTTTTCTTCGGTAACAAAGTTGTAGTTCATCTTCTCTGCTCCCAGTTGAGTTCCGATTGAAGTTGTCTCTGCTGCCATGGCTTGGATACCATACTTCTGCAAGAAACTCATTGCAAAGAAATAGAAATAGAGAGAGAGAGAGATAGAGAGAGAGAGAGAGAAAAAATAGAGAGAGAGAGAGTGAGAGAGAGAGAAAAAATAGAGAGAGAGAGAGAAAAAAATAGAGAGAGAAAGAAAAATAGAGAGAGGAAGAGAGAGAGAGAGAGAGAGGGTGAAAAAAATAGTTAAAACTTACGTGATCTTTAACTATGTCTTCTTTTATTTTCAGGTAGTCCATGTAATGACCCTTTCTCTTGTGCTCAGGCTTAACAGCGACTAACTCACTGCAATTGTTAACCTTCTCAATTGTTCGAAGCTGTACTCACAAGTGTAGAACCTTGTCGAATTCTGGTTTGAGTTTGAAGAACTGGTCATGTAGCTTGTTAACTATTTCCTGTACAGCTACTTGTCTCTCGTCTGCCCCTTCAGTG
>OZ022250.1:7722423-7819923 GCA_963978915.1 Caenorhabditis parvicauda | reverse complement strand
CCTGTGACCAATTTTGGCGAAAAAAGATGCTTCTCATCTAGAGATTCTTCCATTCTCTCATTGAATACTGTCGTCGAGTGTTCTTCATGCAGTGAGTTATATTTTTAATATTGAAATTTGTTATTTCTTCAGGGTAATTCCGAAAAGCCACAAACTTAAAAAATAAAATCTAGTCAATTTTCTCACTTTTTAAACTTAAAGGAAGTAAATTTTCATATCCCAATGATTCCCAAATTAGGAAAATACAAAAAATGTGTCGGAGAGGAATCTATTTCTGGTTTTTTTGAGGCTTAAAGAAAGCTCTACTTGGCTAGAAAGTTCATCATCAGCGCATATTCTAAAGAGACAAAAAACTCGAACACAAGAAGTATAGTTTTACTTGCAACTTTTATCAAATACTGTCATTCTTTTCTTCGACATTCGGGTCTCCGTGTTGGAACGTACATTGTCGTTCAGTCCACAAACACTTCTCCGCACACAGTCTTCAGAAACCCTTTGGAGAATGAAATTTATAGAAGAGTGAACTATTTTTCAAAGTGTTCAGTCACACTCTCCGTTGGTCTGCACTTGGTTCTTTGTCCATACAGTACTTCTCGAGTAGAAAGTCATCTGACGTGACTCCAAAACAGTCGTCCCGGACATGTGTCGCCCAATTACAGTCCAATGGACTTTAATTGGGCGACACATGTCCGGAACGATAGTCGCCCATTTACGGTCCAATGCCGGTCCACCCAAAGTTTTGGAGTGAAGGGTCTGACCACATGACTATGTATTCATGCTTGTGGCAGGGATTCGGTTCTGGATACTCTCTCTCTCTCTCTCTCTCTCTCTCTCTCTCTCTCTCTCTCTCTCTCTCTCTCTCTCTCTCTCTCTCTCTCTCTCTCTCTTCTCTCTCTCTCTCTCTCTCTCTCTCCCGTCAGATGAAATTTAATCGATGAAAACAGGAGGTCAACAACTTTCCAAATGGAAAAACGTCATCCGGAAGCAAAAATCCTTTCATGAACTTTTTTCTATTGCTGGTCGTCATGAAGTTTATGAACTTATTCTCAATGAATAAAGCTATTATTATGAGGAAAACCACGTTCTATTTCGGGGTGTTTGAGAGAGTGAGACAATTCCCAATGACGATATCATTCCCCAATTACGCATCCAGAAGTTTTGAACATTTTGAACCTGGTCATTATAAATGAAGCAGGAAGTCTGAATCATTATATTATTTATAATCTTCAAGTAACTACACCTACTACGATATGTGCGTTTTTTTTAAAAATAATAAAGTGTATACTTACACACACACACACACACACACACACACACACACACACACACACACACACACACAGTGATAGGGCGATAAAAAGTGTTTTGTGAATAAGACGGAACACTTTTTCTAGCCTAATTCCGTCTATTCATGAATTTTGAACGGTGAATCGCGGATGTCATATGTACTTTCAGGTCACAAAAATGTGAGCTGATGTGAGAGAGAGAGAGAGAAAATGATGGAGAGAGAGAGAGAGAGAGAGAGAGAGAGAGAGAGAGAGAGAGAGAGAGAGAGAGTTTCCAGCCAATCGATTGTGCCTCTAACAATCTTCAGATCATGAAAAACTGTTAGATAGCATTCCAAAAATTAGATAACATTTTCGGTGGTTTCAAAATGGCAAACGGTGTTTTGTGAAAAGGTTTCAGATCTATAGATTTGAAAAAACAAAACCACTGTGAGCTGCATTTCGGGTGACGCGGAAAAGCTCTTTGCCGGAACTCTGTTTTGTCTGGGCACATGTTCGACTTACGGAAAGTATTTGGACTTTCCTTCACTTTTGTGCCAGTTCATATTAACATCGCTAGTCAACTTCAGCCAGTGGCGGGATAGGAATGGGACGTTACTAACTGCGACAGTCTTCTCTTGTTTATCAATCACTAGGAGGTAGAAAAGGAAAGTTCATCATGAAACCATCCAGACCCCGAGACAATTTCAGTCAGCTTTGTTCAGTTTACAAGTTCATGATATTCTCTCATAGAACATGTAGAATCGCGACACCCTCATAGATCAACCCTACCAATCGAGGATCTCCGTCAGATGTGTATTTGTTGTCATTTTTGCAGACAAACCCCTTCCAAATCAGTAATTATCTTTTCTCAGTATCAACTTTCGAATGAACCCATAAAGTCACAATGCTAATCAGAATCTTTGTGTTCTGAGCGTCACATGAATCATACAAGTCTTTGCCATTTGATCGTCTGCTTTTTCTAAGAATGTTTATGGGGAACGTTGGGTCCTCGTGTTTCTGTTTTTCCAGCTTTAAAAATACAAAAAAAATCACGCTGCTGTTGTTTTCGTCTGACAACATTAGGGAAATCAAATAACCAAGTCGTTATTGCTAAGTGTATCTATGACAAAAAAACACACAGAGAGAGAGAGAGAGAGAGAGAGAGAGAGAGAGAGAGAAAGTCGCATTTAACTATACGTTAGCTCATGCCAGTAAGCTAACCTGACATTTTAACTTTGGTCTACTTAAGGTCGAGCAGATGTTTTTTAGTCTAACTATGTTTTCTTTTTGAAATTTCCTTCGAATCTCGATTAATGATTTTTGTTGATTCTGAAGTAACCGAGTGAGTTCTTAGATTTTTCAAGTGACAAGCACCAGTGTTTTGTACTTGATACAACAGTGCTTCAAGCTCAATTTCAACCTTTTCTATTGAAAAAATGTCATATTATTTAGTTTTTAATGAGAATCACGGACAGTATCTGCCAAAAACATTTTTTTCGGTTTTCTGATCGCTATATTTTTTGCTCTTTCTGCGAACCTTGAAATGTATCAGAGACATCTTCCGAGTCTAATTTTTTGTATGAAAGGGATGGAGATCAGCTCCTCCAGGGACAGTCCTGACAAAAACAAATCAGATCTCCGTCGTGTCTAGCACAGTCTAGACGAGTTGACCTAATGACGTCACTCGGACCAAACTCATTTGATTTTTTTTTTGCAATTCAAGTTCATCGTTTTCAGGGCAATCATGCTCTTCCGTACTGTCATCAACATCGCCCACGTGGTCGCACTATGTTCTGGACTCTTTTGTAACATCTTTCTCATCTTCTTGGCTCTTTTCAAATCGCCAAGGAACATGAGAGTCTACGTGGTGCTGATAGTGAACTTTGCATTTTTCGATCTGTTCGCCTGTGTGCTCGATTACATGACTGAAGCGAGGTAAGTTGGAGAAGAAGTGGAAATTGGAGAGTCGAACACGGCCTCTATCATTTCAACTCAAAGTGACTACCACTGAACTCAACTTCAGAGTCATCCCAGCAAAGAACACCATAGCCTATATAAGCATGGGTACTTGTACTTACTTCGGGCCGTTTGTCTGCTGGACCTTGTGAGTTAATCGATAGTATTGATCAAGCATATTGATTGATTCAGGTTTGGGTGTATGCTGACATGCTTAACGCACTCGCTTTTCGCACTCTGCTACTCTTTCTACTTCCGATACAGAATCCTCCATTCGGATAGCATGGGAATCAAAAAAGTCATCTTCTCATTGAGTCTCATTCTGATTCCATCTGTATTGCAAACGGTTCGTTGAGTTTTTGTCTATACATAGATTAAATCAATGATATTGATCTGTTTCTAGACATGTAGCACGAAGCACACACAACAGTTGTTATACTTTCACACCTTATTTTCTCATATGTTGCTTAAATTCAGAAAAATACGTTCCTCTCGAATGATTCAACAAAAAAGTGTACATAATTTACTGTCATACCCTTCATATGAAACTCGCTCTGCATTTTTTTCATGACTAGAACGTTATCTAGTAAGTTTTGGCGACAGCAAGTTTAAAACGCTCAGAAATGACTCTCCTAACACTCACTAATATGTATGTAATCGCATTAAGAATTTCGTAGTATAACCTTCGAAAAGAACCTTTCCGTGCCCACGGGTCACAGAGGTAATTTCAAGTTATCTTATAATGCTCTTAAACTACTGGAGAGAAATAAAATTTTGAATTTAAGAAATTTAAAATGTAACAGTCAGAAACAGCAAAAACGACATGTCGAGCTGAACCGTCATGTGGAGTTAAATTGCAAACAAGAACGAGTTGATTTTGCGTTTTTTTATTTCTGTGGAAATTAACAATTTCACTACGAATTCAACACTTTCAGATTGGTTACATCCACTCCTACGCTGATCCTGAATTAGTTCGAACACAAATCAACAAAGAATTTCCCGAGTACAACATCACCGGACTGACTGTGACTGGTTTCAAAGATCTGAGAGATCCAATTTCGTGGATTCCGATCCTGAATTGCGTCGTACCAGTCCCTGGAGTCTACTGCCTCATCTTCTACTTTCGCTACAAGATTATGAAGTACTTAAAAGATCATACAAAGCAGATGAGCAATGAGACCAGAGCAGTTCATTCGCAGTTTTTAAAGGTGAGTTTTTTGAGAATTCGATTCGAAAACATAAAAACTAATAAAATTCAGGTCCTAACCTACCAAGCTGGGATCCCATTGTTCATGCTTTTTGGCATGGGTCTCTTCGCCCTTGGTATGTTCGACTTGATGCACAACGAGATCCAAGAACACCTGACAGTCATGTTCAACATCTTCTTCCCAGTTCTTTCACCACTCGGCTACATAATGTTCTTGAAAAGATACAGATCACAAACCGTCGTTTACTTGAAAAGATTAACGTGCAAACGGACAATTGCGGTCAAATCCAGCAGTATGCAAATGAATAGCATAACGAGGAACAAGGTTTCGAATCTTGACATGTTTTGATGAAAAATGAACTGGACGAATAAATCATTGAATTTTTGACTGGTACGGTGTGACTTGTACGGTGTGACTTGCACGGTCTCTCTCTCTCTCTCTCTCTCTCTCTCTCTCTCTCTCTCTCGCTCTCGCATACTGACTTATTCAGACTCCTGAAATGAAACTTCCATAATTAACGAAACCATAAAGCCTAATCCATGGTCTCTGCAATCCTCAGCATTGTTTACCTTCAACAACTCCTAATTTTTTGGAGTCATACTGGATTCACTACTTTTCAACGACTCACTGTCCAATCTTTCAAGTTGTTTTTAATGATGGAATAATCTCCCCAGGGACGGCAGATCAAAACAGAGCTTTGTTCATTGATATTTGTCATTATACTTGAAGTTTCTTGCCAATACCTGAAATTTCTTTGAATTTATCATCACAATTGAAATAGCCATTTGGAAACAGTTTTTTCACTGCAACCTTTGCACTTCTGTTACTACATACATAAAGATCATTGTGTTGGCGAAAAAATTGATAGAAAACAGGCAAATCTTATTCTATACATACTTTTTGTTTTTTTAGTAACTGGAATTTTACAAGTACACATATGCTTCTATATCAAAATATTCCCACTGGGATCATTGTTTTTTTTTACCAAGAATCTGGACATCAGTACATCTTATCGTATCTAAAAGAGAGCGAGAGAACAGGAAAAATGTGTGGATTCGAAAAATGTATGCTCAATATATGATTACAATTTCCTATTTTTCGAGTAACCGTTCGATAACAACATTCGTCTTTCTCATAATTTCCTAGAAAAATTTTTTTATTGCTTTTTTGAAAAATTCAACTTGCTCATGGGTAAAAATGAATACACAAATCAATTGTGTTTTCATTCTCAACAGTCAACATTGTACAAACTCCGTTGAACAAAATCAGAATGCTTATTGAAACAAGCTTTATGTACTTTCACTCGATCGTCGGTTCCATAGGAGTTCTTCTCAATTTATATCTCATGTACCTTGCTGCGTTCAAGTCTCCAAAGGCTATGAGAACCTATACAGCACTTATTCTCAATTTTGCCGTTACTGACTTTGGCGGTTGTCTAGCGGATGTTCTGACTGAAGCAAGGTAGTTTTTATTGGTTAAATTCGTTATATCTTTTGATACAAGCTTCAATTAATGAGCACCACTTCATATTTAACATGCTCAGAGTTATCCCAAAAGGCAACACAGTGTTCGTCGTAATGCTCGGCCCCTGTAGACACTTTGGTGGTTATTCTTGTTGGATTGTGTGAGTTTTTTGGGTCAATTTCTATCAAAGATTCATGGAAATCAAGATTCGATGACTGGAAGTCGGAAGTAGGATCTGTTGAAGTTGAATAATTCTTGACATTTTATAAAAGTTCTTAGGTGATCGTTATCGATTAGAAAAACATTTCTCCGCTAGTTCGTTCCGTTTGCTAATTTTGTTCAAGTATTCAGAAAAAGACAGAAAAATGTATATGTAAATTCGTAGAAACACAATTACATTAAAATGATCGTGCTCTCAAAACCTAACTTTTTCAGATTTTCCATTACATGTTTCTGCATAACCTACTCCTTATCTTCTCTGTGCTATTCGTTCTACTACCGGTACTATGTGCTACATCATAAGCATCCCAAGAGATCTCGTGTATTTCTAATTATTTCCGCTCTGATGATACCATCATTATTACACACAGTGAGCATCGCCTCAAAAAATTTTTTTAATAATGTTTCAGTACGGACTCATAGCGACGTGGCTACCAGAAAACGCCGTCAAGACGCTTCTCGACTCACGACTTCTTCACTATGACTTCAATGGGACAAAGAGTACCATTACCGGTCTGACTGATCTCTACAATAGTGTTGCGATCTTCGCTTTGTTGAATTGTTGAACGCGTCTCTACCAGTTGTTCCTATCTACATTATCGTCATGATCCTTCGGAGAAAGATTCTCGATTACATGCATGATCATTCACCATTGATGAGTAAAAGTACAAGAATGCTTCATTCTCAGTTGTTGAAGGTAGGAGTTAGTACTTGGTATAGACGATTTCCTTGCACGCTTCGTGTCAATGAGCCTTATCGACTATTTTTCCGAATTCTCCAAATTTGTTTTTAAAACAGTTCAGGCTCTTTTTTATACGTTTCAAACTGATCTTACTGAAATTAAACTGATTCAACTGTTCAGTTGTTTTTTTTTGTGTGAAAATGCTCTTATCACTAACCGATTCTTTCCATTTGGAAAACTGATGTTGCGTTGCGATATTTTTCTGCAACCAACTTATCGGTGTATACGACAAACACACCAAGGTATACGACATGTATTTCAGGTTCTAACATGCCAAGCCTTCATCCCGGGTTTCATGTTTCTTGGCGTTCTCACATTTTTACTCGGTCTAACTGGATTCTACAACGACGCATGGATGGAATACACTACAATGAGCCTTGTGTGCCTTCTACCAGCCTCATCACCGGTCATCTACATCATCGCAGTCAAACCGTACAGAGAACACTCGAACTTCATTCTACGACGGTTCACGTGTAGGTCAGAAATGTCAACATCCAACTGTTACTTGGTTAATTCAAATAGCCTACACAAAAGTCCAAAACTTGTGAATTCTGAGGGAACGTCGTAATTGTATAAAAATTGTTTTTAGTGCTCAATTTCACATTACAAAGGAAACTTCAATCGGGTGTAGGAAAGAAATCTTGACAATTGTGAGATACTCAGAGTAATTTTGAGGATACTTCTCAATCTGAAAAAAAGAGAATACTATGGCTGCATGGTTCGGATGAAATGAGCAAAGAGAGAAAGATAGAGAGAGAGAGAGTGAGAGAGAGAGAGAGAAAAAAAGAAAGAAAGAAAGAAAGAAAGTGTTTGGGAGTTGATAAGTCCGGCAATTATAAGTATTTATTGATACGTTAGGAAACACCGGGCTTCGGTGTGTTGGGTTCTGTTACCGGGTGAGGTCGTCTTCTTCTTGGCCGCTACATCTAGAACTGAAGTACAAGCTCACGTAGAGGTCACTATAATAACACGTGACTTCTCTATTAACCTACTTACCAAACAGAAAGAAAGAAAGAAAAAAAAAGAAAGAAAGAAAGAAAGAAAAAAAGAAAGAAAGAAAGAAAGAAAGAAAGAAAGAAAGAAAGAAAGAAAGAGAGAGAGAGAGAGAGAGAGAGAGAGAGAGAGAGAGAGGGGGGAAGAGAGAGAGAGAGAGAGAGAGAGAGAGAGAGTTTTTTACTATGGAGAACAACACAATTCAAAAAGAAAGAGTACGAATTGTATGATTTTTCACGCCACACACGTTCTTTTCTAAAATGAAAGTAGTCAACCGATTTATTGCAAGAGTAGTACCACGGAGGTGATGAACAATTTCACTGCGTATAAGGTGCTGCTGCTCTGTTTCAGTGTAGCCGAAACTTCAATTCGTATGTTTATATCTTCCGACGCTTCTTCAGTAACATCGGTTCCATGCACAATTTCTCCCGTAGTTGGTACCGGTTCCATGGTTGTTGTTGGAAAACCGTTCGCATCCTTCTCTGAATGGACGGTAGTTTTCTCGATACTCTCAGATGTCGTCGGCAGTGGGTTGGTAATACTCTCAGATGTCGTCGGCAGTGGGTTGGTAATACTCTCAGATGTCGTCGGCAGTGGGTTGGTAATACTCTCAGATGTCGTCGGCAGTGGGTTGGTAATATCATTCGTAGTTCCCTCTGTGGTCAGCTGCACCTTTTCGGTTGTCACGTCATCAATCAGTCTTGTCGTTGTCGTTTCAACTCCCTCATTCTTGTTTTGCGATCTTTCATCTGGGAATAATTCACCATCATAGACGATTCCCTTGCACGCTTCGTCCATTATCCATTTTCCTGTCGCCCACATCTCTTTTTCAACTTGCGTAGGTGGGAATAGAATCAGGTGATCGTTCTCCGACCTAAAATTATTGAGGTGGGAGGGAGAAGGATAGATAGAAAAAAGAGAAAGCGAGTAAGAGAGGGAGAGAGAGAGAGAGAGAGAGAGAGAGAGAGAGAGAGAGAGAGAGAGAGAGAGAGAGATAGAGAACAAACTCACTTCCAAATGTGATAGTTCAGTACTTTGTCAATCCTCGCCTTTTCAACCAGATTCTTTTCGACTCGCTTCATCTTCTTCATCTGAACATTTTCACTCATTTCTTCTTACACGAGTTCTTCTACAAACCCATTCGGCAATCGTCTCATCTCTCCTAATCGCTGCACAATATGCACTTGCTCTCAACGCGGCCGGCAGACTGCGTGCACATTTCGACAACATGTCCGTTTTCTTGGTACACTTCGCCTTCACGTGATCATCGAACAAATCAGCCAATTCGTGCAGAATCTTCATATTTCTCGGATTGTGGTAGCACATGTTCTCAAAGTAGGTCGCCGAAGCTTTTCTGAAACAATCAATTCAAAATAAAAATGGCAGGAGGAAAATCTGTCGAGTTACGGTTTGGGACATTCTTTCACAGAGTAATCCAAATTTTTTATTTTCGATTTTCATTTAGCCTTCGACGATCACTGCTATTCATTTCCAAAAAAATTATGTTATCTATTCTTCTGGTTAATATCTCTGTAATTGAAAAAACAACTTACACTTCCACTTGCTTCTTCAGATTGTTGTGGTTTTTCATGACAAATTTGATGTCCTCTTTATTTCCTGTCGCGTAAAAATGTTCCAGCAGACAGGTCTGAAATTTCTAATCTGAAAAAAAGATGCAGAGGATAAAAACCTTTGTTCCGACTGCGTATACTTCTGGCACTAGGTGAGAAAAATGATTGTCCTTGAGCGCATTGAAAGAATCTATCAGAAGATCCACATTCTGTAGTTGAACATGATCAATTCAATTTGGTATCTTGGATAATTGCTAAAGCGTATTAGGATGTCGCAAATTTCTTGATTTTTTTAAATATGAAAGATACTAATGGCAAAGTATTTTTTGTTTATCAGTCACTAGAAGCGAGAAAAAACGAAAGACCAACTTCAGCTCTAATTCTAAAAACCATAGACATTTAAAGAAGTTCTTGACAGCCCAATAGACAAAACCCAAAATGTAAACTAAGACATACCGTTTCGTTCGAGATCAATTTTCTGAACACAGAGAAATAAGTGAAAATATTCTTGTCATGTTTTTTCCCCAACAAAATTTGGTAGAACCGAAATTTTGCCTGGTCAGTGAACAACTGTAATGGAATGATAAACATGTGTTTAAACAGCTGATGAGGACCTGAGGATTCTCAACAAACTTTCGAACCAATGCGTTTTTCAAATTGTCATCATACAAAACGATCGCAGCACTGATCATGTCTTCGTCAATAAGTATCGGGGTGTTTTTATCAGCAATCAAAAACTTGGAGTCTTCTGAAAAATTCAAGCTCGAATGTCAAAATTATGTTTTGGAACCGGGAATAACACTCTGGAATAACCGAAATCACTCACTATTTTTTTTGACTAATACAACTTTCTCTTCGTTTGTATCAAGATTACGATACCATACAGGAAGTGGCGTTTCGGATATACTGAAAACTAGTATCCACAACGTTTTAAGAAGAATGTTTCATGAGAAATTCAATAAAAGACACGTGAGAGAGAAAAAGAAGGTATTTTCACATTCACTCATTTTTATCGCAAGATGTTTTTTTTCAGAAAGAACCTCATAGAACCCATGCTTGCAAAAAACAAAACGTAAGTCAGATTAATTTCACGTTGTTCTGCTCCCTGAAAATCCGTTTGAAGTGGGAAATTTGTAGTGAAGAAACCGTGTAATCGAACATTGCCTGGCTCATATTTTTATTTGCTTCATCTGGTATACTTTTTGTCATTATTTCCAGAAATTTCGTCGTGTTCAGCTCGTTTAAGTGCAAACTCTAAATCAAGGACCACTCTAATTTAAAAAAAATGGAGAGAGAGAGAAAGAGAAACTAACCTTAAGTGTCTTATCAAATAAAACGTCATCCCCGTAAAACTTCTTGAGAGTTCTGATCATCGAGAGAGCCTAAACGGATCACTTAATCCTAGTTCCGACTACGTGCTGTATGCATTGTAGATACACACCTTCAATCGAGTGGCACTTCTGTCGTACGCGTATTCTCCATTTCGTTCATTCATTGATGTCATCATTTGCATGCGATTCAAATCACTCTGAAGAGAAGTGGTTGATAAGAATAATCTCTCTCCCTCTCTCTAAATTTTTGAAAAACTAACCATGTACGACCATTCCCCAATCTTCTCACGCAAAATCTGATGACTCAGGTACATAACAACTCCTTCAAATAAGAACTCTTTTCCTTTGTCGTGTTCATCGGTCAAATAACCAAAGTACTGTAGAATATCAAATCAAATTTTCCCTTTTGAAAGTAACCTGAGCAACAACAGCTTCTACAATCTTGCTGTAGCCAAATTCGTACAGAGGAGTTGCACCATCGTCGATCAAACTCAATTCCCTGAAATCTTTTTTGAAAAATTGACTAGCCATTGGAAATTGAGATAAGACTTGTTTTGAGGAGCAATTGATGAAGTTATGTTGACAAAAATCGTGAGAATGATAGAAGTTTTTTTTTTGTTTTTAGAGTACAGACAGACAAAATCCCACAGCACTACAGTATGAATTCATGAATGAACGAACTCAATGAAGGCCATGGCTCCGGATAGTGGACGAGTTTTGATGTATTCGGTTGGAAGTGCAAAAATTTCTGAATTCAAACGTTAATAAGCACCGTAATGTGGTCCCACTGAATGTTTCAAACGTGTAGTGAAATGATTTCTCCATCTCGCAGAAAGTGTATCCAGCTAGATCTTCAATCCTCAGCGTATCGGCTACATCGAAGCGGGAGTAGTATTCTGTCTGAAATGTCTGTTTCCCACAAATGGTTCACTTGATCTGTTTGTAGCCAATAGCTAATTTATCAAAAATCAATTTCTGATTCGAAAGTACTATCGTAATTTTCATTTTTTCCGCGCACTGCTGTGCGGTTCACGTTCAAACACTAACCGTGATCTTTTCACACGAGGTATCTTTTCGTATAACAAAGTCCTTCTGTTTTTCGTCTTCAGGTAAAAAGATAAAAGCAACTTTCTGAATGTTAACGGTTTTGAGACTGAAATCAAAGATTTTCCTAGAAAGATCAGTAATAATACGCGTTCTTCTTATTCTTTAGTTCATCTGTAGTCGTGTACATTTTGAATTTTGTAGAATTCATGTAAGCAGTGAAATGAACTTGTGTCTGTAATGATGGTGTTGTTGTATGCAATAAGCGACTTCAATTTGTTGTAAAACCGAGTAATAAGACACGCGACTCAAATAACAAGCAAAATTGAAAAAAAAAGCACATTATTTTCCCACAGAACACGAATTTTTTCGTGACTCTGAACTTTTTGAAAATCCAAACACAAAAAAAACGAACTATTAGATGATAATTGATCGCTACATTGGGAAAAATGGTATTCGATGAAAGGTTTTCATAGAACAATATTTTCCTGAAACTTTTGTGAAAAATTGTAAAAATTCGGTGTCCACCGTTCTTCGTTTCTCCCATTCACAAAGGTACGAATGGATATATCAGATTTTATTGGAATCTCTGAGATTTCCAGCTGAAATATTTTTTCATAGAATAGTGAAGGGAGAAAAATTAGAGCTTTTACTTTTTGGTAGACTATCGAGGAAAAACTGTCATAACTGTAAAACTCAATCTCAAATTTTCCTTTACACGATGCTTGTACTGCAAATTTGTAGTTTAATGCTGAGCTGTAGGATAAAATCAGTAATAAAGCGCTGCCGGTGTACTGTGAGTCACATCTCCAGTACAGAATACTAATTTCTCGCACTTTTCAAGAACCTTGTTCCGTTCGAAAGTTGTCTTAAATTCAATTCTAAGCTCTAGTTTTCTTACTTCAGTTTATCACTTTAAAAGTACCTTGAACTTCTGCTCGCCACCGCTGCTCTTTTTGTAGTTAACAGTTATTTTTGTGAAAAATATTACATTCTTACTTTTGATCGTAGGTTGGTCTGCCTGAATAAGTTGTTCACAAAAATTCCAGTACTGAACTCACAGAAAGACTTTGAAAGGAATAATTTCCAAGTGGTAAGTAAATAAATATATCGGATCCATTGACATTCTGGAATCGGAATTGGTGTGACAGAGTAGTTTTATGGTTTTTATCGACGTCCAATTTCCAAACTTGTTCAACTGCAATTCTGAACTGTCTGAAGAGACATTTTGAAAGGAGGGACGACCAAAAATGTGCAATACACGTGCGCTGAGGTGAGATTAGCGACGAGAATGAGAGAGCACAGAGACAATTCGCGGATAGAGAGTATTTTGTGTACGTTTACGGCGATCATCGCCATTCATTTTTTACTCTATCAAAGAACTTTGCATTTCCAATGATTATTCTTCTTTCTTTTACATTCAGTTCTGTTCCATTTTGTCTATCCGAGTGTAGAAGTATGTACTGGAATAAAAGTAGCAACTTTTGATGTTCAGCGCGCATGAAGCCTATCGCACTTTTCAGGTCGAAAACTGAAACCGGCATTCACTGCTATGAACACTTACTAAGTTTCTGTGCGGAACATCTGAAAATGATTTTTTCGAATAATAAGATGCCACTCACATAACCAATAAACAGAAAAAAGTTGATAACTTCAAAAGAAGTTCCATTTCGATCTCCCAAAATAAGCAACGTTGAATAGATTCTGCACTTCCTAAGTGAAATTGCTAGAAGTATTCGATATGAAATGAGGCATTCAAGAAACAATTGACCGTATCATCACGTTTAATGAGAAACTCCAAAAGTTATGAACTATATAATTCCTTCACAGTATGCATGCTACAATACTCTCAGCTGACATGGGAATGCTACCAAGACACCATGAAATTGGAAGGTCTGACTTATCTCCTAGGTTTTCAAATACGCTGAAGATGATAGAACCGGTCTCAAAAGTTTTTTTTCACAAAATGATTTTTTCATAGAAAAGAAGCGAAACATCATTCGCTCGACCAATCGCATGGGCTCACTAGCTCAAAACGACATTTTTCCTAGGTTTTTGGGTCATAACTCTGAAACCGGGTCGGTTCCACAACTTTTGAGACCGGTTCTATCATCTTCAGCGTATTTGAAAACCTAGGAGATAAATCAGACCTTCCAATTTCATGGTGTCTTGGTAGCATTCCCATGTGAGACCTTTAAGTTTTCAAAAAGGTTGCAAATACTGTTTGCGAAATGGAGAGAAGAGTAGAGAGTGCCCGAGGAACATGGACACTATTTGAATTTGGTGTAGATCTACGAGCACTCTCCCATACTTCACTATGTGAGAAAGAGAGTACAATGTACAATCACTAGACACAGAGTCTTCACCACTTCTTCTGTGTATCCGCAATGTCCACGCAGAAAAAAATCAGTGATACAACGATAACTTCATTCATCAAGAATCGTGTTTAAAAGAATTTTTAACAACAATGAATAGCAACTACACAAGTTCAAAATATAATTATATGTATTTCCTATTCATTGTATTTTAAAGTGTAAATACCCCGAATGAAAGTTTCAAGTTGTTTGGCTCAATTTACAGCGGTAGTATGTATATTCTGATGGTTTCAGAACATGTAGGTTAACTATAGACATTCTTGTTAGACTATGCTGATTATCACCTAGTGCATATCATCGTCTGGGCCTCGAAAATGTGCCAAATTTATTACGACAACTGGATCTTCTCACTATAGCTTATAAATAAGTCCAGCAATATTTTGTCTCAACGTTCAACATTTGATGATTTCATTAAACTACCAAAGACACCTCTATTGATCATTTTGTAAGGTTGTATGAAGAGGTTTGAAAACGTTTCATCCATCTTGACCATATCCAAACTTTCTGTAACTGATGTATGACTAATTTGTTTCCCAGAAACCCTGTTTTGTACATGAAACTACAAAAGTGTCAATCACCGTTGATACAAATGCTCGTAAGACACGTACCACTCTCGTTCCCACCCGCAAAATACCAATTAGAGTTAGTGTAGTCACACAGAACATCTCCTAAGGAACATTGAGACCACGAGTTCAGTGTCTTTGTGTCATCTTATTAGGAAAGGTTGAAAACAACTTTGATAGGCTTTTCCCTTACTCATTGTTCGTTACCGACTAGAGTATCATTGAAGTTGTGGCCTTCAATTCAGACTAATCACAGAAAAATCGCTCGAAACGGAAAATTTAGACTCCAATCATGTGAACTAGTTCTATCTCATAAAACTCTTGATCATCATCATTCAAAAGGTTTCAACAGTTCTTTGAAGTAACCTTTTTCTCCCCAATCATTCCCTATTATTATTACTTCTTGAAGTTCCATCTCCGATCAAAGTCTGTTTCTTTTTCCATTTCGACATCGATGTAAAATATACGACTGCAAGACTGCTACGCGGTTAAAATTGTTCCATCAGAATGATTGCATCGTCTTGATTCATCCCTCTATCAAAAAGAAAGAAAGTTACCATAACTTATTTTCATTGAAAAAATGACTACAACTGAACGTAGCAAAGGTTACATCGCTGGTTTGCTCACTCCTGACCGATTAGAGAGCAGCAGCACTACTGTTTATCAGCTTTTTATATTTCTAGTTTGAATGTAGACAACGTACATAAGTGTAGTGTGTGCATGTTTCCTTAAATAAACTTCTATCTTATAAAGAAATTCAGTCGAGTTGGGAACCCCGTCATACCAACTGAATGGTGTGTGACGTTTTCGCACCATCCACCGCAGACAGTGTAGTAGTGGTGAACTATTGCGGCGCGGAAACAGAACGTCGCATGCGTTAAATTCAGTCGGCCAGAATAATGTAGATTTCACACTCCAAATACAGACTTTTTCGAAAGTTATGAGCCGAAGTGAGATGCAAACATCAAACTACATGGATACTAGACATTCAATTGTACAATTTTGTAGAGTTTATGAAAAATAATATTTCTAGCTTGTCAAATCAAAAATTCTCGAAAATTTGCATTTCTCACATTTTACAATTGAAATAATCGTTTTAATTAAGAATTAGAGATAAACTCCTGATCTGATCACCATTTTAATGCATATGAGATAGAAAATGAGACGATATTTTGTTTTGACTGTTCAGCGAAAATTATTCATATTGTCATTAGAAGCATTCCTCGTAGCTTGTGAGAACTAACTGGAAAAGACGTTCGAAGATTGTGGTATCCTCTTATTTGTATTGTTTCCTCGTATGAAATCTAATTCAAGACATACAATAATCGTTGTTTTAATATAAGGATCGTCGAGGCAAAACCGAAATGACGCTGATTCTTGAATACGCCTTCACCTTCACTCACAATGTCTGTGCACTATTTGGAACTACGCTCAACATTTATCTCATGTTCCTCGCTTGGTTCAAATCACCAAAGTCAATGAAGACGTACACGATTTTGATTCTCAACTTTGCCGTCATGGACCTGATGGGATGTCTTCTGGATTTTCTCACGGAAGACAGGCAAGTACACACTTTTTCACACGGAAGTAAGATCACAAGGTCTTTAGAGTAAAGAATTAGGATTTTGATGAACTGTTCTGGGATTTTCCGAAAACGAGCAGAAAGTAAATTGAATCCAAGTTCGGGCAGTCATGAAACTTTAAAAAGTGTAAATCGCGAATCTTTTGTTGAATGCTCGAAAAAAACCAGTTTGAACTTCTCTGAGGATTTAGTTGAGAGCTAATAATTTCAGAGTTATTCCTGGAAAAGAGACCATAGCCTACGTATCGTTTGGCCCTTGCCGTTACGCCGGCCCTTATCTCTGCTGGGTTCTGTTAGTTTTCAGTCTCCATTCTTTTAAACTCTGCAATGTTCAGATTTGGACTGCTGTTGACCTGTCTCACCCATTCACTATTCTCTCTCTGCTACTCGTTCTACTACCGTTATCGCATTCTCCACGCCGATCATCCTGACGCGAAAAGAGTTCTTCTTTCACTATCCGTGATCATGATCCCGTCACCACTTCAAACGGTAAGAACGAAATGACTACAGTTTGGAATCTCGCTCGGCCATGTTTGTACCAACAGCCGTTACACATGGTAATAACACCTCTGAAATAAGTATAGTTAGAGTGTTACTACTCTCGTTGAAGTTAAAAAAAAATGGAATGAAACTTTTGGGGATTATACCTAAAGATTGTGCAAACATAATAAAATTGATGATTTTTCTGACGGGCCAATACTTATTGGTCACCTTGTTGTTTTGTGGTAGCAGATTTTGCCGCTCGGTATTAAACCATTAAACGCGTCGAACTCTGTTGTGCTTTATCCAACTTTTTACCTGACTTCTGGTTAATACTTTAATTACAGTACGGCTACATAGTGTCCTACGACGACCCTGAAGTTGTCCGCAGAAAGATCGCAATCCAATTCCCACAGTATAATCTGACCGGGCAAACGATCTCCGGATTCAGAGATCTGACAGATTTCCGCGCATGGATTCCGATTTTGAACTGTGTCGTCCCTATTGCCCCGATTTATGGTGGTATCTTCTTCTTCCGATACAAGATTCTACACCTGCTGAAGGAAAAATCGAGTATGATGAGTTCTGAGACAAGAAACGTTCATTCGCAGCTTCTCAAGGTTCAGTCTTTATTTCAACAGATAGACGTCACTTACGATAACACGAGTTTTAACTTTTTCGAAGAGTATATTTTCCTTTCTGTTGGGAAAACTTTTTTTTGAAATGAAATTCTGAATGGAAGATAAATATAATGTAGCCAAATATGAATGCTCAATATGGGAGTTAACAGAGCAAGAGCACATATGTACATACGTTGTGAAAGTTATTTCATTTTTTGTTTACTATTATCAGTATAAACTATTGAATTTCTGGAATCTTCTCCATCTACCCAAAAATCAACTAAAAACATTGTTCAGATCCTAACCTACCAAGCCATCATCCCAGTATGTATGCTTCTCGGGATGGGTCTCTTCGCCCTATCCATGTTCGACATTCACCATCACGAAGACCAAGAGTATTGCACAATGGTGTTCAACGTTCTGCTCCCGGTTCTTTCCCCCGTCGTGTACATTCTCTGTCTGACTCCCTATCGACGTTTTACCTATAGATTGTTCAAAAAAGTAACCGGAAACAAGGTTGGAGCAGTGGCCAAGATCTCAACGAGGAATGGCCAGTCATCTGGAACCAATCCCGCTAATACCATAACTAAGAATTGAACCATCCATTCCCTTTTCTATCGTGTTTGAAGCGTTTCACGAGAATGGGAACAAAGTGTTTCATCTGACTGACGAGAAAAATTCAAAAGTTTTGACAATGAAAAAAATTAAGAATTAAACATGATTCTGATATTAAATTTCAAGTTCGGAGTAGTACTGCAGTGATCTTAATGTAACAAAGTGAACATTAGGAGGTTCAAAACACGTCACTTTCTCGTTAAACTTAAATTAAGAAACTTCCTCATTGACAATTTCCTTTCAATAAAAGAAGTTTTTGAAATCACGGAGCATTAAGCCCAACTTGGTTTCTTAGAAGTCTTCAGTATTGTCTCTTCTTAATAACAAGATTTTTTGTCTGGTAATGATATTCGACTAGAAGATTAGATTCAAATTGTTTGGTGAGGTTCTGGGGAAGTGAATATGTTGGGAATTCATTTAAAGATAGATTCATGGAACTTGAATTGAAAAAAAACAGTTTGGTCACACTGTCTATTCGCGGATTTTTCTCAGCTCCGAGACGTCGCGTTTAAACCGTTTCGAACCGACGCGTCGGTTCGAAACGGTTTAAACGTCGTCTGATCAGTACTGACATCGCAGAAAATCGCAGTTAGTTCATGATTCGAATCCGATTGCTTTCAAACTCGGATAGGGTCCACCTTGATCGTTTTGGCATAAAAGTTGCTCAGTTGCTTTGTAAATACAGCTAGTGTTCATTAACGTGCACATACTACACATCATTTTTCTATCAAATCGAACGAAAACAACAAGCTTGACATTTGTGTTGCCATTCTCTCTCTTGTTAGAGAAAGAAATAAGTAACACTGTATCTTCTATGAACAATGGACATGTGTGAACAGAGTTCTTCACCAATATATACCTTTTCCATGTATGTTTCACCATTGGTATCTATCGGCGTGCAGATGATGTCTCTGAGACTTTTCTTGAAGAAGGAATTCGTGGGCCCAACTTTCAAGTGGCTATCTATCAGTGCGACCTTCAGGTGAGGTCTGAACAGATGAGCGGTTTTTTTTAAAATAAAGCTCTAATGTTGGTTGATCAGTGTCCTCAGGCTATTGGAGTGATTTTAAAAAAAGTTTTCTATAAAGTTCAAGCCGATACACAATCTGAGAACTCATCCAATTTCGGTTCAACTACTTCACGATATGATGTCGGGATTCTAATTTAGTTCTATTTAAAATAACTATTTGAAAGGAAAAAGTTGAAAACAATGTTCCAGGACGTTTCAAAAAGCGTAAAAAATAAAATAAACGATTTTTCAACAACAAGAAGGGCCATGATGCGCATAAAGTCGTTATAGCCCACCCTTTACATGCGGTTTTCATTTTTTTCACTTGATGTCCGTCAGAAACTAAATGACTGGGAGAAACAGAAGATATGAGTTCGTTTCTGCGTTCAGCTTTTAGTTTATGTTTCTCAGTTCAAAATATGTTGTTTGTTCGATTCTCAACTACATCAATTGAAAACTATAAAATATTGCAGTGAATTGATAGTAGAGCTGATTCTGTGTTACCTCGCCCAACCCACCATCATCCCACCCTACGCCATGGTGATCAAAGGGATCGCAGTCTACTTCCCGAAAAATATCATTTTCTATGCTCCATTCATCACGATCTGCTTCTACTTGGTTTTTTGTAAGTTGGAACTTTGCAAAAGTTTTCCATGCAGTTCAGTCACCGTGTTACTCATCCACATGCAGTTCCATTCGACAGTCATGACGTGTTTGAGAACATTCTCGAAGTTCAACAGACTGATCGCTTTCGATAAGATTTTGATGAAATCTTCCATATTCTTCTACGTTCTTTCTTCAACAGCTTTCATTTTAACTGGATTGAAAGCTGCTTTATCACAGGATGAATGGAAAATGGAATTATTCGATGTGATTATAATTGTGTTGTTCAACTAAAGTGACGTCAGATTTTGCATGGGTGGACGAACATTAGACCGATAATGGGCGACAGTCGCCCGGTTACGACCCAAAACCGATCCAGTCCATCTGTCGCCCAATCAAAGTCAAATTCTGATCCAGTCCTGACATACAGCGCGCTCTCCCCGCAACCGGTCGAATGCCGGTCTACTCAAAGTTTTTGTTTTGAGATAGAGTCGTGATTGGGCGACAGATGTTAATTAATGTGTTTCGGAAGTATGGGATGGTTCTTAATATAAGATTCCACAAAGGAAGAAACTATTTCTTATAGATAACAAGGTCCTTAATCGTCTGAACAGGGAATGACCCCCTAGTTAGATCCAGAGATGGGGCCATCTCCACCAGATGTGTTAAACAGACCGAATGTAGAACTTTTCATGATGCAGAAATTTTTGCATGCAATATGTGTATTTTGATTCACAAAAATAAATTGCTGAAACGGTCCACGATAAGTCGCTTGAGAAACGTTGTGAGCTGCACTTTCTCATTGATCAAGGTTCGAATTTTCAGAGTACCAATGAATCATTGCTCTTATGCGGTAACACGGTGGTTTTCTTCACAGGCTTCACTGCTTACAACCTTCCTTACACCATCATAGGATTTATTCATTGCGGCATAGTCTTCACAGGTGTTATCCTAGACGTTTCGGCATTTTTCTACGAGTACAAAAATCCCACAGCGGCATTATCAAGCCGCACCGTGATGATGCAACGATCACTGCTTATCCACTTGATCATCCAGGTACGCTGTGTGTCTGCATAATATTCATTGTGAACTCCAGGTTGTGTGCAAGATTGTATTCCTTCAAATACCTCTTCTGTTGATATCCATGTCTCCTTATCTCATAAGAAATGGTTTTCTCGGTGATTCTGGTAAGATGTATCTTTTTTAGACTCACTGTCGATTTTTATGACTAGAATTAGCGGATATTGTCGTAGTGAAGCGTCGCGACGCTTCTTTTAGATCTATCCAACCGCGAGTTGCTGACCGGAACAGTTCCTTGTGGACATGACGAGACGTGCCTTCAATGTTACCTTGTTGAATCCGAGTTCAAAAACTGTGGCACCCCCCCCCCCCCCCCCATCGCGCAGCTTTGCTCGACATGATGGGAACCTCCGCTTGATGTGCTGCGTCAGCCAAATTTGTCAGATTTCGTTCAGACAGTTTTATATACAATTATGTGTATGAGCTGAGGACGGGCCGCGAAAAAAAACCATATGACCAAATAGTTTTTTAATCAGAAAACGCTAGTGAAAGTCCGTCAATTTATCTTTCAGTCGTTTCCAACATTGTGGTTATGTGCGGAACGAAACATGGAACCGTCAGTGCGACCGCCACTTTCATCTACAACTTCAGAAAAAGAAGGAAAAAAGTATCAGCGTTATCGACAATGTTGCCTACAGGAACCTCGAAATAATGTAAGATGAATGAATAAATATTTGACGGAACAGTTAGCACCATTCACGGTTTTTGAAGAGTTTGTTGAAAATATTGTGAAGCAACGAAAATATGATTAAGATGATTCATAAATTTTACCTTTCGACGCGAAATTTTGTTTTTTGACGTAGAAAATTGTGTGAGTTACATCAGCAAAGCGGTATGATGAAGTCACAAAAACAATCATCAAGATAGACATGTGTTTGTGATTTTTCGCACAATAGCCTCTTATTTTCATTTCTTGATTCTGTAAAGAAATACTGATCGTCAGAAAATATTTCTGCGTTTTCAGAATGTTGAAAACTGAAGTCGTGTTGAGAAATATTTTTGCCTCTTTTTTCTATAAAAAACATCATTACTCTTCAGACGTTGTTCCTAAAATCACCACAATTCCAGAAAGTCCAGATTTTTTTTCAAAAGTAAAAGAGAAAGAGAGAAAGAGAGAAAGAGAGAAAGAGAGAAAGAGAAAAGAGAAAGAGAGAAAGAGAGAAAGAGAGAAAGAGAGAAAGAGAGAAAGAGAGAAAGAGAGAAAGAGAGAAAGAGAGAAAGAGAGAAAGAGAGAAAGAGAGAAAGAGAGAAAGAGAGAAAGAGAGAAAGAGAGAAAGAGAGAAAGAGAGAAAGAGAGAAAGAGAGAAAGAGAGAAAGAGAGAAAGAGAGAAAGAGAGAAAGAGAGAAAGAGAGAAAAGATTGAATGAATCATCTTAGCTTTGAATACAAAGCTAAACAAGTAGTGACTGAACCTAAATGGACCAGTGCGCCTGCCGCTAAATTGAATGTTGTTCAAATTTTAAAAAATTCGTGTTACAAATCTCAAAACTATTTTTTGAAACACTGTAATTCTGTTTACTATACATGTACATTTGTACATATACCTTCCGCAGTGACGTCTCCAAAACCTTAACATTCTCTGTGTTGATTCCGTTCTTGAGAAAGTATTAACAAGCCGAAAAAACGTCTGACACTTGTTTCAGCAGCCATAATGAGCACATCGGAATCGAACAAAACTTCCTATCAGATGAACGTCTGCGAAAGAAACTCTTCTTATATTTTCTCCGTTTCGATGTACGTTTCACCTCTATTGTCTATTTTCGTGCAAGTCGCTTCGCTCAGGATTGTTTTGAGAAAAGCGGGGGTGACGTCTTTATTCAAACGGTTGTCAGTAACCACATCGATAAGGTGAGATTAATTTAGTACTGGATGAAGAGCCGGAATTCAAACATAACCCCGAATCTAGCCATTTTGGCCTTGCCTAAGCCTAAATGCACTAGTGCCAAGCCTTTATCCTTGTCACGAATTTCATCTTCAATGTTATTCCCAGTGACCTCATCTTCGAAATGATGATCTGCTACTTAGCACTACCAACAATCATCCCACCCTACGCCATGGTGATCAAAGGAATCGGACTCTATACACCAAGAAGTATCACATTCTACGGTCCCTTCATAACCATAGGGGTTTATTTGATACTGTGTAAGTTTACTAACTCAACTAACTGTCTCAAAGCTAAGAAGCTAAGAAAGAAGCTTTCAGTCACTATCCTTCTCATCCACATTCAGTTCCACACTACTGTCATGATTTGTTTGAGATCGTTCTCGAAATACACGAGTCTTATCAATTTTGACAGAAATCTACTGAAATCATCAATCGTGTTTTATTTTCTGGCATGTTTAACCTTCTTACTTGCTGGGTTCAAAGCAGCATTTTCGCAAGAGGATTGGAAAAAAGATTTATTCAAGGTACGAGAACAACCTATTGTTGCATGATATTTAAGCTCACTTAAATTTTTTATAAATATTTTTGAAATGTTTGTAACTTTTCACCAATCATACTGTGAGGGAAATGTCCTTTTTTCTTTCAACTGAGTCAAATCTAGGTCTGACGATGAGTTCGTTGAAGAGTTTTAAATTTTTTGAAGACGATTTTTAAAGTTTTGTTTTACTCGATAAAGATTTGAATCGTGAATCTATTTTTTCTGTTTGTAGGAATAAATACTAGATGATTCAGTAACAATTGAAAGTTTTTTTGTCAAAAAAAACCATATAGTGAAATTTTTAAAAAATCATTCAGAAAACAGGCGAACCAATGCTTCTCTGCGATAACACTGTAATTTTCTTCACTGGTCTCACACTCATCAACCTACCGTATGGCACGTGTATAGACGCGTTCTCTTGCTCGGTCACTTTTGGTGTTTTTCTGGACGTCGGAGTTTTCTTCCTGGAACTGAGAAACCCGTCTGCTGTACTGTCAAGACGAACCGTTTTGATGCAGCGTTCTCTTCTTATTCACTTAATCATCCAGGTGCGGCGTGTGCGGAGTGGGATGCGTCAAATTTTCTCGTTCAGGTGATGTGCAAAATTATCTTTTTCGCAGTTCCATTGGTATTCATAACGGTATTCTCTCAATTGGGACTTCTAGATGATTCTGGTAAATTGTTTTGTAGTAATCTTCTGAAAAATCTATGAGCACGAACCATACGATCTCCTATGTATGTTTAAATAAGCTCAAGATGATGAAAATATTTTTTAAAATGTTTCTATCAATCCGCTTTTGGAATCAAAAACTGAGTTTTCACAACTTCAAACGCTCCAGAACTTTTTGCGAAGGGCTTTCAAAATCATCAACACAGATTTGATGTTTTCCAATTGACTATACCTGAAAGATACCATCCTGTGTTTATCTCTTGCTGCACAAATTACTATTATAAAACGCACGTGTAACAAAAAATGTTTATATGTTTTCTTATATACAAGCAGTCTTCAGGGGCGCTCCGCGCCCCACCTACTGTTTTTTCCCGCCAGCTTTGATACTCGAAAAAAATAACAAACGAATGTCATTCAGTAAAAACGTGAACTTTTAGACAACTTGGAACTTCTTGAAAGCTTCATTTTTAAAAATTAAAATGCTAGGCGATAAATGGGTCACGTTGAGGACACGTTTGAATTTCAAAACTAAGGAAATCCGTGCCGCGCAGCAGCGCGCGGTCTGATCCAATTAAAAAGTTGATGCGCATCTCCGCTTCAAGAGAACCTATCCGATGGCGTTTTCACCGTTCTGATCCGACTCCTATGAGCTGAGAACAGGCCGCGGAAAGACAGTGTGACCAAATAGCCTTTTTTCATTAGAACAAGTCAAATACTGGGGCGCTTCGCGCCCCATGTAATTTCCTTGGTCACGGTTTCCCACGCAATTCTTGGGCCGGTAGTAATTTTTGTTTTTTTTTAAATTTTACTAATGTAATTTTAGTATATCAATAATAAGTTGACAGCAGGTTTGATTAATATTTTGTGAACACCAATCTGTTGCCCGATCCCTTGTAAATGAGCGGCGAATATGAGATTGCCGCAGGCCATAGCCTGACAGTAGGAGCCCCAGCCTGACAGCAGTAGCAGCAGAATGGAACAACCTCACAGCAGTAGTCAAAGTACATAAGCTGACAGTAATAGCCTCAAAGCCAAGCCTGACACTAAGAGCCGCAAGGCATCGCCTGACAGTAATAACCGCACCGCTAAGCCTGACAATGATAGACGCATGGAATAACCTGCCAGCAGTATTTGCGGACATAAGCTGACAGTAGGAGCCTCAGCGCTAAGCGTGACAGTATTAGCCACAGGGCATAAGTTGACAGTAAGATCCGCATAACATAGTGCGACAGTAATAACTTAAGATTTCTGAGACAATGTCATTTTTTTTCATTCCAGAGCTTCAAGTTTAGAGCCACTGGACCACTGGACAGCAGTAGTCAAAAGACATAAGCTGACAGTGAAAACCGCAGGGCACAGCGTGACAATGATAGCCGCATGGAATAACCTGACAGAAGTAGTTGCGGACATAAACTGACAGTAGGAGCCTCAGCGCTAATCGTGTTAGTATCAGCCACAGGGCATAGCCTGACAGTAACAACCGCAGCATAGAATAATCTCACAGCAGTAGACAAAAGAAGTAAGCTGACAGTAACAGCCGCACGGCATAGTCTGACAGTAATAGCCGCAGCGCTAATCCTGACAACCGCAGGGCACGGTCTGACAATGATAGCCGCATGGAATAATCTGACAGTAGTAGTTGCGGACATAAGCTGACAGTAGGAGCCTTAGTGCTAAGCCTGACAGTAAGAGCCTCAGAGCCAAGCCTGACAGTAAGAGCCGCACGGCATAGTCTGACAGTAATAGCCGCAGCGCTAAGCCTGACAACCGCAGGGCACAGTCTGACAATGATAACCGCATGAAATAACCTGACAGCAGTAGTTGCGGACATAGCTGACAGTAGGAGCCTCAGTGCTAAGCGTGACAGTAATAGCTGCAGGTCATAGCCTCACAGTGATATCAACAGGACATAAATTGGCAGTATAAGCTCCAGCGCTAAACATAACATTAATAGCCACAGGGCGTAGCCTGACAGAAATAACCGCAGGGCATAGCCTGACAGAGATAGCCGCAGCATGGAATAACCTAAAAGCAGTAGTCGCAGGACATAAGCTGACAGTAAGAGCCCCAGAGCCAAGCCTGACAGTAATAGCCACAGGGCATAAACAGCAGTAGTTGCAGGACAGTAATAACCGCAGGGCACAGCCTGATAATGATAGGCGCAGCGCTAAGCGTGACAGTATTAGCCACAGGTCATAGCCTGACATTAATAACCGCAGGGCACAGCCTGACAGTAAGAGCCGCAGAATGGAATAACCTGACAGATATAGTCGCAGGACATAAGCTGACAGTAAGACCCGCATGGCATACTGTGACTTCATTATAAACTTCATTTTTTTTTCAATCCAGAGCGCTAATCAATCCAGCGCTAAGCGTTCAATCCAGGGGGAAGTTCAATCCAGAGCGCTAAGCGTGACAGGATCAGCCACAGAGCATAACCTGACAGTAACAACCGCAGCATGGAATAACCTCACAGCAGTAGTCAAAAGAAGTAAGCTGACAGTAAGAGCCGCACGGCATAGTCTGACAGTAATAGCCACAACGCTAAGCCTGACAGTAAAAACCGCAGGGCACAGCGTGACAATGATAGCCGCATGGAATAACCTGACAGTAGTAGTCGCGGACATAAACTGACAGTAGGAGCCTCAGCGCTAAGCGTGACAGTAGTAGCCACAGGTCATAGCCTGACAGTAATAACCGCAGGGCACAGCCTGACAGTAAGACCCGCATGGCATACTGTGACAGTAATAATTTAAGATTCACGGGAAAACTTCATTGTTTTCTTTCATTCCAGAGTTTCAAGTTTAGAACCACTGGACCGCTCAGTCGCAATAGCATGAACTTGGGTGAGCGAACTGATTTAACGGAGTAAAAAATGGATATCACTGCTCGACCCTCCATTGACACTCTTTTGTGCAGCGGCTCACCTCAAACTTGGGTAATTGAACCAACTTGTTAGAGTCGTGTGTGGAATAGATATCACTGCTTGACCTACCCCAGACACTTTTTGCGTCTGTAATGTACATAGCGTACCCACTTGGGAAAATGATGACGATACTTGCTCTCGTCAGTTCGAAGCAGTGTACCGCATACTTGGGTAATCGAACCGATAGTATCAGTGCGTTTAATGCATATCACTGCTCGACCCGTCACTGGCACTCTTTTACCTCAAACTTGGGTAATTGAACCAATAAATACTATAAGAACAGATACTACGAATTGGTTTTGGCCATAAAAAACAGCATAAATGGTTACCGCGCAGCAACGCGCGGTCCGATCAGGACGAAACTTGACGGGCACCGTCGTCCGCAACTGAGCTTCCGATTAGCGTTGAGCCTGCTCCGATCCGACGTCTATGAGCTGAGAACGGACCGCGTACGCAGTTTGTGACCAAATAGCGTATTTATACTAGAGTAGACAAGTCAAATACTGGGGCGCTTCGCGCCCCATGTAATTTCCTTGGTCACGGTTTCCCACACAATTCTTGGGCCGGTAGTAATTTTTGTTTTTTTTTTAAATTTTACTAATGTAATCTTAGTATATCAATAATAAGTTGACAGCAGGTTTGATTAATATTTTGTGAACACCAATCTGTTGCCCGATCCCTTGTAAATGAGCGGCGAATATGAGATTGCCGCAGGCCATAGCCTGACAGTAGGAGCCCCAGCCTGACAGCAGTAGCAGCAGAATGGAACAACCTCACAGCAGTAGTCAAAGTACATAAGCTGACAGTAATAGCCTCAAAGCCAAGCCCGACACTAAGAGCCGCAAGGCATCGCCTGACAGTAATAACCGCACCGCTAAGCCTGACAATGATAGACGCATGGAATAACCTGCCAGCAGTATTTGCGGACATAAGCTGACAGTAGGAGCCTCAGCGCTAAGCGTGACAGTATTAGCCACAGGGCATAAGTTGACAGTAAGATCCGCATAACATAGTGCGACAGTAATAACTTAAGATTTCTGAGACAATGTCATTTTTTTTCATTCCAGAGCATCAAGTTTAGAGCCACTGGACCACTGGACAGCAGTAGTCAAAAGACATAAGCTGACAGTGACAACCGCAGGGCACGGTCTGACAATGATAGCCGCATGGAATAATCTGACAGTAGTAGTTGCGGACATAAGCTGACAGTAGGAGCCTTAGTGCTAAGCCTGACAGTAAGAGCCTCAGAGCCAAGCCTGACAGTAAGAGCCGCACGGCATAGTCTGACAGTAATAGCCGCAGCGCTAAGCCTGACAACCGCAGGGCACAGTCTGACAATGATAACCGCATGAAATAACCTGACAGCAGTAGTTGCGGACATAGCTGACAGTAGGAGCCTCAGTGCTAAGCGTGACAGTAATAGCTGCAGGTCATAGCCTCACAGTGATATCAACAGGACATAAATTGGCAGTATAAGCTCCAGCGCTAAACATAACATTAATAGCCACAGGGCGTAGCCTGACAGAAATAACCGCAGGGCATAGCCTGACAGAGATAGCCGCAGCATGGAATAACCTAAAAGCAGTAGTCGCAGGACATAAGCTGACAGTAAGAGCCCCAGAGCCAAGCCTGACAGTAATAGCCACAGGGCATAAACAGCAGTAGTTGCAGGACAGTAATAACCGCAGGGCACAGCCTGATAATGATAGGCGCAGCGCTAAGCGTGACAGTATTAGCCACAGGTCATAGCCTGACATTAATAACCGCAGGGCACAGCCTGACAGTAAGAGCCGCAGAATGGAATAACCTGACAGATATAGTCGCAGGACATAAGCTGACAGTAAGACCCGCATGGCATACTGTGACTTCATTATAAACTTCATTTTTTTTTCAATCCAGAGCGCTAATCAATCCAGCGCTAAGCGTTCAATCCAGGGGAAGTTCAATCCAGAGCGCTAAGCGTGACAGGATCAGCCACAGAGCATAACCTGACAGTAACAACCGCAGCATGGAATAACCTCACAGCAGTAGTCAAAAGAAGTAAGCTGACAGTAAGAGCCGCACGGCATAGTCTGACAGTAATAGCCACAACGCTAAGCCTGACAGTAAAAACCGCAGGGCACAGCGTGACAATGATAGCCGCATGGAATAACCTGACAGTAGTAGTCGCGGACATAAACTGACAGTAGGAGCCTCAGCGCTAAGCGTGACAGTAGTAGCCACAGGTCATAGCCTGACAGTAATAACCGCAGGGCACAGCCTGACAGTAAGACCCGCATGGCATACTGTGACAGTAATAATTTAAGATTCACGGGAAAACTTCATTGTTTTCTTTCATTCCAGAGTTTCAAGTTTAGAACCACTGGACCGCTCAGTCGCAATAGCATGAACTTGGGTAACCGAACTGATTTAACGGAGTAAAAATGGATATCACTGCTCGACCCTCCATTGACACTCTTTTGTGCAGCGGCTCACCTCAAACTTGGGTAATTGAACCAACTTGTTAGAGTCGTGTGTGGAATAGATATCACTGCTTGACCTACCCCAGGCACTTTTTGCGTCTGTAATGTACATAGCGTACCCACTTGGGAAAATGATGACGATACTTGCTCTCGTCAGTTCGAAGCAGTGTACCGCATACTTGGGTAATCGAACCGATAGTATCAGTGCGTTTAATGCATATCACTGCTCGACCCGTCACTGGCACTCTTTTACCTCAAACTTGGGTAATTGAACCAATAAATACTATAAGAACAGATACTACGAATTGGTTTTGGCCATAAAAAACAGCATAAATGGTTACCGCGCAGCAACGCGCGGTCCGATCAGGACGAAACTTGACGGGCACCGTCGTCCGCAACTGAGCTTCCGATTAGCGTTGAGCCTGCTCCGATCCGACGTCTATGAGCTGAGAACGGACCGCGTACGCAGTTTGTGACCAAATAGCGTATTTATACTAGAGTAGAATAGATATGTATGTATGTCTCTGCGATATATGTTTGACTATAAATGTGTTAATAACTCTTTTCGGAATCGACATTTCCGGTTGAAACTTTGGCACGAGATAGCGAAAATTACGTATACTTTGCCTGAACTTATTCCAAATTTCTACCTATTACGATACCGTAGTTATGACCTAATTAGTGCGAATTTGGGTCAAATTTCACGTGTCACGTACACAATGTTCAACATGAGTCGAACACGTGTTTTAAAACTTGTTTTAAAAATGTGTTTTGTTTTAAAAATTTGAATTCAAAGCGCAGTGGCAGTGAAGTCGATTACTAATCTACTCGAAGCCCGATCATTTCCTGTCCGGTGTTTTTCTTTCGCTTTTTGCTTTGACCCTACAAGTGAAACAATTTCTCTATTAAAAGTTCAGAGATGAAAATACTGATGAAAAATATTTTTGTGCGCTTGGACTCCCAGGGTGCGAAGCCCCCGGGAGTTGAAAAATACTTTTGTGAACTTGATCTCCCAGGGGGCAAAGCCCCCGGGAGTACAGAAATACTTTTGTGCACTTGATCTCCCAGGGGGGCAAAGCCCCCGGGAGTAGAAAAGTTTATCGTTCGCCGGGGAACCCAGGGGTGGAGCCTTTGAAACAGAAGAACTTAAAAGAAAGTAGCTTATATGAGAAAAATTGTTTCCTGCGCTTGAGTTTATCGATAGCAAAGAAAACGAGCATCCAAAAAACGCGAAACGCCTGAGCGCAGCGAAGGTTCAACAGCTAGTTACTACATATTATAAAACGCACGTGTAACAAAAAATGTTTGTATGTTTTCATACAAGCACGCAGCGAAGGTTCAACAGCTAGTATTTATGTATATGACCCGTGATTTCAGTCATTTTCTCCAATGTAATCGTTATATGTGGAACAAAGCATGGAACCGCCAGTTCCATCGCTTCTCTTTCCTACAATTTGATGAAGCCAGAAAGAAAATCTGGGACAGTTCTCCCAATGCAATCCAAGAATATCAGTTCTAGATGCGAATAAATTTTTCAATTCTTTAATTTTTCCTTCTTTCCAAAAACGCATGATAGTAATACGACTTTTCAGAAATTTTCACTTTTATCATTTCCATTGATGAATTCATAGTGATCATAAATTAACTATTCATTGAAGCAGATAAATTTCACGAAACCCGATAGAAAAAATTTTGCAGAAGTGAAATCTAATGAATGATATACGCAAATGATATTGTAATGTGTAATGAGCATGTTTTTCCTCTATGAACAGAGAAACAAAAAAAAATATGTTCAAGCAAAATTCAAAATAACAAGATAATTTCAATAGGACAAGTAACTACGGAAATTTTGACAAAAAGAAAAATCTTTTGTAGCGATTTCAACGTTGACAGAAATGTATAAATTCAAGCGTGACATACTCACCGGGTAGAAATTTGAAAGACTATAAAAGAAACCAGGATTATCAAAATACTCATTTTAAAAATGTGGAGCTTCACCAACTCTTCCAGAAATCTGCTGTACTTCAGTGTGTGTTTGTTTCTGATTATTCTTCTGATCATCATTTAAAGATCGGTTTTTTCTTCTTGAACACCGTTGTTTCTTTATGTCCTGACGAAACTTGGAAAGAGTTTTCACGACCAAATAATAGATGGAACGATCCCAATTTGAAAGTTTGTTTGAAACATTTCGTGTGGAATTCTAGAGACAGTAATGAACCGGATCCAGTCGGAACATGTTACGATCTTGATGGTTATGTTTCCTCTTTCGGTACCGAAGTGAGTTCAGTGCACAATCAGTTCTAATAGACTAATCAGGAAGATTTTAACTGGCAGGTGAGCACTCATCTGGCCATAAAGCCAGGATTCGCATTCTTAACAGGAGGCTACAAAAGGAAGTCGTGCCCTGATGTCATTACGTCTGTAAGATACTTACTGCCCATGATGTGTTTCAATGACATCTTTAGTATCCAGAATCCAATCCTTGCCACAAGCATGAATATATCGTTACGTGGTCAGACCCCTTCACATCAGATGACTTCTTACGCAAAAAGTACTGGATTGACGGAGAGCCGAACGCAGGACAAGGAGGAGCGTGAGTGAACTATTCTTTTTACTTGAAGATGTTAATTTTCTATCAACCTTATCTTCACAGGGTTCCCGAAGATTGCGTGCAGAAAAGTGTTTGGGGGCTGAACGACAATGTCTGTCCCAACTACACTCCACACTGGGACCCAGATGGGCACAACAATCAAGGATTTTTCTGCATGGTTGTGTCTTAATGAATTTTTTTGATGATCTTTCTTGGTTTCAAAATCATTACAGAAGAAACGACAGAATTGTATTCTATGACAGTCTCATGTGATACAGTACCGGGCACAAAGATACGAACGCTAACATTTTTTTCCGTATTTCTCAGTCTATGAGTGTTGGATCAGTTTAAAGGATTTAACCGGAATTTCGAAAATATAAACAAAAGAACATAAATTTATTACTAACATTTTGAGAATGAAAGAAATAGTAGTGAAGTGATTCCTACATGATAACCACAACCTAGTACTTTGTAACCAGCTTGAGTCGATTAGTTCGCATGCCGTGAAGAGTGATATCTTTTTCCATTCGTCTTTGAATTGCAAAGAATTTACAGATGGATTTTTTGTTTTTTTGTTCTCGAGGGCCACCGGCGTGAAAACATCCCCAAACAAGAATGTTTCCTTCATCATTTTTCGCCAATGGTAGTTGATACCTTGGAGTGTATCTCCAAAATTTTTCACCGGCATGCACAGGGTTTTCTATGGGCGAACTTGTGGCGCGCTGAAATTTGCGGCGCGCACTGGGCATTTTTCAGGCACATTTGTGCCGACATCAGTGAGTGGACCACAATCGCGCCTATAGGCGTTTTTGTGGCATCAAAAGTGCGCCGCAAATTGCAGTTTTGCAAGCTGCATAAATTAATTTTTATTTTATTTTGTTCAATATTTTTCTCCTGAAGCAAGCTTTATTGACGTTTTGTGATAGTTCGTTACGTCCCAAACAATTATAAGCTGTTTATAAGTAATTCTCGCAACTGACTCACTATGTAGTGTATACATTTTGTGAGGAAATGGTTTATTTGAATTAGAAAAATTTTAGGATTTTCTTATAAAGATGTATTTGCATAAAACTTTTCATAAGATGTGCTCTAGTATCGATTTCACACGAGTTCAGTGACTTGATTGACTTTCCTTTTCTGAATGCTTACTACAGTTGAATTAGGAAAACTAACCGCTAATTAGCTTGGATTTGCTTCCAATAATTCGAAGCCCATCTCCGAAACATTCAAAACTCTTCTTTGAATCCTCATTCTTCATGACTATTATCAAAACGTTTCTTTCTTTCAGATGAACTTGATGGAACCTCGTCACCGGATCTATTACTCACCAAGGTAATTTTGTTTCGGAGAATTAGAGTTTTGAAACTGATTACATGAGCCATTCAATACCCCATATTTTCAAAAAAAATAAAATAAGGTTTTTTTTAAAATGATATTTTTCCGACAGTTGTCTGAACAAAAATGTTGAGAGTGAGTTGCTTTTTCACTTTGCTTTTTCAAATTACGTTTCAGATATGTCTACACGCTCACAGGCTGATCTGAAGTTGAAAAACGAGTAATCATGACGTGTTACAATCAAGGTTTCTTTTTGTTAAAACATTTGAAGTTTTGACTTTCGCCCGGAGAAGACTAACATCGAAATCACTAACAAAATTGATAACGTTAGAATTTTTAAAAATTGATGAGAAAAAAATTATGCTTTCCTAATCTCTTCACTGAAATGCTGTACATCATGCTTCATTCTCGAAATTTAAGGTTGCTCCTGAACATGGAGTCACTCCAATCAGAAATACTTTCTATATATATTTTCCTCGAAGAACGTCAAACGACAGAACACAGAGTCTTGTAACAGTCTCGCGAAATAGTATTGTATAGTATACATACAATGTACATAAACTGCAGTTAAGTGCTCTATTTCTATAACGTCTCAAATGAGCGTACTTACATACTTTCAGTTTGATAAAAGTCGCATTTCGCACTTTCGTGCTTTTCTGATCAAACGTGATGAAAGCGTCATTCCGCATTGAAAATTTCGAGCAATTCAACGTACGAAGAGCTGAACCTACTCAACGTTGCTTGGATTGGATGATCGAGATGGATAAAAGATTTATTTAATCCGATGCAACTACTCGGTACTTCGTGTTAGTTTCTTCAATGTGTGGAAGAATCTGAATACTATGTCAGACATTTCATCAATTTCTTTCACCTCATTCAATGAACAGACAATTCCATCCATACTCGGACGATTGTTGGGGTTCTTTTCACAAGCATTTTGGATTATCTTGACCATCTTCGTCATGTAGACATTCTTGCACGTCGTCGGTGCCACCTTTGCCGTCACAAAGTCCTGGTCTCCTTCCAAAATTCTCTCAAACAGTTTTCCCATTGAGTAGACTCCAGATGCGGGAGTCATTGACCGGGTCCACGAGACTTCTGGTGCAAACAACTCAAAGTCCACTGTCGTAACTTCCTTTCTCTTCCTGGAATATTTCAATCTTATGAAGTCCTGATCAAGCTGGAGCTAAATTTCTATTCGGTTAATCCACGCACGGCACGAGTTCTGTTATACTTTCAGTCAAGCATGTAATTCACTTTCAGTAGTTCATTATTTTTATATATGGAGAGTCGCAAAGATCTCTATAATCCAAATGTCACCGTGAAGTGGTAACAACAGGGCCGTTTATGTAAGACATAGCCATGTCCGACATGTACTGTGACCATTACCAGTGAGAAAGGTCTTTATGTCTGACATGTACTGTGGCCATAGCCATGTAAACCATGTACTGTGACCATTGACAGTGATGAAGGTCTTTATGTCTGACATGTACTGTTACCATAGCCCTGTAAGACATGTACTGTGACCATTGACAGTGATGAAGGTCTTTATGTCTGACATGTACTGTTACCATAGCCATGTAAGACATGTACTGTGACCATTGACAGTGATGAAGGTCTTTATGTCTGACATATACTTTGACCATAGCCAGTGAAAAATTATTGTTACGCCTGACATGTGCTGTGACCATTCATGTCTGGCATGTACAGTGTGTATAAAAAAAACGTCATGTTGTGCTTTTTTGCTGATTTTCTAGGTATTTTTGAGAATGACAGAAACTTCTGAAACAAAAGTTCTTGATCACATTCAGATACACATTTCCTGAAAATTTGAACTTAATCCGTCCACGAGCTCTCGAGTTATGTCTATTGAACGAAAATGGGCCTGTATAAAAATAACGTCATGTTCATTAAAAACCAAGATAACGAAAACAGAACACTGAGAAATCAAATTTCTCTTGATGAACAATCATTTTATTAATCCTTAGAATAAAAAAATCATGTTTTGTAGAGGTTTACAAAAAACTTAGAAGCCTGGAGAGCAGAAATTGCCATTTTTGCTCCAAAGAGCCATATGAGCTTCTTTCAGCTGATAGACTATTCAATTTTGTCACTCAACTGATGTGAACATGTAACTCTACATTTCTTATAATGTTACACAACCCTACAAAGTGCCTTTCATTCTAGAAAATCAATGTTCTCATCCGCATACTGTACGTCCCTCACTTGGCACGTGTTTATCGGGCCATAGTCCAGCCCAAAAACGAAACTTCTTTGGGTAGAACATTGGAAAGGTAAGAAGAGGCTCTTTTTGAACAATTTGTTATGTTTTCACTGATCACAGCTATTCAACAAGCATTGAATGACAGAGAAAAGAATAACCATGCGAATTTTACCGTCTTTCAAGCCATTTTTGACGGTTCAATATTAGACTTCTAATAAAACGCTTATTGAAATTCTATGATCAGTGAAAACATAACAAATTGTTCAAAAAGAGCCTCTTCTTACCTTTCCAATGTTCTACCCAAAGAAGTTTCGTTTTTGGGCTGGACTATGGCCCGATAAACACGTGCCAAGTGAGGGAAGTACAGTATGCGGATGAGAACATTGATTTTCTAGAATGAAAGGCACTTTGTAGGGTTGTGTAACATTATAAGAAATGTAGAGTTACATGTTCACATCAGTTGAGTGACAAAATTGAATAGTCTATCAGCTGAAAGAAGCTCATATGGCTCTTTGGAGCAAAAATGGCAATTTCTGCTCTCCAGGCTTCTAAGTTTTTTGTAAACCTCTACAAAACATGATTTTTTATTCTAAGGATTAATAAAATGATTGTTCATCAAGAGAAATTTGATTTCTCAGTGTTCTGTTTTCGTTATCTTGGTTTTTAATGAACATGACGTTATTTTTATACAGGCCCATTTTCGTTCAATAGACATAACTCGAGAGCTCGTGGACGGATTAAGTTGAAATTTTCAGGAAATGTGTATCTGAATGTGATCAAGAACTTTTTTCTCAGAAGTTTTTGTTATTCTCAAAAATACCTAGAAAATCAGCAAAAAAGCACAACATGACGTTTTTTTATACACACTGTACTATGACTATTGACACTGAGAAATGAATGTCTGACATGTACTATCTCTTGTTACTGTTATATCACTGGAAGGATACCAAAGAATTATTGTGCTGTTAAGAAGCAATACCTGAACGTTACCTACAAAGAGTTAAACTCAAGTTTCGTGAAACTTAAATGTGTATCTTTGAATTCAATAAAAGCTCTTCAGGATTTTGTTTTATCCTTTTTGTCTCGTTTCTCTCTCTCTCTCTCTCTCTCTCTCTCTCCCTCTCTCTCTCTCTTTCTCTTTCTCTCTCTCCCTTTATCTCTCTCTCTCTCTCTCTCTCTCTCTCTCTCTTTCTCTCTCTCTCTCTCTCTCTCTCTCTCTCTCTCTCTCTCTCTCTCTCTCACTTTCTCTCTCTCTCTCTCTCTCTCTCTCTCTCTCTCTCTCTCTCTCTCTCTCTCTCTCTCTCTCTCTTTCATGTGCCCGTGATGTGGAACGTCAATTATTATGCTCTTGAATTCAGACATTTTCAAATCAAAAGTCACGATATAATAAGAAAAGTCGGTTTTTAAGACTCATTTTTTTCATGAAATTGGGTGTTTATGTGGGAAATGGAATTGAATTTCATCAGTACCTAAAAAATCCATCAAAAATCGGTCTAACAAGATACTCAGTTATCAGGGTACTTTTTTAAAGCTTTAGAGAATAGTTTACAATTTTTGTATACATTATATCGTCATGTGAGATGTTACCGAACGGCCAAACTGCTTGAACTGCTTTCTAAAAATATTTCAAAGTTTTCTGCGAAAACAAGTTACTTATTTTCGCATTAAAACACGAAAAACTCAGTAAAATTTAAAAAAAAAACAATCTCCGTAAATCGTAATGTTAGGAGTGTGCGCGCGTTGCTCGTAATGCGGCATGTCGTTTCAGCCGTTTTTTTTCTTTTTTCAATTTCTTCATCTTTCTTTCAGAATGTTTTGGCCATTAATTTGACTTCCTCTAGTGTGTATAGTTGAATTGAATTTTTTGAAATGAAATTTTCCTTTCAAAGTTAGCTAATTCCTCGAGACCGACGTTTTCCAAACAAGAAGTTTAGGCCAAGTTTGTGAATTAATTCTTTACAACATATATCTTTTCCAATGACCTGTTTTCACATATCCACTATCCATTTTTCAGGTATTATCACTGACGTGAGTTTGATTTCAAGTTATGTGACCGGGTTCAGCTGGCAACGTTTAAGGTTTGTTTTGATTTTTACAGAAAGTATATGAGTTCACTAAAAGGCGTAATTCTCTTGTACGGCGTAATGCTCTCACCTTGCGTTTTGTATTTATCTCAATCTGCAGTCTTCAGTCAGCAGTAATTTTCTTTTTTTAATAATAATAAGCTTAGGTTAGGTTGTGAGAACAGCTTTTGTGAAGAGCGGAGTCTCGGATACCAAAATCAAGCAAAAATGATGCTGTGAGGGTTAGAGCATTATGCCGTCTTCGGCGGGTCTAAGTATATGAATATTTTCAGATTTGCATCTAGAAAATCTAGTAGCCGGATGGAACTCAGAGCTCGGGACTGGGATTCTACACGAAACATGTCACCACTCGTTAGTATAACAATCCAGGTAAATTCAATTTTTCCTAGCTTACCTACATTACACTCATTAAAATTGTGATTATAAACATATGTTAGCAAAAAGTGGCTGGTACCCCAGAGTTTATCATATGTAGTGTCAAACTGTCAGTGAAAATGATTACTTTCGATTTTAAAAAAGTTTCCATGGCTCGGAGAGTTTAGTAAGATATGAAAGAGAAAGTATTCCAGGAAAAATGCGATCAACGTCTGACAGTTAGATGAACGTGCGCAATCAACCCACCATGGTCATGGACGCCAAGAAAAATGCGAACGGAAAGTTGAAACCGATGCACCAATCTTCGTACACCATCAGAAGGGCAAGGTACGTTTTCTTTGAAATTATGGTTTTTTCGAGTGCTCTCTCTAAATATCTACTTCCGTTAAAAAATGAAGAGATTTTAGGTAAAACTTGACAATGGAGAAGACGGATTCAACATTGAAGTCGGTGTCATGAGAAAAGGTTTGGTGAACTAAAATTTTCGACAAAGAAAATATTGTTCAGACCACCGAGTTCAGGACTTCGAACTACAAGACTACATGTGGTGAGCTTCAGGACTATATTGACAATGACAAGGTGAGTAAGACTTTAGCCAGCATTACCCACGTTTATATGTATTTTTATAGATAAATTTTCTTAAATACCACTTGTTCTTTTTGGTTTCAGGTCGTTGTACATGTCTGACATGAATAGTAACAGTACATGTCTTACATAAATGGTAACAGTACATGTAAGACATCATGTCTTCCCCATGTAATACAGTATGTGAGACATGATGCCTTACATGTACAGTTACATTTGGATTATAGAGATGTCTCATAAATCACTAGACAAGAGTATAAGCGTGGCTTTGATCAAAGGTAAAATGGCCAATTATTAGACAATCACGCTGAAAAAACGCTCCAATGTGGATGTGGAAATTTCAATGCTAAAAGTGAAATTTAATGGGTATCACCGATCTATTCTTAGACTCAATGAGACTGGAATGTGTTGAGAACGTGGTCGTAAAAGAACATTGTGACATTTTCGCATTAAAAAATTAAAAAGGAAAGGAAACCGACCACTTGGGCAGAAGTCCATCAGATCCCGAAAAGACCACTCGCAGCTCTTCGAGCCCTCCAGCCTCTTTGCAATGAATGTAAAAGTTCTTCGCTTGCACTCCTCCATGGAAAATGTCGCTGTTGTGAAGGGTGGACATGACTCGAACCGCAGCACCACACAGCTGGAAAATTGGTTACCGTAGTGAAACGAGTGTCGAGACTCACTCTCATTCTGGCTGCAAAGTCCAGGTCATCGAGGTACATTTGCAAGAAGTACTCCATGGAGAATCCCTTTGTTAGCCTGAAAAATGGAAATTTTCGTATTCTGCAATTGCCGCATTGGTTTTGAGGCGTGGCATTATAAACACCGCCCACTCAATTTCAATTACGCACTCTTGAATAATCATCGGCTTGTCCAAGACAATTCCAATTGGGCATCTTATGGGCAGCTTTTTGATTTCAATGACAATTTTCATTCTCATTTCCTGAAAACTGGCCATCAGAATTGGAATGTTATTGTCATTTGAAACCTCGTACATCATATTCTGGAAATCCTTCTTCGTCATTTGCGCCGAACTCATCAGCATCACCTTTCTCTTTCCTTTACGGAACTTCATTTCTGCCGAATGGTACTGTAAGTCACAATTTACTGTAGCGAAAACGTTTTTTCTACATTGATCTAAAGTTAATCAAAAGTTGTGAGACCTGGTAACAAGTAATTTGAATTCGGAGATTTCTAGCAGGGTTACCAGATCTTGTTGAAAATCCAAAAACACATTTGTTACAAGTTTCAGATAGTTTAAAGTTACTATATACTTTATACAAAAACTAACCAAGAAGTCCAGATCGGAATGTATCACTTGCTTGTTGAAAATGAAGTTCGATGTGAAAATGTTCGCTTCCAGCAGTGCTTGTCTACCAATCAGCCGTTTGAATCTAATGTTCTCTTCGAGGACACCGGCAAGAACATTCATCTGGAGATGGAAAAGTGGATACTGAAGTTACGAATATTCTTACTGGACTGTTGTTGAAGTTATAGAGCATCTTTCCAATAGAATCTGCACGACAGAATAACATCCCACTGACTCCAACTTCGTTTCTAAATGAATGATTGAGATCTCTCTCTCTCTCTTTCTCTCTCTCTCTCTCTCTCTCTCTCTCTCTCTCTCTCTCTCTCTCTCTCTCTCTCTCTCTCTTCCTCTTCCTCTCCATCCCCACCAGCTCACCCTTTTCTTTCAATCAGAAGTTCTACAACTCTCCCAGTTTTCTCTTTAGCAACATTATCATCAGACAGAATACAGAGATAGATCTTTCCACGAGGAGTTCTGACCAAACAAAAGTCTCCTGAAGTATCCTCCATGTCATTAGACTTTGATCATCTAACAAACCTGGCTTCTTCAGAATGAACAATTGAATAAAATCCAATGGAATGTCACACAAAATAGTCTTTCTAATGTTAAGCTGTAAGTTGTACATTGAACACCGTATTCTACAGTAATCTCACAGATAATAGTTGAGCGTCAACTTCGGCCAATGAACTTATTTCGGAACGTGTTGATTGAACTTCCATTATTCTGAGCAAGAGGACAATATTGGTAAACTGTATGAAACGAACCTTTGCTTGAAATTTGACCACTTTATACAAAAATGATAAGGAATGATCTTGTAATTATGGAACAGAAGATTAGAGGTCACGTGGTAAAATACAGTTTCATTAAAAAAAAAAGCGACTGTGTTTTGGCAGTAGCTCTAGCCAGATCTAACATGTTAGAAATCAACATATTGTTTCTTGCGAGAGAACAGAGAGAAAAAGGAAGAGAAATAGATAAAGCGAGAGAAAAGAGGAAAAAAGAAAGAGATAGAGCGAAAGAGAGAGCGAAAGAGAGCGAAAGAGAGAAAGAAAGAGAGAGAGAGAGAGAGAGAGAGAGAGAGAGAGAGAGAGAGAGAGAGAGAGAGAGAGAGAGAGAAATGGAGATTAACGTCTCCCAGCTATTTTCAATTTTTCAGATGCACAAAACTGCAAAATCAAGAAGATTCAGGTGAAATGTCATGAAGTACGAAACTCAAGTCCATGATCAAAGATTAAATGACTGATACTTGTATGCTACTCCGATGGATGACCTTTATTTGTGACTGAAATAAAACCCAAGAATTATTTGAGAATTGAAGATAAACCTTGTTACTGCCAGGAACGCTCATAGACCTCTCAACGAATATTGCAAGTTGCGTCTTATAATGAAGTATTTTTCGAATCTCATAACGATATTCTGCGCTGTAACTCAAATGTACAACTTCAACATTGAACACAAACTTTGTCGCATAAAAAATGAAAATATTGCTGGCACACGAGATATTCACTGTTATTCCTGCATACATTTGTATAAGAACGATATTCAGTGGGTTGTCGGTGACCAAGTAGGATACGGTGTTGCATACGGTAGTTGTCACCCATCCGAACAAGACCAATCCAACGGTCAGAGCGATGGACTTGAACACTGATTTGAATCTTGTGCTGGCGCCCTTGTTCATGAGAAGTATCCATACGGCGGAATATGTGAAGAATACAAGAATGTAGATGAGACCGCTTGAATATGAGTAGATTTGGAACGAACGGCCATTGAGTGCCAGAGGGTTCGCGCAGGTTACTTGACTGAACATCTTTCATTTGAATTTGTCGACACTTCTCTTTTCTAACATTTTAGATGGTTTTGAGCAAAGGAAAATGTTCTTATTGGAATAGTTCATTACAAACTCACTTCGACGGGTCGGTGTCCATGTAAGAATATCCCAAAGAAAGTATGCTACCGGTATAAATAATCGGAAATGAGAATTGAATGAACAAATATGTTCTTGGTTGATCTTGGATGTAACGATATCTGAAACTCTCTTTATGCTTCTCTCCATCTCTCTCTCTCTCTTTTTTTCTCACTCCTTCACTACCTTGTTGGACTTTTCACAGCAATGAGCCTGTCGATACCCATACATAATATCAATGGACTAGCCATGGAGTATCCAATTATTGGTACTATAAGAATGTAATAACATGTAGATTGAGAACTTGTGACTGAAAACATGAACCATCAAGTTTTCCATTTATTCTCACTGTTCTCGAAAAGTTCAACAACAAACGGAAACTGGCCGGATAAATGGAACAGATCAACCAAGCAGGTGCAACTTATGAAGAGATGACATGGGGAACGCATTTTTCTGGAAATTTCAACTACATATACATGAAGCTGAACTGCGCTAAAGTTCACCCCAGACTACCTTTGAGAATTTAATTTCGATTTTTCTATTTGAAAAAGTTCACTTTCAACTTCCGTTTGATTTTTTATGCCACTCTGGGTTACAGACTTCCAATACAGCTGAGTGTTGTATAATTTTTCAATTCATTCTGGTACCATGTAAGAATTTCATCGAACTCACTTGTTCAGAACAATACACATAACCATGATAAAGTTCCCAATACAACCAACAAATGAACAGAAGAAGAAAAAGAATCCAAGAGGAAGCATCAAGGGGTGGATGTAGTCGAACATATTGGATCTGAGCGATTCACGTTGGTTGATTAGAATTTCCCAATGATTTATAAGCAGTCTGTCTAGACTAATGAAAGAATGCTAAAATTAGAAGTTTGATCGGGAAGTAAGAAATCATTCCGTTAATCTATCTGGTATAAATATAATTGACTTCCGACTTGGTCAGAAAATTTGTTTATGGGGAAGGGTATGTTTTATTTTTGGAATCGGTTCTAGACAACATGAAATTGAGGGTTTGAAAAGTGCCACTCTCAAAAAAACTTCATAGAGTGAACTTCATGTCCAGTACCCAACGTAGATAAATCGTCGAAAAATGTCTCAAGAATCGCCACTATTGAAAACTTGTTTTATTTCTCTTTTAAAAGAATGTCGTGAAACAGAATATGAGTACCAAACTCTTCTTATAGTTAACCAAACTCTTCTTATACAAGTTCAAGCGGATTGTGGGAAAAATCCCACGTTACATCACTGAGGGAACCAGCTTGTTATTGATGAAGGGCCACATATCTAATGGAGAATGGTGTGCGACTCGTGATTGTTCTCAGTTTGAAAATCAGAAATTGTCGATGATGAACATTTGTAACAGTTCAAGAAAACGTCAAATTGGGAAATTTTGAAAAATCATAAAAAGATGGTGAATAATTGAACAGTGAGCATGTACAGAATCTAACTCGAACTGGAAGTTTTGAGCGAGGAGCTTTAAAAAAGTATAGTTCATCTTACCATTTGTTGAATATTTTTGTCAAACATCAGAATTTAATAATTTGCTTTCAATTCGTGGTAGTAAAATACAACTTCTTCCTCAAAAAAATGATAATTTATTTTCTGATACGAACACTCGAGAATATTTATTACAGAAAATTGAATAAAATTATCAAAGACCTATGCCCGGTGTCAACCTCACTAAAAGCAGGGCAGAGATCCAGATAACACAGACCAGAACACGAGTTCTCAGGTGAATTCATCTATTTTGTTGTCGTTGAACATTCCTGATACTAATTTCAGGTCAGACTGGAAAAACAAATGAAATCATAGTGGAAGGACGACGAAGCTGGGGGCCGTGCGGTTACTTTCCTTTTGACTGTTGGCTCGTCTGACTGTGTTCATGGTACTTGCTTCATGGTTCATCAGGTCTTTGGCAGACTTCATGTGAAGGATCACGCGAATGGTTTCTCGATAGTCTGCACTGTAACGATTAGAGTTAGAAATAAAACACCTTTGTATCGAATTTTTGAGAAATAGAATGATGCACATATGTATATCGCTAGAAGCATGGCCGTTTTCAAACGCTTTCTAATCTCAATTTTGCAGAAATAGTACGGTAGGTCTAGCTTGGGGTCGGGACTATCACAACGAACAGTTAGATCCTTGTGGATTGAAATTATTATTCTTACTTTCAGTCCATTGAAATTAAAGGCGCATTACTTAAATCGTTTTGTGTTTCGAGGCGAAACTGCTACGGTACTAAGTACCCGATTTACGGAGGCCAGATTTTTTACAGGTAAAGGAAGCTATGTGTGATGCATAACTCAACTTTGACAGAAAATTCGAATTTTTGAAAGAAAGTTTTAAATTTTTCGTAATAACAACCGTACTACACAAAGTTCCTCGTGTATACCAGCTTTTTTCAACAGCTAACACTCACTAATAAAACAAGAATTCATACCCATCATTTTTGACAATGGTTATTTTATATTTCATTTCTTGTTAATGATCAATGACATCAACAATTCTTCCGCCAACCAGATCATTTGCGAAAACTAACTTGAAAATATAATAGACAAAGACGTTGCAGGTACAAGCGAGATTGACCGAGAGACCTGCATACAGAACTATCAGGCTGAGAACATTAGTCTCTATTCTCATGAAGTAGCTCAATGCATTGACGAAGGAAGTGCAGACAAGTCCAAACATGACAAATCCAATGGTGACTGTGATGGAACGGAATACTGACTTGAACCTGGTGCCTGGAGGAAGTCTTCTTACATGGGAAGTATATGAAAGCCCGGAGAATCTATGAGGTCTGAGTCGTCTCATAGGTTTTCAAATATGGTGAAGACGATGGAACTGCTCTCAGAAGTTGCTTCACCGACCTCGTTTAGGAGTTATGACCAAAAATAGAATTCACACGCAATTTTCAAAAAAATGGGATCTGTAATGTTGAAGAATTCTGTCGTGAAAAGGAGCGAATGAGTGAACATGGAGTTGACGCAAAAATTTGTGTCTTCCGTGGTAGAGTGGTCAAAGCTCACGCCTTTCATTTTTCACGGCAAAGTTCGATTCTCACTTGATACACGTTTTTTGCCCGAGAAATACTACAACGATTCATCACTTGTGATCAAGGCTCATATTATAAACAATTGTGTAACTCTTTCCGATTTTGGACCCAAAAATTTTTGTCTTAGAATCGACTGAAGACGTAGGAATGGATAGATTCAATCATTCTGAATCGTTTGGAATAGGTCTCGCCTCTGGAAATCTGCTAGGAGTCGAGTTACAGAAGGTGAAAGTTGGACGATTTTTTACGTCCACTTCAGATGCATGTAACTTCTGAATCGAGCCTCAGAATTCAGGCAAACTAAATTTTCCGTGCATCACGAACCTTTAAAATTCAATAAAATGCAAAATCTCAACAGTTTTTCCTACCCAACATCACAGATCCCCCTTTTTTGAAAATTGCGTGTGAGTTCTATTTTTGGTCATAACTCCTAAACGAGGTCGGTGAAGCAACTTCTGAAAGCAGTTCCATCGTCTTCACCATATTTGAAAACCTAAGAGACCACTCAGACCTCATAGATTCTCCGGGCTTTCATATACTTCCCATGTTAGTACAGTATACATTTTAACAGTTAAGTAATTTTCAAACTCACTCATAGTCGAGTCTTTTAATTTGTGATAGACATAAGCATACATAAAGGCGCTAATAATGTACAAAACCGTTCGAGACATGCCGAACCATTGAAACGCTTTTCCATTGAGCACACGATTGTTTGAGCACTTAACGTCGCTGAAATAATGTTTCATCAGTTTCAATGAAACTTTCGCACGACCGTTCGAAGCAACAATGCACTGGCATTTAATAAATTCTGTATTGAAAGATAATTCACAAACGTTGCATTCATTTTGCAACTACGAGTGACTGATTTCGAATTAAGATTGAATCATTATTGCATGGACAATAGACCGATATTTCGCGGACACTGTACTGACACTGCACCGCGATTGCTCCGACTTTGCACAGTAATATTCAGTTGTCAGTTTGATCATTCTTCAAAAGGTTCTCTCTCCACTCACATCTTATCATCTCTTGTCGTGAAGCCAATCGCCATGACTACTGCAACATAGAAAATTGGGAATATTGACTGAACAGTCAGATATGGAAGTTGATGGTCTTGATAATACCGGTATCTAGAAGAGGTATTCAAGCATGAGAACACATAGTAGTAATACTCACCTTGCAGGCATTCTAACAGCTATCAGTCGATCCATCCCCATGGCAAGGATCAGTGGGCCCAGAATGACAAGTCCTATCACAGGAAAAAAGTTGATGAAATAACATTCCGATTGAGACGTTGAATCTGGAAGTTTGTTCGTTTATGAAAAGCAAAAGTAGCTAAAATTCGTGAATTCGTGAAAAAATCAGTTGCCATATACATATAACGCCAACAGTCGCGAAAGCAGATTGAATTGAAAAACTTATTCTCGCAAGCCAAGAATAATGGATTTATCTAATTGAGAGATTCTTTTCAAGTTTTACTAATTGAAATAATAATATTTATTCATAATGAATAAAAAATACGTAAGCTTCAATAACGGCCAGCAAAAGCCGCTAATAGCTCGAACAAATTAAGGAATGTGAAAATACTATATATTTCCTATTGTGTAAATAAACATGTAAAAATGTGAGCAAAGATGCAACAGTTTGAAAATTGTCCCAAAACTTTGTAAAAGGCGCCACTAATGGAAATGTTTGTTAAAAATTTTATTTCTATTTAAAACAGAGAACGAACTAACAATTGCCAAAAACTTGTACAGCAAAGGTGAAATGACCACATTGATGCATGAAATCTGCTAAGCATGTCATGGTTCACACCTAGGCAAAGGAAAAAGACAAAAAAACCGCTTCGCAACCGCTTTGCGGGCCTCCGCTTTCATTTTCGAAAGTGTTTTTTTTCCTTTAATGAATGTTTACTTGACATAATGAACGTTGCAGACTGTTCCCAACAATAGTTTCACCTACTTCGAACGTTTTTCCGTTACGATTTTTGAATCTGGGATGAAAAAAATTAGGAAAAGTAAAATTTTTGAACTACAGTAACTGAAATTTGATCTACTCTATCGCTTTTCTTTGCTTACACTTTTCAACTGCGTTTGCCGCGGTGTGTGGTTATGAAGATGTGACATGGGGATCGCAGTTTTCTGTAATGTATTGTTCCAACATATCATTTTGACCAGATCCTTACTTGCTTCTGAAATAGCACAAAACCATTATAACATTCCCAGCAACGCCAATAACAGCGCACGAGATGAGTATAACAGTAACCCAGAACTGCCAAGGGTTGATGTAACCGAAGACAAGTCCTAACATCTGCCGGAAGACAATAACTTGGTCAAGGATTTGTAATTTCTGACTAGTTTCTCAATCAGTGACGTCTGATGAGGACGGTGGCTGAGCAACAAGCAAGTACATGTAGTTTGATGGAGTGTAATATTTACTCTTAGAAGTTTGGAAAAACTGAATGAGAACGAGGCAGTTATAATATTGTGATGAAAACAGTAAAATTGGTTCTTGTTTTTCAACAGAGTTTCAAAAGAGTTCTCACTCTCACATTTTCCCCTTTTCCGAAAAATGGAGAAGTTTTGAAAAAATTAAATGAACAATATGTATATCAATATTCATTTCAAAATTTGTGTGTTTCAATAAAGTCGAAACTCCAAAAGTCCGAATATTTTTATCACAGCCTGATGGAAAATTATGTAAACTTTCAGCTATGTAGAAATGTTATGAATCACAAGTAGACAAGAGTTTGTGAAAGCTCATAAACCGCAGTCACTACACAAACTTTAGCTTCACTAATGAGATAATTCTTGCTGAAAGTTTTGATACGTCATGGAGGTTTTATGAATAAAATGAGTCTGATGAACAAGAAACTGGAGTAAATCTCGACTATACTAAACCCTCCAAGACAACCCAGTGTCAAAAAATCTCACGGAAACAACAAACTCCGTGATTCAGAACAAATCCCACAATGATTGAACAAGCTAGTGGTTCAAAGCTCGAGAAGTTGATCAACAGAGATTTTCAGGAAAAAAAGAATATGAAGGGCTCAGACTCACGCTGGTTGGACGATTCTATTAAATTTATCGCCGTTTGGAGGTGTGAACGGATGTTTTTAGTTCAAGCCGTGATAGATAGAAAACACGGTAGTCTTTGAAAGCTGTCTTATTTGTTCTATTTAAGGAAATTATGCTATCACTTCTTAGTACATGAGAACGAGAAGTATATTTATGCCCTATTCGTCACCAAAGGGGTGAATGATATAGTTTTTGCAAGCAAAATTCGAATGAACATAACTATTCGGAAGAGAGAGAGAGAGAGAGAGAGAGAGAGAGAGAAAATAGTGGCAAAATGTAAACAGCAAAGTGTCCGCAGAGCCGCAGTCAATTTTTTCATGCTTTGAAAAATTCCAAATAACACGCACGGTTCCTAAATAGGTAAGGTTCTAAGCACAAGTACGTTCCGAAAATGGGGGTTCGATTTTTCCTGAGCCTGATATAAGAAAAACTCTGCGGCTCTTCGGTTTACATTTTGCCTAAAATAGTCTAATAGTTTGTTAAGATACTGTAGGAGCCGAGAGTGCAAACATGCTCCTATGACAAAGTGGCGTGGGCGCGCTTTTCAAATGGATACTTGTTTACTTCCATTTCTGTTTTTATCCCAAAGTTAAATTAGCACGTCGAATTTCTTTCTCGTTTGTTTCAATCATTTCTATCTTCTTGCTCGACTTTTGATTTGAGTATGGACATCAATTTCGACGATGTTTACGACCTCAAAGTCGAAGAACTCCGCAAAATACTGAAAAAGAAGAGACTTTCCACCGTGGGAAAGAAAAGTGTACTCCAGTACAGATTAGTAGAGGTAATATCATTTTTATCTAGTTTTTGACAATACCTTACAGTTTCTCGAACAGGAAAAGATTGAGGAGAGAGACGAAGAAACTGGCCAGGAGCCGATGGAAGCTGAAGGAGTCGTGGAGGAAGAAATGCAAGAAGATGAACTCATGAACGAAACATTTGAAGTTGAACCAAATACAGATGAAGCTGTGGAGGAACTGTCAGGTTCTTGGTTGTTTTGTTTTGTTTTGAAGTCCATCTTCAGATGATTTTGACATCGATGCTATTATTAATTCGTCTTTGATTACCAAGTCGGCTAGAAAAGTTAGGCCAGTTGTTGACGACGATTCTATTCAAGTTATCGAAGGTAAATTTTCAATTTCAAGTGTAAAAGTGGAACTATCCGGTTTTTGACGTCTTCCTTCTAAAATTGATATCTCCTGTTCAGAAAGCTCTTCGAGAACACCAAGAAGATCAGCACGGAAAACTATTTTCCCCACTGAACAGGTCGATGTAGAGAATCTGAATACTCCAGTTGAGAAGCAAAGTTTGTTTTTTCTTTCTGATAAATTTCTGTATTGTGGGAATTTATAGCTGCTATGAAGAGTTCAACAAGATCAACGAAGAGAGATATCACCACTCCAATTGGAACGACTCCGAAGCCGTTCACTCCTGCACGAAGTGAGATTTCGTATAGATTACGTTTCAAGAAATCTTTACAGAATCGTCGAGAACTCCAGCAAGAAAGGGCATTATACCATCGTCTACTCCCAAGCCAATAACACCAGGAAGAGGGCAACGTGAGTTTTTTTTTGCTATTTATCATCTTCTAAAAAATGGGATTAAATGCTCTTACTTCACATTAGAGAGAATGTTTTCAGATCGCGCAAAGTTTGAAGCTGCCCACGCAAAATTGGTCGCAAAAGAAGAAAACATCCAAGAACGTCAGAAGAGAATAGAGAAACGCCATGAAGAACTCTGCGACAATGTTCCTGACTCGATCAAGGTATTCATTCAGTTTTACCTAATAACAAAATGATATTTGCAGAGACTTGCTACACCAAAAAGTGCAAGAGTACCGCTTCGTGGATTGAATAGGGAAACGTTAGTTTTCGAAAAATTTGTCATGAAAATAATAGGAAAAAGTGATTGATACGGTTTATTTCTCGGTATCAACGAGGCTATTATTTTAAGTGAGGTTTTAATTTTAGGTAGGTTTTTCTTCAGCTAAATTTTGCAATTTATTTTTTTTACAACAGTCAAAATGGTGCGAACAAATCAAAATGTGTTCTTGAATAACTGAACGTTCACAAGAACCTCGAATTTTGAAAACTCAATCGAAAAATTATAACGTTTTTTATACTCGTCTGTTATTCTGTCAATTTTGATCACAGTTGGGGCAGAAAAACAAAAGTCGCTAGCATTACCAACGGCCCTATTTACTATAAAAAAACAATTATTATTTAATGTTCTCTATGGATTGTTTCAGGAAGCTCAACTTCCAAATGGACACGAGCAAGTCGACGTTCCAGTTTGGTGAAGTCGCTGTCGAGAATCTGCGATCAGTTCAAAAACCATACGTGCCTACTGAATCACAGTCTGCACAGCCAAAACGTGCAAATAGCAGGGTTTGTGATGAGTTACATTTCATATGACAATGAAGTTTTCTTCAGATTCCAAGAGCGGACGTCAAGTCACTGACCAGAAACAACGTCAGAAGACGTCTCGCTCCAATTTCTGATCCAGAACCGGTGACACCAATCACGCCAAGAACCCCAAGAGGTTTGGTTTCCATACACGTTCGAAGCAATAGAACAACTTTAGTGATTGGCAAAATAATCATTTTTAACGAGATATTAATTCAAACTTTCTTTCAACTTGATTAGTCGAGATTCTGTTAAGAACGAAAATTAGAAAAATAGGTCATAAACGGATTCAGACAGGAAAGGGTACACTCCACACACCGGAAAGAAGGTTTTCGTCGATACCACTGGTCTGACTGACAGAGAATTTGAGTTGGCAGTGGAAGAAGGTCTCGTAACAGGAAAGAAATCCGTCGCGAAAAAGTATGTTTCAGGTTTGAAATCGAAAATTAATGAATAAATATTTCAGAAATCCCAAAGAGTTGCGCGCTGCTGAATTGAAAAAGCGAAGGGATGATGTAATCGCGTTGAAAAGAAAGCTCAAGTTGTAAATTTTTGGTCTCGTTCTGTGAATAAGTTGTCTTTATTTCATTGTCAATAAAAGATCTCGTGAACAGTGTTGGATTCTTCTAAGCGACGGAGGTGAGACGTCCTTGTGTGCGTTGGAACTGAAAATGAGGGAATTGAACATCAGCTTTCATCTTTTTTTTGCCACTACAAGATTGTAATTTTAATTCTGAGCACTGTTCTAGCTTAAGAATGACATGCTTGAAATTCTATATTCTTCTGCTTACCAGGAGAAGAAAATCCTACCGTTTTAGACTTAACAGTGGTTGAGGCTTCAATTGCAGCCCCTAACTTTGTCTCACACCCGAATAAGCTTCTTATTGCGTTACGGTACTCTGAACTGTAAGAAGGAAATCAGGACGACATAATGAAAACAAAGTTCATAGCATAGAAAACGAAGACGTTTGAAGAACAAGCCATGTTGACTGTAATACCAGCGTACATTTGGATAAGAGCAATGGTCATGGGGTCCTTGGACACGATGGTGGACAAAGTATTGGCGATGGTGGTGATACACCATCCGAAGAGGACGAATCCGACGGTCACTGCTAGTGATTTGAAGACGGATTTCATTCGTTCACCTTGAAAATGTGAGAGTGAGAAGAACAAAGTCATGAGTTAGTAAGAAAGTTTATTCTAAAGACATCGTCCTTGACCTGCGGATTGATATCTAACTTCTTTTTTGGAATCAAAATCAGAATACTCTCTCAAACACAGAAGGACTTACTGCAAATTTAGGGAAAAAATGGTCCTTTCACAATTCTCATGTAGTTTCAGTTCAGCTGGTATCACTCGCATCAAAGTATAGAGAGAAATAGACAGAGAGAGAGAGAGAGAAAGAGAGAGAGAGAGAGAGAGAGAGAGAGAGAGAGAGAGAGAGAGAGACAGAGACAGAGACAGAGAACATAAACTCACTTGCATTAGTGCTAGATTTCAATTTGAGATAAACAGTAAGATAAATAGCAATAACAACGACATAAATAAGTCCGCCACCATAGGTGAAATACATAAAAGAATCACCGTTCGAACATGGCCAATGGAATGACACACTTGATCTGACTGTATGACTCGTGTTAACATGTTCCCTGTAAAGCTTACTTTTCCTCGTTGGAATCCTTGAGTTCATTTGCTCTGAACACGATAAGAGCTGTATACAGGATAGGGAAAACCAATTGAGCTGTGATGTATTTTGCAGGGTCCAGCTGGTATCTTCGGTAGTGAGATGGCGATCTCACTGCTATTAGACGATCTATGCCCGTAGCGAGGATCAATGGTCCACTGAGTACAACGCCGACCACTGATATCGACAACATGTGGAAGCATTGAGCTTGAGTGCTGGTCACTGAAGTTCTTATTGAAACTCTTGGAACTCTTTGATTTTTTTTGAAAACTATCATAACTCTCCGAAACTCTGGAAATTTCTTTCTCTCTCTCTCTCTCTCTCTCTCTCTCTCTCTCTCTCTTTCTCTCTCTCTCTCTCTCTCTTTCTCTCTCTCTCTCTCTCTTTCTTTCATGCTCTATCCGGAAACATACAATTTGCATACAGATGTGTTGCAAACACGAAGTGAGAACTTTGATGTAATGCATCCGAAAGACAATGAAGAGTTATCAAAATATGGCATGGCGAGCGGAGACGTCTGGAAGAACGTTGATAATTTGCGAAAATTTGAACGTAAGTTAATGACAGAGAGGCGAGAAAAACTACTGATCGTATACTTTTAATCTCATCAAAACATGTATCTCACTTGCTCCGTGCGAAAGCCAGCACCATGATTCCATTGCCAGCTACTCCTATAAGTGCACAGATAAGAAAGAAGGTACCGATCCAGAAGAGTCTAGGATCGATGTAGTCGAAGAACATTTGTTACTGTAATTGATGGCTTCATCAATGAATAAACTGGCAAAAAAACATAAAATGGAGCTGTGGGAACTAATTTGGAATCAGTTGTTTCTGGAATGAATTACGAGTATGGATGTTGATGTTAGAAGAATTTAAACCTTCTATAATTAGAGTGAGTAAATCCAATTCGATGGAAACAAAGATCAGTGATTCAGACGATTTTTGAATGAACAGCTGCAAAAAAGTTGAATTCAATTTTCTCCAGACTTTTTTTTGTTGCATTTAATCACAGAACTGTCGGACTTCCGAAGAAGTAGGTTTATTGCCTTGCCTTTGCCAATTTATTGCCTTATGCCTTTGCCGAGGTGTGGGTGATATTTAGAGATTGAAAAGTTATCATTCTAATCATACTAAAACTTTACTTCATGGAAACCTTGATTATTTAGAGTACAGGAAAAAAGGTACAGAATAATTAAAAAAGGAAAATATTAAAATAAATGTTTGTTGTCTGTGTAAAACTAAAGTTTAGAATTCTTGAAGAATCTTTTCAAGGTAGTATGGAGTTATTCTTGTGTACACCCAGTTTGTCTTTTTTGTTTTCGACATGTAAATCATCATCTTATAATTATTGTACAGCGGTGGAAAAGTGAAAATATATTGAATACAAATGCATATGATAAAGATAGGTCAAAACTAGGTGCCTGTGTCATGTCGCACAATGACTTCAATCCTTATACGGTGTACCTACGTGCAGATTATGAATTTTCAATTAACTTGATGAGGTGTAACTCTAGACACATTTTTAGAACATGGAATTCAAGCTGATATACATACTCATAATCAGCATGCTTTTCATTCGAGAAGAAAAATAAACAAAAACTAAGGATTCTGAAACGTCAGGAACAAGTTTTTCGGTTGTTGACACTGGGTTTGATTGAAAACCGACACATGGGAGAAAAAAACTAGGTTTCTGTTTTTTCTGGTATCCATGATGTGCTTTCATTCCGTACAAGAACACAAACCACGTTTCGTGAATAGAATTAATGGCTTTAGAATTTCACGAATTGTGATATTTGTAGAAAAATATCTCAATGACGATTTTTTGGTTTTACGAATCTTTGGAACACAATCTAACTGAAAATTCATCCGCAATAGAGATTCTGACCTTTGATGACTCATTCGTAACGGCACTTTTGATGGTGATCAAGTGATGTAGAGATCAACTTTTGATCCCGGAATGAATAGAAACTGATATTGAGGTCATAGAGAATGTATGAGAAACACCGTGGGAATAGTATTTAAGCTTTCTTGGGAATAGTATTTAAGTGGGAATAGTATTTAAGCTTTCTTAACTTGTAAAGGTTAACTACTGTAGAATCATTTGGAAACATTCCCTAAAGCCTAGCATGTGAATGCTATCAGCCAGATAACGTGAAACAAATCGTTGATACCGGGTGTTAGGCAGACGGAAGGTGTCCACTGGAAAAGAACAACTCCTAATGAAGGATGAACTCACCAGCAGAATTTTCTGGAAACAGTTCCTTAAACTATCCGGATAGAAAAAATTTTACACAAAATTAGAAATTCATTTATAATTGGTAAAAAAAACATAACCCGTAAAAGAACTCGTATTAAAAAGGTGCAAAAGTAGGTTCTGATTACATCTCTTTTCTTTGGTCTCATGACTTCAGATGAATACTTCACAGAGACCATGTGATGTTTCAATTGCTGTTGGAAAAGTGTGGCTCGAATTGAGTCATGGGATGAAGATCCGAACATTTTTATGTGGAGCTCTTCAAAAAGGACGACTTCTGCGAATTCGACTCCACTTGTTGATTTTCCTTCATTCCGAAAAAATTTCGTATGAGAACTCTGTAGTCCGGGCTGGAAGAATGTTTTTCTTACAGTTATAAACTGTCGAACTTACTTCAACCAATAGAAAATCAACAGGTTCGAAGCACATGAAATGTTAACAGTTATTCCTGCGTACATTTTCAACAAATGCCGGAATTCCATGTCGTCTGTGAGGTTCATAGATACAGCATTAGCTGAGGAGCATACCATCCATCCCAGAAGCACCAGAAAAACGTGTGCTGCGATGGATCGGAAGACAGAGCGGAAACCAGTGCCTGGAAGATTCGTTCGCATGTCAGTAGGATGTGGAAATTTCCAGAAGTATTGATATTTTGTGAAGCTTAGTTTCATTCTTCAACCTTCATGCTCCAAAGATGTCAGAAACAATGATACAGTGTGTCCAAAAATAATTGTGATGGGTCTAAAAACTTCATAACTTTTTCATTCTTTGTTCTATCTCCTTGTCATGTTAGTATGTTTAAGTAGTAGTCATGAACATTGTTCTCACAAAAAATGGTATTGTTTTATGAGTGGGCTCCCGAGTTATGACAGCTAGAATGTAAAAACAGGTGTCCAGAAATAATTGTGAAATTTTGTTTTTTCTCAAATACAAAACTCGGACGATTTAAAGTTGGAGAATTGTTGTAAATGGTACAATGAGGATTGATTAAGTCGAATCACACCAGATTTGAAGAAGTTATATTGTTCTGGAAGTCCGGAATTTTCATTTTTGTTCATTTTCTTACCGGAGCCGCGCAATAATTGTGAAACGGCTTTAATGGCGCTATAATTTTTCTCATTTATTCATATACTCTATTATCAATTTTTGAAGTAATAAAACGCATCAAAAACCTCAGTTTGTTTAGAATATGGATAAAAACTTCCTGATTTTGCACCAATCCCAAGATGTCGATGAGATGTTTTGATAAAAATTGAACTCTATTCAAGATGGACTATGATCAAATTGATCTGTCCGACGCGTCTAATGACGAGGCTGTTGTTTTAAGTGAAAATAAGATTGGTGGCGCTGATACAAGAAGATCTCAGAACAATTTGAGAAAATTGAATTCTCACTAAATCTACTTTTGGAAAAAATGTTTTATTTCTCATCGCAAAACATAACAAGAATCCTGTAGATTGTTTATTCATCGTGATAGAATCTATTCTGGAACAGAAAAAACAGAAGATCGTAGTTGTGAAGCTTTTTATACAGAAACGGATAGTTTTTTGAACATGCAGTTTTGGTGCCAATTCACTTTTTTCAATTTTGTGCTGGATTTTTTGAACCGGCGTCAATATTTTTTCTTTTTTTAATGAATTAACAAGCTCAACCCCAGACGAGTCAAGCAGAACAAATTGATCACAGTCCATTTTGGATAGAGTTCAATTTTTTAGCAAAACATTTCATCAACATCTTGAGAAATGTGCCAAATTTGGAGTTTTTTATACATATTCTAAACAAACCAAGGTTTTTGATGCGTCTTATTACCTTAAAAATTGATAATCAAGAATACGAATAAATAAGAAAAGTTATAGCGCCATTAAAACCATTTCACAATTATAGCCCAGCTCCGGTAAGAAAATGAACAAAAATGAAAATTCCGGACTTCCAGAACAATATAACTTCTTCAAATCCACTGTGATTCGATGTAATTAATCCTCATTGTAACATTTACAACAGTTTCCTAATTCTAAATCATCCCAGTTTTGTATTTAAGAAAAAAACAAAATTTCACAATTATTTCTGGACATCTGTTTTTAGATTCTAGCTGACATTACATGTTATAACTTGGGGGTGCACTCATAAAACGATACCATTTTTTGTGAGAACAATCTCCATGATTATTAGTTCAACATACTAGCATGAGAATGTCATAAAATAAAGAATGAAAAAGTTATGAAAGTTTTTTACCCCTTCACAATTATTTTTGGACACACTGTATTATTGAAATGAGTCAAATTTTCAAAGCCGTTATGAAAAAAAACCTGAAACCAGATTTACAGGACTTCTTGACGCTTTTAGCCAAAAAATGAAGTGTGAAAACAGTTTGATTTTCATTTCGAAATTATCATAAATAAATACAAAAAAATTTAGTGAAAATAGAAGACTCAAAACGTCGAAAAACTCCGGAAAATAAAGTCCCTCCTTCAAAAATGATTTTTACTCATGAAAACTCACTGATCCTCGCAGTTCTCAACCTCAAATAGACTAGAACATAAACAGTAACGACCAAGAAATACGTAATCGCATGGGCAACAGTAATAATTCTCCACGAAAGACCATCGAATCCGCGTGGATGTGCGCAAACCGTTATTTCTTTCCTGAAAGTGTCAGATACTGCATAAAGAATATTAATACTTACTCGTTGTTCTCCAGAACTTTAGTGAAAACACTTATACCAACGACTGTAATAGAGAAAAGAACCGGTAGTGCCAGAAGTTTGGCGAGGTAGGAACACTTTTGTACATGGAAGGAACGGTATCTGAACAGCCTCTCTCTCTCTCTCTCTCTTCCCCCCTCTCTCTCTCCGTCTCTCTCTTTCCCCCCCCCCTCTCTCTCTCTCTCTTTTTCTTAACTCACTGAGAAGGATACTTCACAGCAATGAACCGATCAACTCCGATTGCTAAGATCAGTGGAGGAGTTATGGAAATTGCGAAAGACGGTATGAGAATCGAATAAAAGCATTGCGACCAGGTCATGTGTACTGAAGTTTTCCTTTCCCATCATTATTGTGTAAAACTCTTACAGTCGAAAAACACTTCAAGACTCAATGGAACGTGCCCGAGTAGATGTATACCGTCGAAGATGAAAGTGAGTGCAATCATTATGTGACATGGGGTCCACAGCTTCCTGAACTCTCGGGACTTTCAGAAAGACATAAGAAAAAACCCACAAAAAGAAACAATGAGGAAATGAGTCAGTCTCTTTTTTTTGAGATCAAATTTGATACTACTTTTCAGTTTGAAAAAAGGTTATGAACATTTCAAATTTTGAAAGTGACCAGTTTTGGATAGTACTACAAGGCTCTTGCAGGACCAATTGGATCCAATCTTCATCATTTGAAATCAATATATTCGAATCTATTTTTACACAGAGTTGTGAACAAGCTGTTCTGAATTTAATAAAAATTACCTGTTCCTACCAAAGCAGACTAACAATATCCCATTACCGATCAAGCCAGAAATCGTGCATACTGTATAGAAAATTCCAATGTAGATGAACCAATGTCGTTTCGGGTCAGTGCTTGACATCATAGACTCTGAAGACGCATGACCTAGTGAATTATGAATGATGATTAGCGCCAAGTGGAACTTTAATCACTAGGAGTACTCCATAATTTTCCCAAAATGTGGGTGAGAATACTCGAAGTGAGGGGCTCTGTCAAGAATAGAACATTTACTCTGCTAATAAAACACTACTTGCAATCAATTGAAAAAATGTTTGAACAGCCACTGAGAAAATAAGCATGGACATGTGTTGGGTTCCAAGGTTCAAATTATTGCTTGTTATTCACTTCATACTATAGGCAAAGAAATAAATAAAAAGGGAAGAAGTCAGACTGTAAGCCTTTAATTATTAACAGCACAAATGAGCTTGAAAATAAATTTTCGATAATGTGGCTGCAAAATAGTGCCGATGCGCTTATTACGGGAAACACTATAGACAAAGATTTTTGGTTTTGTCATTCTCATCTTACGTCTGACGTCATTCATCTGTTCAGATTATATACTACAAAAGTGTTTCGCAACGAAAAACCCAAAAACATGAAGAAGATGAAATAACACTTGGTCACATGTGACTGCAATTATCTAGGATTACTATGACGTTTAATACCACCACGAAGACATTGTAGAAGAGGAAAAGATCATTGCAGTATGGCTTCTGAACAACAAGAATGTATCATGACACATTAAGTTCAGAAGATGACTTCAGAATTTGGCAACAAGAAAGATGAGACAGCACTGCACATGTGCTCTTCACATCTCTTTCCCACGGTTGGAGATCGTCTTACCCGCGTAAAAGAGGAATAAGTCCAGTTTTGAGTTCAAGAAAGTTGCGAAAGAGTGGAATTCGTCACATATTGTAGTGGAGCGATATCACTTCTAGCGGAAATTGAAGTCTCTTTGTAGTTTCTAGTTACTCAAACACAACTGAATAAACGAATTTTACGATCTATTAATATTATTACCAAAAAAGCATATTAACAAACTAAAAAATTAATTTGACTGACTCATAACTGAAACGTGACTTTTTATGTAATTGATGTACTTAAGCTTCGAGAAATCGAAGTTAGAAATTGGGAGTGAAATAATCAAATGAGAAATAGGGCGTTCATTTACAAATGCTACTCTCCAAGAACATAATACTTCTGAAGTAGAAGAGAAGTGCCATTTGATGATGATGATGGGAAGTGTCAAATACATTGAAAATAAGGAACGAAAAGATCACAAATCCGATTAATATGGAGATTGTTGGGGGGGGGGAAGAATGGTGTAGCTTATGCAGTTGTATTATTGACTTTTTTGTGGTTTGCAAACTGTGAGAACAAATAATTAGTGGAACGTCACAAGTCGAGTGGCGAGTGCAGATAGACATAGAAGAGATACCAAAACAACTCTGAATGTTCATGGAGAACTTTCATATTCACAGAATCATTTACTTTAAATTAGGGAAACGCATGTGAAAATTTTTTACAACGATGGCAACACTTCTGGGCGCTCTAACATGGACATAATGACAAATTTCACGAAATGCAATTGTTGAATGGTCTATACTCCGGTTTTGTTATTTTTGAGCAAACTCATTCAAGCTTCTGTTAAATTATACCAAATTAAACATGAGCTAAAACTCATCATCACAGATTTGATACGAACTCATCACAGAAAAAGGAAACTATAAAATTTGGGTATTTAAGTGAGTTAAAAAGCTCCAATCGACTATAACGATGCATAAGACCTCATTCTCAATCAAATTCCAAAACTTTGATCGTTTTCATAAAAACTTATTGAGTCAGATTCATATTTCCATTCAGAGTCAAATAATTCCGGTGAGGCAAGAAAACTGATTTTTATGCTGTTGATTCAAACTTGGAAGACTGGTTTTCACATCGTTGTGTGAATTCTCTATTTACAAACTTTACAGTGGTTCAACGTAACCAAGCAAGACAAAATTAATCCATACATTCATCAAGTAATAGTGATCAAGTTGTTGGATTTTGTCGGAGCAATAGATCTTCTATGGGTAGTTGTGGCAGATGGCTCGAAGATTGTGCTTGACACTGATTGGATGCCCAGCAGAGATCGGATGATCTCTCTGTACTCCGCACTGAAACATGGATTTTATATTGTATTATTGGAACATGCACTCACTTCAGAAAGTAGAATACGAATACATTGATATTTTTTTTTTTTTTTTTTTTTTTCCGACGCTCCGCGTTGACGCTGCCTGTCTCGTTTTTCTTTTAATTTTAATTTCCAATTTTTCACTTTTTCCGGTCTTCTGACTGATTGTTTGTTCCTTTTCTCTGTTTAGGATCATTATTCAATGGTTGGGTCATCGAATGAGCCCTTGCTCGCTGCTGATAAAGGTCTCTCACGGAAACGCGGGAATAGCCAAAATCTGGCAGTCAAAAATGGTGCCGGTTGCTCCAACGTCTCCCCATCTTTTTCCCCTCGGAGAAAATATCTTCGTTCGGGATATTTGAGGGGTCGGGTTGCAGCAACAGGCGGCATAAAAAAGAGTAAGGCGTCTATGACCGCAAGCACTCCCCATGCCAGTTCTCTCAAAGGACAACTCCTTCTTTCAAAAGAGAACAACCTTTTGCTTGAGGATAAAGTAAGGAGTCTCACTGAGGCTCTCGCTTGTTCTGAAAGCAAAATTGAGGCTCTGGAGAAAGAGGTGTTGTTCCTAAGGGAGAACACTCTCCAAATTAACAGGCTCAACGTGAACTTGAGCGAATCCTTGAAATTGAGCGAAGCGAGGTTCATGAACCAATGCTCTATTGCTTCTCACGATCAGTGTGAGCAGATGGACATGGGTGCATCAACCACGGCCTCAACTAAAGGATCGCCAAGAAGTTTGGTGTTAGACCAAGCACTTGCCTCTCTAGAGGCTAAGCGTTTGGCAGAGCAAATGGCCAAAAAGGCTTATTTTGCTGTTGTCGAGCGCCTAGCCGACACTAGAAATGAGGTAGGTGCCGAAGCTGACACCAAACTCATCAATGAAGTATGCCGAAAAGTCGGGCTTCAGGATGAGTTAGTGACGTGTTTTCGCCATAATCCAAAAAAACCGTCAACATCTCCACGGGTCCTGAAGGTAAAGTTCACTTCAGAGGAGGCTCGTAACAAATTCATAGTTACCGCCTTCAAACCTCTGAGGGAACTTTGCTTTGAGAACACCAAAGGGGTCATGTCGGCGCATGCAAATGCTCCACCTCCTCGCCTAAGAAGAGACATGACGCAACCGGAACTCAACCGATTGTACGAGTTGCGTAAGTCCGTCTTCAAAAAAAACGAGGAGGCTGGGGTAATTCGCTACGCTGTACGTGACCTCAAGGAGATTAGACTGGTTCACGAACGTCCACTGGCTCCTTCTAAGACCGGTGACAAGCGTGCCACTTCAGCTAACTAGGGACACTGCCTGCCAACTGATTCATCATCAGACAGCTCGGCTTTGTCTCTTGAAATAAAAATCGTTTGTTGTAACATTAGAAGCATTTTAAATACAGAAAAGCTGAAGTTGGCACTGGCACTTGTTCCTACGTACTTCATTGACGTATTGGTTTTGACTGAAACATTCCTTGACGAGTCGATCCCTGACTCGTATATACACTCCAGTTTACAAGAACTAGAAATTGATTGTGACTTTCTGAGATGCGATCGTCAACCTAATTCCAAGAAAACTAGAGGTGGTGGTGTTATCGTAATCTATAGATCGAATATTCCTGTCTTCGAGGTTGCCTTGCCGTGTTTAACCCAAAACTATGAATCCCATTTTTCTGACTCCATTGCCTTCAAGATAACAAACCATCTTTTTTATGCAATTTACCGCCCTCCCTTTACTAACGCAGAACAGCAAGATTTTCTCTTCTCAAAGATTCTCAATAACTCTTCATCTTTTAAGAATCTTAGCTCAGTTACAGTCTTAGGTGATCTGAATCTCCCTAATGTGAAATGGGTCCACAGCTCAGAATTTATTTACCGCTGTAAATCATTAGTAGAGTTAGTTAGATTCTATTCCCTTTCACAGATAGTAGGTTTTCCTACTAGACCTGGTACAACTGGTCATGGTTCTTTTCTTGATATTCTTTTAACATCAACACCTTTCTCCTTTACCACCCCAATTAACTTAGGTGGCTTTTTAGCGTCCGATCATATTGCCTTCGAGACTAAGTTCTCAATACCTAATTGCAAAATTACACCTACACATAAAACTTCTAACCTAAATTTTATTAACATCAAGAAATGCAATTATGATAATGTTAATAGAACAGTTGCTAATGTTGATTGGGCATGGTTCTTTGGGCACTTTACAGATTTGGATCATAAATACGAAAAATTTGTTGTTTTCTTGGACTCTGTTCTGATCGAAAATTCCCCTGTGTCAAAAAGAACTGATAAACCCAAATTGACTTTCTTAAATGTTAAATCTAGAATTCGTAGACTAAAAGTACATTTGAAAAGCTGCCATAACGCAACTTCTAAAAAACACAAAACTTCCAAGCTAAAAAGTCTCAAAAAATTTCTGCGCAAATGCACAATCGAACAAGATCAAAATATCTTTAAGGATTTCTCATATCAGAAATTTTGTACTTTCATTTCTAACCGTATAAAAACTAAGAAATTCTCAGAAAAATTCCTACTCTCCTCTGACGGCACCATAACAACATCCAATACAGGCAAATGTGACATATTTGTATCTGAATTTTCAAAGAGCTTCCACTCCTCTAACACCAAAACTCCTCATGGCCCTTACGGGAAAGATTCGGATGCCCATCCAGATTTTAGTCCCCACATTTTGTTCGATATAATGTCTAAGTTAGAACCCAAAATTAACTTCTCACTGAACAATATATCACAGTTTGTACTTAAAAAATGTGCAGTATCTTTAGCCTTACCTCTTTCTATTTTATTCACAGAGGCTTACAAATCAGGTCATTCGTTCAAAGCTTGGAGAACATCTTTCATAACACCAGTATTCAAGAAAGGAGACCGTTCCAATCCTGGAAACTATAGGCCGATCTCCATTTCAGATCCAATTTCTAGAATCATGGAAAAAACGGTAGCCTATAACATTAGGATGATGTACACCGAACTAATTTCCAAAGATCAGCACGGGTTTCTAAGTGGTAGATCCTGTACTACTCAACTCTTACAGTTTTCCAATCACTGTACTAATCTCATTTCTCACTCTGGATGGGCTGATGTAATCTACCTTGATTTTGCAAAGGCTTTTGACTCTGTGCCTCACACCTTTTTAATCCATAAACTTCACACATATGGAATGCCTTCCCTTTTAATCAATTGGTTCGCAGCTTTCCTTAGAGATAGAAAAGGATTTGTTAGACTTAATGGACAAATATCTTCCGAACACGTCTCTACTGTTAGCGGCGTACTTCAGGGCACAGTCACCGGCCCCCTTCTCTTCCTTCTTTTCATTAACGACATAACTGACTACATCAACGATAACAAAGTCAGAGTCTTTCTTTTCGCTGACGACGTCAAGCTAGTCTCAAACGATTCTACCTCATTACAATCTGCACTTAATGCTGTCTCTGAGTGGTGTCATGATTGGGGAATGACTATTGCACCGCACAAATCGCATCTTCTAAGGATCGGTAGCCCACCATCTCCTGTTAGATACCATTACCGAAATTCGTTATTAAATCAAGTAACTCAGATTCGTGATCTTGGAATTTTGGTTGACAATCGCTTAAACTTCAAACCTCATATTAATAGTCTTAATGCTCTTGCAATGGTCAGGGTTCGACAACTCCTCAAGGTCCTCAAATTTTCCACGACTGCTCCATACTTCAGAGCCTTTAATGTTTTCGTCATGCCAATACTAATGTACTGTGTTGAAACTTTTGCCCCTCCACTTTCTTCAAAATCTGCAAAGTTACTAGAGCAGCCTCTAAAATACTTTTCCCGTATAGTATTTTGTCGTTTGAATATAAAATTCTCGTCCTATAGCCATCGACTCTCTGTTGCAGGCTGTTCTAGTATCTTCCGAGAAAGAACTAACCGTATTTTATTCACTCTTGCCAAAATCTTGTTGAAACTAACGTATTACCCGAATTCGGATCACTACATTAGACTGAGCCAATCTCAACGTCGACCTTGGTGTATTTCTCTTAACCCTTCCATCAACAGTTCCTTTTTGTCTTTTGCGGTACCTATATGGAATCGTATCTGTCATTTACTTCCGAAAGAGTTGAAACTGGGGGATGTGAAAAGAATCGTTAAATCTATTCCTAACGCGAAATTATTCATCGACATACCCCAGTCTCTACTCTGAATGTGGCCATCTTGGCCACCCCATTCTTCTCATTTCTAAGATTAAGAGAAATTTCACTCAACCTCTCATCGATGGATCGTGACGCTATGCCTTGACGACTCACAACGCTCTCAAAGGCTCGGTGACCGCAGTTCCTCATTCGATCGATGCCAGTTCATAAATTTCTATTTATCCATTGTTTGGTATTATTCACCCTTGTTATATTAACTCATTGGAACCTCTAAATTACGGTCATATACAACTTGACAGATTGCTGGATAGGATCGTTCTAAATACCCTGATCGAACTACTAACACCATTGTTCTATCAATACTAACACCAGTATTTAGTTCTTTCCTTTCTGGTACCCTGGCAAAGTCTTGTTTATCTCTGAAGTCAATTTTTTGCAAAAAATGCTACACTGTCCTGACCGGAGCAGTTTCTGAAACAGGTTCTAAGAGTCACCACATTCCCTTATTTGTTCGAGCTTTAAGCGGCTATTGCTGGCCGTTGTTGAAGCTTAAGTATTTTTATTCGTTATGAATAAATATTATTATTAAGTAATAGTGATCAAGTTGTTGGATTTTGTCGGAGCAATAGATCTTCTATGGGTAGTTGTGGCAGATGGCTCGAAGATTGTGCTTGACACTGATTGGATGCCCAGCAGAGATCGGATGATCTCTCTGTACTCCGCACTGAAACATGGATTTTATATTGTATTATTGGAACATGCACTCACTTCAGAAAGTAGAATACGAATACATTGATAGCACATGCGGTGTTGACAGTGATTCCAGCATACATTTGAATTATTGCGGCGGTGAATGAATCGTCGGTGATGGTGTATGAGAAGGTGTTGGCGATTATTGTTGTCACCCAGCCGAAAACCACATTGGCCACTGTCACTGCGATAGATTTGAATACTGACTTCATTCGGTCACCTGCAACGTTTTTTATTATTCGTTCAGTGAAAAATATAATTCCGAAAAACATGTTTACTTCAAAAAAAGATTTTATAAATAAAGTACTCTGAGTAGTCAAAAGTCATTTTTTTAATCTGGAAAATATCCCATAGTTCTCAATGAGGCTGAAACTTGATGATTTCGGACATACACTTTTGATCGTCACTGTTGTTGACAAAAACAACTTACTCATGCCAGCGTTCTTCAGTCCAAAGTATACTTTCCAATAAACAACAATAACGAAAATATAAATGAAAATACTACTGTAGATAAAAGTCTCCCATGAATAGTCATTCAAAGCCAATGGATTTGCACAAGTTACTCGACTAAAATTATTTTCAAAGAATCACTGAGAATTTTTACGTTGTTTCCAAAGGATCCCTTGCAGTGTATCCAAGTGCCAAAATAAGAACGACATATGCAAAGGGAAACAACATCTGTCCTGCTACATAGAGCTTAGGTTCATGCTGAAACAGTCGGTACCTGAAGATTATTGTTCATGTTTGCATAGGTTGTGAATCTCACTTTGAAGGAAACTTCACTGCTATAAGCCTATCTATCCCCATGGCTAGGGCTAGGGGTCCACCGCTAAGAACTCCGGTTAGAGGAATGATCAGAAGGTAGAAACAGTCGGATTGAGAACTTGTTTCTGAAAATTTTAGATTTAAAAATTCCAGACACTTATATATTTTCGCCTGCGGTGCACTGGTCCATTTAGGTTCATGAACAACTCACTATCAGCAAACAGCTCATAACAGAACGGAAACTGTCCGGATAAATGCAACAAGTCAGCAAAGCAAGTCAATGATATCAGAACATGACATGGTGAACGCAGTCTTCTGTAAAATTTTGTCACGACTAAAACAGGCTACGGCACATACTTTGATCTGATGAAGCAGAGGACCATGATGAAGTTACCGACTACGCCGATGACTGAAGTTGTGAGGAAATAGAATCCTAACGGGAGGATCAAGGGATGGATGTAGTCGAACATCTCTAGAACATTGGGAATGAACACTGCCAAAGTTTGATATTGTGAAACGGAATTCGGAACAGATCTCAAGAGTCAAAAGTTAGAATATGAACAGGTTAATTCGAATTTATAATTCAATTTGGAATGATGTTGGCCAATTAAACATGAAGTCCGATGTTTTTCACCGTGTATGTGTTTATATGAGACGTTTCACGAGAGAAACGACCGAAAAGTGTGCTAGGCTCTCCGTGGACCAGGTTAGCTGAAATTTTGTGTACAGGTAGATTTCAGTGCGCTGAATCCAAATATGTCAATTTTGTTTCATTTGGTCCTGCCAGAGTCTCGCAGTACTTGCACAAACTAGGCACTTTTCAAACTTTCGACGTTCATAACTTGTTTCATGCTTATTTTCGAGAAGAAATAATTTGAGAAAAGATGGACACAAACATGAAGAATCGATAAATTTGAAAAAATCCGAAATTTATTGATTGATTTCGGCGCTACAGTTTTTTGTTCATAACTTTGTTCATATATCCGCGCGGCCTTTTTTTATTCTTCTGTTTGAAAGAGAAAAAAATACGCTTCGATTGAGCACAAATAATCAAAAATTCGTTTTTCTAGTGAGTAAGTTATGTACACTTGAAAAAAACATTTCTCAGAAGTGCCCTTAAGAGTGACATTTTGAACTTTTTTCCTACTTGAATCATACTTTTACCCTTATAAATTAGCAAAGAACTCAAAATTAGCGCACGAATCCGTAGAGTTCTTGAGATACAGTACTCACTTTTTCCGTTTTTGAGCAGGTTCACGGGGATTTATCTCAAAGACTACTAAAACAAACTAGTTTTTTCAAGATTGAATATCATCAAAAAAACCTGAGTCTACAGCAATATCAGAATCGTTATGTATCCCGTGCAAAAATAAGAAAGTGATGACGGTTTAAAATAACCACACAATTGATGATATTTTACGTTGTTATGAATCTTCAAAAGTCACCAATACTTATTTGGTTTGTAACAATTGTGTGCAGTGAACACACGCGCAAATGTCCATGGGACGCATATGCGCGTGCGGTGTTCACATGCATGCATCGATCGATAAGTATTGTCATTCATCTTATTGTATTATTTCTAACTTCATTCCTTTCCCAAATCATTATTTGTGTTGTTATTAATTATTATATTTGCAGGCCCGCACACCTGCGGGTTCTTGTTCTACGGTAATAAAGTAATATATCAAGTTGATCGTGTCCTGTACTGGTTTGACCCAAGAGGTATCTGGAAGGCATTCGTCTTTATATGGTGATCAAAGCCGCCCGCAACTGAACCATCAACACGGCAGAAGCAAGGTATTTTTGCAATTGAAAAATAAAGAAAAGACTCAGAAGAGCACCAAAAGAGCGAAATTAATCGCCAAAACAAAACGTTCCAACTCATTATAAAGTGGGAGGTTTTTGTTTTATTTTTTCGAATAGTATTCGTCATACCTGATCGATAGCGATTTCGATTAGGTCGTTGACGATACTTATTCACCAAAAGTCCTATTTGAGGGGGCAGAGCCGAAAAAAAAAGAAGCTCAGAAATTAAAAAGAAAAGGTATCAAAGCATACCAATCACATTTTTGACGAAAACCAATTGATTGTTTCTCCGTTACGGCAAGCTACGAGTATCACGGGATACTCGCCTAGACTTGAGTAGCGTTCCTTTTTTGTTGTCTCTCCGTTACGGCAAGCTACGAGTATCACGGGATACTCGCCTAGACTTGAGTAGCGTTCCTTTTTGTTGTCTCTCTGTTACGGCAAGCTACGAGTATCACGGGATACTCGCCTAGACTTGAGTAACATTCCTTTTTGTTGTCTCTCCGTTACGGCAAGCTACGAGTATCACGGGATACTCGCCTAGACTTGAGTAACGTTTTTGTTGTTGTCTATCTGGTGTGGAAAAAAAAACTGTCCATCTGGTGTGAATAAAAAAAAAAAAAAAAAAAAAAGATGGCGGACGATGATCAGAAGCCGTACTCAAAGAAGTACCTGAAAATCGTCAAAACAAGACACACCAGATGCGTCAACACCATGAAAGCACACGCCGAGGGATGGCTCAACATCCTCAGAGAAGAGCAGAAGTGCACGATCAGCGACGGCACACAACAACTCAGGCGTCGCGAGGAGCTGATCAGAGAAGGAGCCGAGGCAAGCACCAAACTCCTCGATGCATTTGAGGAGTGGATACGTTGGGCTGAGACGGAGAATGAAGAATCAGAACAAGAAGATATTGACCAACGCTTGGACAGCATGGAAGACGTCCAGCACCAACTCTCGGCGCTACGCATCGAACTGGTCCGCAGATCCAACCAAACGGATACAACGAGACCCAAAGATGCCGACGCCCTTGAAGCCCGATCGCAACAACGCCCAGAAGAACCCCACCAATCGGAATCCGTGCGACCAATCCGACAACGCTACATCCGGGATCCGGAACTCGAAATCCCGATGTTCGACGGAACAGACGCTACATGCGAATTTAGCGTATTTTGGCGACTGTTCGAACACGTCGACAAAGAACCTACGTCCGACACAGTGAAAATGGGAATATTGCAAAGCCGACTCTCCGGAATGGCACGTCGACAGTTTCAGAATCTAGGAACGGACGGCCAAGAGTACGACTTCCTGAAAGAGCGGTTAAAAGCAGTATACGGGCACGCGGAAGACCGCGCTGAAAGACTGAAACGCCAGTTTCGAAATACCAAACTGGAAGGTTCATCCACAACGGACGAGACTGCGCTACTCCAACAAATGAACAATCTGGTGTACAGAATGAAAAAAGAAGGAATAGAAGTAAACAACGACAGTTGGAGACACGAGTTGCTCAGCAAGTTCTCGACGGCCACGATACGCGAAACAGCGAGAAAAGAAGCTCAAGCTGGAGGAAATCGTTGGTCAATGAACGACATGTTGAACGTCATCGAGACGACAATACGAGAACTCACTACCATGAAGCGGATAGTCGACAAGTGCCAAAGTGGGAGAAGAGAAACGAATAGACCCACATGGACTCCAAACCCGCAGCGAGAAACCAACTCGCAACCCAATTCACCAAGAGCAGCAGAAGTCTCGCCGACAAGACAAGAAAGGAATGTCAGGTTCATGGAACTGGAAGATGAACATCCTCCGATCAGCCGCGATGAAATCACGTCTACGTTCGAGCCGGAATCTGGCGGCGTTCAGACATCGGTGATTACATCGTATCACGCTCATGATACCAAAAGAAGAATGACAGCACTGAGCTACCTCCCAACAGCATCGGTTGCTATTCTCGACAACGGTGAAAGCAATTGGGCGAAAACGAGCGCCATCATTGACTCAGGATCGACGCATTCCATCATTGATGAATCCTTCGTCAAAAAGATGGGACTGTCAACAAGAAGAATAAATGAAACGTGTTTGAAAACATTGAGCGGCAAAGAAGAAAGCTTCAAAGAAGTCGCCGCACTCATTATGGAAGTGAAAGGAAGAGCAAGGAAGGTTGAGATGCTTATAACGAATCAATTGAACTCACCTGTAAAGAAAGCTCCACTTTCGAATGAAGACCGACAATATCTGAAAAACCACATGTTGTCAATCAACGAAGACGTCTGGAAGACAGAGGTACGACCAAACGTACTCATAGGAAATGATCTGATCAGACTGGCAATAGAAGACACGGGCCCAGTCAGAATACTTCCGTCAGGACTAATTCTGCTAGACACCGCGTTCGGTTACTCAACACAAGGAGCTCCAAACGCAATACAGTCAGCAAAAGAAACGAAAGTGGATCGATATCAAGAATTCGCCCAGAGACCGACAAAAAGGAAGGGGGGCAAGAAAGAGAATTCCAACGTACGCCCAAGAAAGAAACAAAAAAGAACGTCCACAGTCACGACAAGATCGGACCAACAATGGAACCGGCCACATCACGAGGCTCCGAAGAATGAAAGCAAAGAAAGCGTTCCATGGTACGAACGAGTATCATGGACTAGAATCCCACGAAGCAAGATACTGGAACGAGCAAGACAAGAAGATGAACAGAAGACTCGCATCGGTAGAAAAGATGAAGAAAGGAACGCTGGTTATGGAGGTCTCACTCCACGTATCTCAACAAGAAGAGGCGCCGTGCCAAATCCAGCTCATTATGAAAATTGATTGATATTATTAAAAAAAATGAAAAAAAAAGAAAATAAGAAAAATGCAAAAAAAAAAAAATAAGAAAAATGCAAAAAAAAAAATAAAATAATTAATTTGAAAAAAAACGTTTGAACCGAAAATCCGAGATTTTTTCCGCATCAGGAGCCGGGAAGATGGCGCACACAGCCGCAAAGTGATCGGAGGTCCTCATTCATCATTAGAAGGACCAACTCGTTTCGCGCCAAGAAGGACAAAGAAGACAGACCAACAATAACGAAGACTCTGGACCGTGCACAACGTGAACATCCTCCAGCTTCATCGAGGAGGGCCGGAATGTGCAGTGAACACACGCGCAAATGTCCATGGGACGCATATGCGCGTGCGGTGTTCACATGCATGCATCGATCGATAAGTATTGTCATTCATCTTATTGTATTATTTCTAACTTCATTCTTTTCCCAAATCATTATTTGTGTTGTTATTAATTATTATATTTGCAGGCCCGCACACCTGCGGGTTTTTGTTCTACGGTAATAAAGTAATATATCAAGTTGATCGTGTCCTGTACTGGTTTGACCCAAGAGGTATCTGGAAGGCATTCGTCTTTATAAAAGAAAAGGTTGTTTTAAGAGAATGAATTTTAATCCAGCAGAAAATTCCTACTTTCAGATGTTGAAACTGCAAATTTATGAAAAGTGGCAAATTTTAGTCTTCAAAGATGGTTTCGTTCACTAAAATCAAGACCATTCGATGTAAAATTACTTTCTGAAATCAAAAAAGTTTTAGAACATTAAAAATGAACCAGAAAAATAAACCAGAGAATTAAGGCAAAAGCATCAAAAAACGCATGCAGAAAAAAAGTAGAAACGAAAGACGAGTACTGTAAGTACGCTCTTCTCGTTTCCTCCTTTGCTTTTTCAATCCGATTTCTTTGTTTCTCGTCTAATTCTGCTCTATCTGGTCCTTTTTCAATGTTCTAAAACTTTTTTGATATCAAAAAATAATTTTACATCGAATGGTCTTGATGTTAGTGAACGAAACCATCTTTGAAGACTAAAATTGGCCACTTTTCATAAATTTGCAGTTTCAACATCTGAAAGTAGGAATTTTCTGCTGGATTAAAATTGATTCTTTCAAAACAACTTGAAAAACACGATTGTTACAAACCAAATGAGCATTGGTGACTTTTGAAGATTCATAACAACGTAAAATATCATCAATTGTGTGGTTATTTTAAACCGTCATCACTTTCTTATTTTTGCACGGGATACATAACGATTCTGATATTGCTGTAGACTTAGGTTTTGTTAATGATATTCAATCTTGAAAAAACTAGTTTGTTTCAGTAGTCTTTGAGATAAATCCCCGTGAACCTGCTCTAAAACGAAAAAAGTGAGTACTGTATCTTAAAAACGCTACGGATTTGTGAGCTAATTTTGAGCTCTATGCTAATTTATGAGGGTAGAAGTATGATTCAAGTAGAAAAAAAGTTCAAAATGTCACTCTTAAGGGTACTTCTGAGAAACGTTTTTTTTCAAGTGTACATAACTTACTCACTAGAAAAACGAATTTTTGATTGTCTGTGCTCAATCGAAGCGTATTTTTTCTCTTTCAAACAGAAGAATGAAAAAAGGCCGCGCGGATATATGAACAAAGTTATGAACAAAAAACTTTAGCGCCAAAATCAATCAATAAATTTTGGAATTTTTTTTTATTTATCGATCCTTCATGTTTGTATCCATCTTTTCTCAATTTATTTCTTCTTGAAAATAAGCATGAAGCAAGTTATGAACGTAGAAAGTTTGAAAAGTGTCAAGTTCGTGCAAGTACTGTGAGACTCTGGCAGGACCGAATGGAACGAAACAAACATATTTGGATTCAGTGCATTTAAATCTACTTGTGCACAGAATTTCAGCTGAATCGGTAGAAGGAGAGCCTAGTGCACTTTTTGGCTGTTTTCGGTCGTTTCTCTCGTGAAATGTCTCATATCATGGATTTTCTTGCTTAACATGTTGTTGTATCATTGTGTTTTGACCATGGGAATGAATTTTCATCATGAGTACAGTATCTCTGAATAGTATCTCGGAATTCCACGCAATTCAGGTGTGGAGTTTTCTCTAAAGACCATGTCCTAAACATCAAAAAACTGAAGGATAAAATTAGAAAGAATATTGGAGCAGGAGATTAAACTCGCCGGTAACTTGATTTATGGTGGTTCCCTCGGCCAATCTCCAAATTCTCCCATGAGACTGAAAAAATCTTGTTTCGGCGAGCATCTATCGGCCAAAAGTTTTTGAGCGATAACATTTCAACTTGGATACTTCTTCACTCAAAACTTTGTTGAAGGTATCATCGATAAAACCTTAACTGTGTTTTCCTTTACTCAACTCCTACTTCCGATGTTATTCGCGAGCCGAGAACCAAATCGCCTAGGGGAGATTGAAGATTGTGACCATGTTTTTGGGATCACTCGATTTGGTTCGTGAGAAACGACACGTGTAGGAAATTTCGAGAATGTAAGTGACAGAGACAAAGATGCCGACAAGACTTTTACATTTCGATAAATGCTATTTTCAAGAAGGAGCAAAATTGCTTGGATGTACGTAGATCGTAACAAGAATTTAAAATAGTAACAATTCATTCCATATTAAAATATGAGAAAAAATGAACAATGAATCTTATAGAAAGGGTTTAACTGAATTTGAGCAAGAAGACGGACAGATCTTCGAACCACGTGACCACATCACCAATATTACTGTGAGAAGCAAGCCGATCTTTGTACACTCACCAAAAAACAACTAAAGAACACTGAAGTCACACCAGATATGCGTCATATTAATTAATAGCCATTTTATGCTTACATGTTAGAAGTTGTCTCCTATTACGATTTATGATAACCAGCTACCCTTGCTATTGCTGGCATTGGTCTGGTCTTCTTTTGTTCATTACTGTTAATAAACATTCAAGTTAAAAAAAAGTGATAAAGTCAGTAATTCAAAAACCACTATAACCGACGAGTCGAACAATCAGTTAATTCATAGTTCCGCGGGATTCAATCAACCACTTTGTTTACCTGGACGTGAAGTAGAAGTCTGATTGACAAAAAACTCCATGTTTCGTGAACCAAATCATGAGAATTGCGATTTTTATGATACATAGAAGAGTAATGATGAGTGCTATGATAAGTTGTTACCAGGTTTTTTTCGAGGAAATTTCACAGTTCTCGACTGTGTTTCAAATTTTTGAAACGTTGTTTTATTCAGTTCCAAATGTGCCATGAAACTTTTTTTCATAATTCTAAATGTCAAGATATTCTGAACACATATGTATTGTCGAAGAATAAAAACAAAAATATTTGATGAGAAAACTCACAACTTTCCAGCTGAATGTAAGAATGACTGACAGATAATCAGAATCCCACATATCAGCAGCTCCTGACTGAACTCTCTCACGCCGATATCACTTTTCGTGATGAACATAGTTTGTGCACCACAAACTACTTACTTCCGAGTCGGATGAAGTAAGAATAATAAGTTTTATTCGTGAATCGCATCATCTTAAAGTAGAAGGCTAGTCAGCATGAAAGAAATTCTGGTCGCGAACGAAAAAAAACTGGAGTGGAGTATTTTTATTCATTAAAAAAACTATGGATGAAGCACGAAAAATTAGTGACAATTTTGCTTTGAAACAATAGAGAATGTGTGAAGTAATCTCTCTCTCTCTCTCTCTCTTTCTCTCTCTCTCTCTCTCTCTCTCTCTCTCTCTCTCTTTCTTATCATAAATCAAACGACAACGATCATTGTGTCTAAAATATCCCAATTAGAACCAGCATACTTTTTCCCACGACTACTGTGGCTTCTAGATGTCTGAACTTGACCAGAAAGACCAGGATCAGAATCTTTATTCCTTGAGCAAAACAATGTTGAGTTTCTCTTCGAAAGAAATTTTTCCGCTTTTCGAGTTGATAAAATTCCTGATCGTTGACTCGTCGCACTTTGGAGTGTGTTTCACTGCTGGGATGGAGCCTGAAGCAAAATATCTCAGTCTTTCAGATTTTTCTGTGTCACCTGAATAAAGAATATTCTCCCATTGAGTTCGGTCAACTGAGCAGGGAATTGCAGCTGAGAAACTGGATGTACTGAACTCTGCCTGAAAAAGAGTTGAAGTTTTCATATATCTCTGAACATCAATCAGTTTTCATCGTAGACTCCTCAGAATATAATTCTGAACTGCATAATCTAGCAGGACCAGATGAACCAAAGAAGACTTATTTCTCTTCAACTCGATGAAAATCAAAATCGCTCATGAAATGTTTACGACTACTGAAAGTTTATGAAAAGTAAAATGGACCATGTTTCTTCAGGTACTGCAAGATTCAGACGGAACTTTTTTCTACCTAAAAAAATTATCTAAAGACATGGATTCACACAGGATTTCAGAAATGCGCAAAATTTTATTTCAGTCAGTAATTCCGTATGTTGTATTTGTAGAACTTTGTCCTCACGTCTCAGATGAAGTGGTCAAAACTTTGCAAGAAAGATACTGTGGTGTTGACATCCTTTGAACTAATTGTATCACAAGTTTGTGAAAAGTATTCCAGTGGAATCTTTTTTTATGTACTTTTCAAACCAACCTTATGAGCAGCATCCAAAAGATCTTCCTTATTCGGTGAGTACTTTTTCCAGAGAATGTGACAAACTTCTGGCACTGGTAGTGGTGGGTTTTTTGGACGGGAGAACAGGCAGATTTGGCCTTTTGCTGTAATGTTTAGTCTTCTCAACTTTCTCCAGGATTTACTATCAAATGACATTCTCCCAGGAACGTCCTGACACCTCCACCCGAGCTGAATACAAAACAATCCTCAGAACGGACGTGGGAACACAGCCTCGTCACTTCCGTTAACTTTCCTTTTTTGAAAAAAGTCAAAGGAGTGGGAAAGTCAGAATGAATTTTGTCGTGAATAAGAATGGGAAGTGAAGACAAAACTTTCAAAGTTTTTAAAGTTAGATCAATGACTTCAAAGCCTGAAATAACTAATTTCGCGGTTGGTCTTTTTCTCCGGGAGTGAAAAAAGTACACCTAAAACAAAAAAAAACGCAAGGAAATTATTCCACGAACCTTCATAGATTTTCCTACAGAACAAAGTTGTTTAGGTCCTAACCCTGAATACCAAATATTTTTGATGGTGTGTTGAGGAACTCTACCAGAATTTCATCCAATTTTCAATGGAAACTCTCACCTGCCAAATGTGACTTCAATGCTCCGAAGAAGGTTGCGAAGTTTTCGATTTCATGTGAGATTTCATTGACGATAATGAGATCGAATTTTCCGAGCTGCAAATTCACTATAGAAAACAGAATAAAGAAAACAAAGGATATTTCTACCATACTCCAACAGTGAACAGAATCTTCAGAGGTACAAAACTCTCTGGCAAATCTGACATACTGCTCAACTCACACTGCTCAAATCATTGTAGTTGCTCTTGAAGTCAGTTTTGTGAAATGTCACATTTGCAGGCAGCACGATGTCAGGTTTCTTACCACGAGACGCCACAGTCAACCTGAATGAAATTATCACTACAGTATATGGACTACTGTACTTGCTCTGTAATTTCAATGTGGCGGGAACACGTCCTACACATTTGTGGACAGATGAAGACGTGTGCCGGCTACTATCGATACGCGTGCCTGCCTCAATCGAGACGCGTACCTGTCTCTGGAATTTCAATATGGCATGAAGGCAGGCACGCGTCTCGAATAGGGCAGGCACGCGTATCAATAGTCGCAGGAACGCGTCTTCATCTGTCCACAAATGTGCGACCATTTTCTGGACGCAATTGTGCTGCGTACCTGCCACATTGAAATTACAGAGTTGTTATGAGGATGGTTCTCCGCCAGCGTCAAAGCGAAGACACATGCTTCTTCAGAGACGTCAAGGATTGAAATGTTGTCTGATTTCCCGAGCTGGAAGTATTCAAATAAAAATTCAGAGATTTTCTATTACCTTGTCAAGAACCCATTTCCAAATATCCGGATGGTGAATATTCTCGAACTTCTTCATGTGTTCATATTGTTCTTTGCCGAATTTTACCTTCTAAAATATTTGAAATTCGTTTTTTTTGTAATGGAATAATCAAAACGTGTTTCAGATAGACTTTGGATTGCAGAAGTAAACACTATATGTTCCAAATTGGATTTGTTTTGAGTAAAAATAATTGTGATCAAGAATTGAGTCCTAACGAGCCTTTTCGTGTAGACATTTTCAATGATTTTTTTTTGAAAAGATTCAATTTTAAATTGAGGGAAAATTCGAGAATTTATCAAGATGATATCATTTTGTCTCGAAAAATTATTGAATCCTCTGAAGCAAGAGCTGTGATAAACTAGAAGAAAAATTCTTTGACTGGGAAGAATGAATAATTCACATTCCTGTTCAACTCATCATTCCTTTCTAAATGTGGCGTATACCGAGACCCAGAGAATCTATAACTCAGGCAATCAGAAATACGCAACATGATATATCAAGATACGTACGAGTTACGGAACTTCCATAAAAAACTGTATCTAGATATGCCAAATTAAGAACGAGATCTCAGGCAATCAGAAGTACGCAGAAAATCCGTAAAAAGACCTCTGTAATTTCAATGTCGCGGAAACGCTGCCTTTTAGCGTCCGGAAAATGGCTGCACATTTGTGGACAGAAAGATACGCGTGCCGGCTACTAAAGATACGTGTGCCAGCCCTATTCAATACGCGTGCCAGCGACTTTCGATACGCGTACCAGCCCTAATGTAGACGCGTGCCAGCGACTTTCGATACGTGTACCAACCCTAATGTAGACGCGTGCCTACTACAATCAATACTAGCGCTTGCCAACAAAATTCGAAACACTTTCTTACAAATTTATTATAAAAATACAATAACAAACAAATATACACTTGAAAACTTCAACACTGTTGTGGAGCAGCCCATTGAATGAGTAGTAGGTCGGGTACGAAACTGGGACAAGCTCCTTGGTGTGGACCGTCTCACGGCCGACGACTGGTTCGGGTGATGGTGGTCCGTATAGTGCGTGCCCGACTGTCGACTGAATCTGCAAGAATAATGATGATGAGAGGTTTACATTGAAAAAAAACATTAGAATTCTGTCAACTAACATTAATCGGTTTCGCAAAAAAAAAACGATATAAATGTTCTTTCAATTCTTGCGAATGAAAATTTCGTTTCCTTGATTTTATTCATGCTACGTTCCCCTTCCGCGTTTTTTCATACACAGCACATAATTCGATATCTTAATCATAATTAACTAAAATTTTAAAGAACACAATACTCCAAAACTTTGAGTGGACCGGCATTGGACCAATGGGCAACGGTCGTCCTGGACATCTGCCGCCCAATTATAGTCCGATGTCAATCCACCAAAAGTTTGGGAGTTATCGAGAATGTTTCTCCGAGATTTCAGAACCTGAATAGAAGTTATAAGTCAAAATTTACCTGTTCACTTTTCCCTCAGGAATCACAGTTACCCGGTACGACGTTCGGGAGTCGCTTTGATAACAGACTTCTGTCAGGGAAAATCTGCAAAATATTAATTACAATGAAACTATTTCCGTTACGAAAAACTACCAGAGTATTTTGTCTATCTATCAGATAATTTTTTCGAAAAAATCCGTTAAGAGATACTTACTTTAGAGATCCATTGTTCGCGTTGTCATGTGACGGCGTGGATCAGAAACTTCCAGGTTGAACATGTCGACCGACGTCAGGACAATGAGATGGGACCCATATTTATTTTGTCCTCTTGACCAGTCCTTAAAAACGAATTTAAAAAATCAGACCAAGATAATTGGTGGATGGTGGATATTAACATAGGATAATGTTTTGAAAACTACAAATTATTCGGAAAACTAACATTTTTTAGTTTAGCGTCTCAAAGCAAAATGAAGCATCAATTGTAATCTTGTCTACCTCGTAAAACAAACAAAGGCCTAAAATTTGGGGGAAATTCGGGATTTTTGTTTAGTCAGAGTCATGAAATACTGATGGAGATACTAAAAAATTCGAAGATAGTGTTAATATAACTTTTGACAAGAAATTATATGTTCTAAATTATACTTACTTCAAGATACAAGAATGGAAAATAGAAAAAATCAAAATAAAATCTAAGTTTGAGAACTGTATGCACCATTTGCAGTTTTCAGCGCGCCAGTTTCAAACGTTATTTTCCCGCTATCAACGTAGCTGCACAAGATGGCATTTGGCGTTCTTGTGCCAGCTACACCGTTGATGGCACAAAAACGCCCTTATTGTGCGCGTATCCTGCGACAAGTCACAAAGTAGCTCATAAAATGCTGCGTTTCCGCGACATTGAAATTACAGAGGACCATTTTTTTTTACGAATCTTCTCCTTAACTCTCGAAAAAGAGGCAAATGCTAGAGTTAGGGCAAAGATATGGAAGTTTTGTCTCGCTATGAAATTTAGTACGTATCATGCTATACACTCTGTTACTATAAAACAAGAACACCTATATTTTCTCATATTTCTCAGCTCATATTCAAGTTAGAACTATGCCACTCCACGAATGTTTTTAAGGAACAGAAACACTGTTTTTTGCTAAATATCAGCTGAATCGAACGATTGATTCAGAAGTTATAACAGAAAATGTCAAAAACAGAGTGTTACAAAAAAACAAGAACACTCAAATTACTGTAAGAAAAGAAAGTGTACGGTTGTCCAAACTTCATTTTTATTTTAATTTTCATCATTCAATAACTAATCAGTTATTTTGCAATGTATTGTGTGGTAAAAAACATCTCTCTGGTGCATTAAAAGATAAAATCCTGTCTTTTTGTAAAAGCTCGCTTGTCCACATGGAAAATCGCAAGAAAAATGGCAGGACAGCTCTGTGTGTACTTAAATATCTTTAAAAATGTAATTTACTATTCCAGCTTGAGCGTTGAAAAAATTGAATATTCTGAGTGATCGTGAAAGTCGTCTGATTATCGATAATGCGACTGACAACACGATTGGAGCGCGCGAATTCGCTGTCAAATGGCCTCAATCCATCTCTTCAACTACAGCTTCACAAATCTGTATTCAATCAAGCATGTAGAAATGTTTTTAGCTATTCTCAGTGCTCAGAAGAAACTGAGTATTAAATTTTCCGTTCGTGAAAAAAAACTTTGCAAGTCAGAGGTTCATCTGCACTTTCATTACGAGTGGAAAAAACGATGGAATCCTACCGTAACTTTTTCCAACAGCTTTTAAAACCGTCTGGTTCATCTAAAATTTTATTTTCTTGTTTAAAACTATCCCCTGAGAGCTGACTTCGTTTTTGGAATCGAACAATTCACTCAAAAAGTAACGTACCTTTTTTTCATTTTTTTTGTCGCGAACTCCAGTCAAGCGATTTTATGCTTTCGTGGTAGATGGGGTTCTTTTATGATTTGCTGACACTAGATTTATCTGTACCTCTTCATTCCGAGCCAAGCTGTAGTTGAAGAGATTGATTGAGACCATTTGACAGCGAATTCGCGCACTCCAATCGTGTTGTCAGTCGCATTATCGATAATCAGACGACTTCCACGATCACTCAGAATATTCAATTTTTTTCAACGCTCAAGCTGAAACAGTAAATTACATTTTTAAAGATATTTAAGTACACACAGAGCTGTGCTGCCATTTTTTCTTGCGATTTTCCATGTGGACAAGCCAGCTTTTACGAAAAGACAGGATTTTATCTTTTAATGCACCAGAAAGATGTTTTATACCACACAATACATTGAAAAATAACTGATTAGTTATTGAATAATAAAAATTGAAATAAAAATGAAGTTTGGACAACCGTACACTTTCTTTTCTTACAGTAATTTGAGTGTTCTTGTTTTTTTGTAACACCCTGTTTTTGACATTTTCTGTTATAACTTATGAATCAATCGTTCGATTCAGCTGATATTCGGCAAATAACATTGTTTCTGTTCGTTAAAAACATTCGTGGAGTGGCATAGTTCTAACTTGAATATGAGCTAAGAAATATGAGAAAATATAGGTGTTCTTGTTTTATAGTAACAGAGTGTATCTTGAGACATCTAGCCATTTCCAACCAGCGGCGGGTCCGCGACTGATTGAGGTTAGACTCACCAGGGAATGCCACGAACACACACTAAAATTGTACATTCTGACTGGTCTCCTAGGTTTTCGAATATGCTGAAGATGATAGAACAGGTCTCAAAAGTTGCTTCATCGACCTGGTTTTTGAGTTACGGTCGATGCCATTTTAACATGTAAATTTGGAAAAAATCGCGTACACCCTCGTTTCTGCCGATCAACGCAAGGGGTATCCTGAAAAAATGTGCTGCGATCGCCTAGTGGTTCTCAGGAAAGTAAAAGTAAATTAGATTCAGAAAAAAGTAAATTAGATTCACAAAAAAGTAAATTAGAATTGGCAGGATCTAATTTACTTTTTTGTGAATCTAATTTACTTTTTTATGAATCTAATTTACTTTTTTATAAATCTAATTTACTTTTTTATAAATTCTAATTTACCTTCTTACATGCAAAAAATCGCTCTGAAAGCCAATTTTAACACCATACTCGTATAATATCAATATTAAACATTCATCTACAGTAAAAGAACAATATTGACACAACGAATAGAAATTTTCAGAGAGGTTATAGCAGTAATCCAGTTCTTGGATCTGATTCTTCTGTTCTCGTCATCTGCAATGATGATATTTAGATCCACTAAACTTCGTTTTACTCACCCTAACTTTTTTCCGCTTCAATCAGAGATCGGGACATGGCATCACACAGTTTCTTCTCTAACGTGTTTGTTCCATTGCATAGCAGAACTTGAATGTTGACTCTGAAATTGATTTTTCAAATAAGCTATTGTCTTGGCGAGCAGTGTCATACAGAGTGCAGAGTTGAACAGACTTTTTCTCCGGATTGAGAAAAAATTCGAGACAAAGTTGTGCTTCAGAGCCCCTTTACTATTGAAAAATCAAAGTTTTCGGAACTCCGCTGTCTGCGTGACCTGCGGATTCATTTAAAATTTTCGCAGTACGTGATGTATCAGTATACATAACACGTTAATTTTGAAAGCGAAAAATCCATTGAACACCAAGAGCGCAACTGACTGCAGTTTTTTTCAAAACCATGGAAATTTTAATTCACTGCTAAAAAATCGAGAAAATGACTGCTCGCGGAAAGCGTCAAATTTTTAATTTTATGTGAGTACTGAATCTTTTTTACAGGTATTCAGATCATGATCGGACGATCACGATTGTAGACGTAGTTCACATTATAGCATTTCGAGAAATTCATTTTTCTTTCAAAAAAGAAAAACACTCACTTGTCTCCTATCTTCGAATCTGGTAATCGCCAGCTGTCTACTCTTTTCTCGATGGGTCTCTGCGCAGACTGTAAAAATATAATCTTCATCTAGATTCAAGAATCGAAACTAACCTTTCCAGTGGTCACAAGTCCTTTGTTTTGATTCGTTCTGCATTCTGAATAATCTTTATGAATTCGAGTTTAATGAACAAACAAAATGAAACTGAGGAAGGATTGACAGACTTAATGCGAAAAAGTGTACTGAATCGTTTCTATCAAGAATCATTTCCTTAAGGAAAACTTACAAGGTGAAAAATTTTTTGTGATGATCAAGTTTAAACTTTGATCAAATCTTAGCATTGTACCTAACTAGTGCTTTGAACCTTACCTAAGCCTAAAATTTGAGGTTTCGACAAAGATAAATGAAAAAATGATTCTTGATAGAAACGATTCAGTACACTTTTTCGTATTAAATGGATTGACAGGTATAACTACTTTGATAAGTCGCGAGGTCTGAATTTCCTTATAGAACTTGATTGAAAAAAGCAAGTACGTCGGAGACGGCATAATCTGCCAACCCTCATGCCCGTGTCATGAATTATTCTCAATTTGCAACCTACAACCAAAAGTAATTTCCTTTTAAAATAATAAGCTTAGGATAGGTTGGGAGAACAACTTTTGTAAAGAATCAAGTCTTGGATACCGAAATCAGGCAAATATGGTGCCGTGAGGGTTGGCAGATTATGCTGTCTGCGGCGGGTCTGAAAAAAGCAACAAACAATTCAAAATTTACTCGCATATGCAATGACACATATAATTTGAATGTTCCTATGTGATTTTATTCAATTTGTAACAGAAGTATGACAATGAATAGAAGAATTCCCCGTGTTTGAATCGATTTCAATCTACAAATCCTAAAAACACAATATAAAAGCTTCTACTCTTGTTTTGGAACATTACATACATGTATCTAGAAAGAAAATATTCTAATATAGATCTCAGTAAGTTTTCAGATGAATACGATAAGAAAGGTGTAACAAAACGCAGAAAAAATAATTCGAAAAACGTTTTAAAAAAAAGTAAAAGTGCAATGTTTCACTTGACACGCGCATGACAAACTTATTTTATTCACTGCGTTTCACAAAACGGATTATTTTCTTCCTCGTTGTTACAACTACAGTCCATCTGTCCCCCAGTGACATGCTAGCACATTTTTATGCAAGACCTTGTAATATTCATACAAGACCTTGGAAATGCTCATATGAGAGCTGATAAAGTTCATGCAACACCTGGTAATGTTAACATGGTGAATATTCGGTAGAACGAGTACATTGAAGCATATCTCATTGCTATTGGAGGTGCAACTTACCAGTTTCTCACTTTCTTGAATTACGCATCTCCAGTACAAAACTTTGCATGATCCAGAATTATTGACCATAAACCAACGACAATCTCCCTTATACACTGTGTTAAGAAAAAACGACAAGTTCTGATTACGGTTCATTTTTCCACAATTTCTGAAAATTGTGGGAACTTCCAGCACAAAGGTTGGTAAGCAGCTCAAACCATACATTTCTTGTGAATTTCAGCCCGGACGATTGATGGGCTCTAGAGTTATGCTTGCTCGCTGAAATTGAGGTGTTAAAAAATAACGTCAAATTTTGCATTTTTTGTCTGTAACTGACACATCCATAGCGGAACAGTGAAATATTGAGCATTTTATAATTGAAAATATGCAGATGAATCTCAAAAAAGTGAAAATTCTGGTCAGGCATAGTTTTTTAAGAAGTGAGGAGACCGGAGAGCAGAAAGTTCTACTTTTGTTACAACAGGCCAATGAAGCTTTTCCGATTGCTTTTAGGCTTTGTCAGCATGAGGTTGTCATTTTTTTTTATAGATCTCACTACATTAGACTGAACAGATCAACCAGAAACTGTGATTTTCTTAGCTTTTCCCACTGCCTCGCCAGTCTGCAACATGTTCTTGGCGTAATCGTCAAGCTCAGAAGTGAAATTTCCTCAAGTACGGCACTCAAAAAATAAAAACAGATTCTTTGAAAAGGTATCATTCTATTTCGACATTTCGTAGATCCTCTAGACAATTTATATGGGCAGTCTCATGTGACACTGTTGGAAATGGCTTGTAAGATTCCACTGATAGCGCCCTCTCCCTTATTCTTATTACAGCTCGTTCTTCCGGTTTTTAAAATTTAACTGAATTGAGTTTTTTAGTTTCATATCATGCCTTCTCTACTTCTGAGTACCGTACTTAATGAAATTTTACTTCTAAGCTTGACGAAGAGGTCAAGAACATGTTGCAGGCTGGCGAGGCAGTGGGAGAAGCTAAGAAAACCACAGTTTTGGGTTGATCTGTTCAGTCTTATGTGGTTAGATCTATGAAAAAATGACAACCTCATGCTGACAAAGCCTAAAAGCAATCGGAAAAGCTTCATTGGCCTGTTGTAGCAAAAATAGAACTTTCTGCTCTCCGGTCTCCTCACTTCTTAAAAAACTATGCCTGACCAGAATTTTCAATTTTTTTGTGATTTATCTGAATATTTTCAATTATAAAATGCTTAAAAATTCACTGTTCCGCTCCGGATGTGTCGATTACATACAAAAAATGCAAAACTTGACGTTATTTTTTAACACCTCAATTTCAGCGAGCAAGCATAACTCTAGAGCCCATCAATCGTCTGGGCTGAAATTCACAAGAAATGTATGGTTTGAGCTGCTTACCAACTTTTGTGCTGGAAGTTCCCACAGTTTTCAGAAATTGTGGAAAAATGAACCGTAATCAGAACTTGTCGTTTTTTTCTTAACACAGTGTATAAAAAGTACATTAGATCAAATTAGATCTAATTTACTCTTTCGACTTTCCGGGGGTCTATAACTTCTGATGTAGTGAAAATTTTTGAATTCTGTGAAAACTGTGTCCTTATAATTTCTTACTCTATCATAAAAAGTACTTTTAGTGACGCTCCGGTGAAATCACTCTAGATCTAATTTACTTTTTTTGTAAATTAGATCAAATTAGATCTAATTTACTCTTTCAAATCTTCAAAAGTGTATAACTTCTGAAAAAATAAAATTTTTTGAATTTTGAGAAAAACGTATTCTTATAATTCTCTACTCTATCATAAAATGTACTTTTGATGACGCTACGCTGAAATCACTCTAGATCTAATTTACTATTTTTGAGTAAATTAGATGAAATTAGATCTAATTTACTCATCTTTCAGGTTTTTTGAGCATAACTTCTGAAGGAATGAAAATTTTTGATTTTTGAGAAAAACGTATTCTTACAATTCTCTACTCTATCATAAAATGTACTTTTGGTTACGCTACGGTGAAATCACTCTAGATCTAATTTACTATTTTGTGAATCTAATTTACTTTTGCTTTCCTGAGTTAAGATCTAGGACTTTCGCTTTTGCTTGTGCTGGTTCGATTCCCAACAAGCACCATTGTTTTTTGCTTTTTCATATGTTTTTCATTTTTGTAATTCATAATACTCAAAGTATGAGTACTTCTCAATACTTTTCATGAATCGTCTAATTTGTTACGATTCTCAGCAACTGTACAACACGTCTTCAGGCACGGTCGACCGCAGTCCTTCTAGATAAAGTCACGAACGTATTTTTCGAAAGAGGAGTTCCAAAGTTTTCTTCACTGATTCTCTGGGTTTGCAGAAGTTTGCAGTTATTGTTGAATGTATCGATCAGTTATAGGAATATTCAAAACGATCAGATCTATGTAGTATGAAATTGTCAGTGGATATAACTCATTACTGTAGCAGATACTTATTTTTTAAAAATTTAATTGCATTTTTATCTATCTATATTTTCTTTCATTTTCCAATCTCCCGTTTCTCTCTTTTTTTCTTATTCTCTCTCTCTCTCTCTCTCTCTCTCTCTCTCTCTCTCTCTCTCTCTCTCTCTCATTTACCCTCTCTCTGATTCTCTCTTCCTCTCCTTCTCTTTCCCCCTTTCTCTCTTTAGTTCTCCATTTCTCATATAGTATGTACCATGAATTACAAAGATGAAAAACATATGAAAAAGCAAAAAAGAATGGTGATTGTTGGGAATCGAACCCGCACAAGCAAAAGCGAAAGTCCTAGATCTTAACCACTAGGCGATCGCAGCACATTTTTTCAGGATACCCCTTGCGTTGATCGGCAGAAACGAGGGTGTACGCGATTTTTTCCAAATTTACATGTTAAAATGGCATCGACCGTAACTCAAAAACCAGGTCGATGAAGCAACTTTTGAGACCTGTTCTATCATCTTCAGCATATTCGAAAACCTAGGAGACCAGTCAGAATGTACAATTTTAGTGTGTGTTCGTGGCATTCCCTGGTCAGTCAATTCGGAAATGAACTAGGAGAAACGACAGTATCTGTTCTTATCGTATTAACTTCCACTCTGACTGGAAAGACTATTTTTGCAAAAATGAGATGGAAGAGGGTAGGAACCGAACTTGTGACGTCATGTCCGAAGATTTTTGTATAAATTCCGAGATACTGGAATCACATTCAACAGATCAAAGAAATTCATGTTTTTTAGGGAAGTTCCGTAACTCGTACGTATCTTGATGTATTATGGTGCGTACTTCTGATTGCCTGAGAACTCAGTTACGGAGTTACGGAACTTCCATAAAAAACTGTATCTAGATATGCCAAATTAAGAACGAGATGTGGAGAAATTTCGCTATCCTCAGAGGAGGCAACTCAGATTGGATCCAGAAAAATTCCAGTCTATCCCAAAAAAAACGTGGCTGGGTCCAATGTGAGTTTTTCTGGATCCGATCTGACTTTTTTCTGGATCCAATCTGAATTTCTCTGGGTCCGATTTTAGCTCTCCTTGTCGAATCCATACAATTTGAATCAACATTCTATTCAATATTCCAAACACTACTTCTATAACATATTTACTCATTTACCACTCAAAAATTATTGATTGAATATTAGTCTTCTGTTGCCGATGATGAATCCTCCAATGATCGGTTGATGGGTATTTCTTATATCTACAGCTGCCAGAATAAGTATCATCATCGTACTTCATTTGATGGTTCTGAAATTAGAATTTCAAGTGAATCGGAACAATTGATCTTTTTCGGAGAATCTGTGAGGCCTTAGTGGTCTCTTAGATTTTCAAAGATAGTGAAGGCGATGAAATCGCTTTCGAAAAGTGCTTCACCGACTGAGTTTTAGATTCATGATACAAATTTTGAAATCCCAAGTTATAATTAGGAAAATGATTTTCTTATTTCCGGTTCGCTTCCGGACTTTTCGTAATAAGTTTTTCACTGCTGTGTCTCGTTAAGTGAAGTCCTATGAAATATTTACCATTTTCATAGTTCTCGTTTTTTTCTTCCAATTTTAAATAAAATTACTCTATCCAGAACATATCGCAGAAGCAGAATTATACAAAGGTTTTCAACTTTTAATTATTGCAGCTCATTTTAACTGTTCATTCTTTTTCAATCTTTGTGGAATGGATTCACTTATCTCATGCAAAACACCAAAATTTGCAATTGTGAAGCAACTTTTTTGAGCGGTTTTATCTTCTTCAAAATATATGAGAAACATCTACGAATAGGCGACAAAATATCTCTACGATTTCCGGTTTTGTTAAAATTCCTATGTAAAATAAGAAAATTACATCGTGGCTTTTTTTTGCAATATACGTTAGTCGTCTATAGACAAACTTGCATAAAAGTTACCTCGTGATCCCATTGCAGCACAGTTGCCAGTTATCATCTGGGACGGAGCTGATTGTCTGTAACGAGTAGTTGTTGATCTTGATCATGAAAAAAATCAACTATCAGGTTGTGATATAAAAAAGTACAGAACAACTTACTTCCATTACACTTCCCATCTCACAGGTATACCAGTATACTCAGTCCGAACTTCGCTTTCTCTGTCCAACTTTCGACACACGCTTATCTGTAATTCAATTTTTAAATAGAAAAAATCGTGATAGTAAAGAATAGGAGCTATTATGCTTTTTGAAGCTTTAAAATGTGCCAATTTCCCATGTTTTGGCTGATTTCAATTTTTAATCCCTAAAACGTGATATGATATCTTCTACTTTTGTTTTCAAAAACTAAATACATGTATCTGGTAAGAAAATATGCAAATATATATCTCAGTAAGTTTTCAGGTGAATACGACAAGAAAGGTGTAAGACGCGAAAAATAGAAAGTATTCGAGGTTTTAAGCACTAGCCTTTTGAAAATTTCGGGAACCGGTCGTCCATTTATCATAATTTGTCAAAAAACAATATGGAACTCACAAGATACAAAACAAAATGCAACAAAAACAATCAGAAAACGTTCGAAAAAAAAAGTAAAATTACGATGTTTCACTTGACACGCGCATGACAAACTTATTTTATTAACTGCGTTTCATAAAACTAAGTAGTTCTCTCCTCGCTGTTACACCTGCAGTTTATCTGTTGCCCATATGCTGTCCATTTGTAGTTCAGTTTATTGCTAGTTCCATAGCAGTGGATCTGTCGCCCGACCCTACTGTCGCCAGTTTACGGCCCGATTCCGGTCCACCTGGATGTGTGCTGGAGGACAAGCTATTGGAGTTCTAACATCTATGAATTTATTATCAGTAGTAAACTAAAAACTTTGAGGAAATTTAAAACTCTCACCCAGGGTCTTATTTTTTCTATCCATGAGTTTTATCGAAGTTATCATCATGTCTTTTAATCAGGTCCAGCGCGAAGACTGTTAGGTGGTGTGATAAACAAAAGAAACTTCAGCGGAATGCCCAAAATATCACGAATACGATGAGAAAGAAGAACCAAATAAGGTTGACCATGGGTTCTCTTGATATCAGAATAGTGATGGAAGTTATACTCTCTGCACTGTGGATCCAATGTGTGTTTTTCTGGATCCAATCTGATTTTTTTCTGGATCCGATCAGAGTTCTTAAATGTCTTTCAAATGCTCTTGATGCACTCAAAACTTAAGTTAACAGATAGATCATGAGCTAAATTAATATGAAACAAATAATTTTGGTGTTTTTAGAAAAAAAGAAGTGACATATGGGCACTTTTTTCACAACATCAAAAATACGAATTGGATCCAAACTGAATCCAATATGACCGTCCTGGATCCAATCTGACAAAATCCTTCAAATGACTATATTGTCTCGGAAAATTATTTTTTCGCCAAAACCAGATAACATGGTGAATACTCGGTTAAAACGAGTATATTGAAGTATATTTCGTCCCGATTGGAGGTGCAACTCTGGATCCAATCTGAATTTTTCTGGATCCAATCTGAGTTGCCTCCTCTGAGGCGTTCGAACCGAGAGGTCTAGGGTTCTATTCCATCCGCTGACGACTTTTTGGTCATTTTTTTGCACAATGACAAAAATGTGCCCAAATTGTGTGGAATTACTCTTTTGCATGTATTTAAACCCTTCTACTCATGTTAATACTCTTCGAAGTTGCCAAAAGTCTATAGCCGATCTCATCTATCGCCTCCTCCATTATGAAGATAGTGAAATGATCGTTACAACTTTGATATCCATCAAAAACAAGGTTTTTGAGTTCGAGATGCATTTCTAATTGTGAAATGAACGGCAACCGTTCAAACCGGAACTATCCTCTGGAATTTCTCAAGTCGTGAGCCAAAAGCATCTCGACAAGTGACTGGATGAGGGTCTCTAATCACAAACCTTGATAACATCTTCATGGATATGAACTCATGACCGTCCAGATTACACCAAACAACAACCACAAACATCAATTTTAATAATATCAATGAATAACTTCATAAGATGAAGTGGTTGAATTCAACTTCTTCATGTTTGCATACTCATCCAGCCACTTGTCGAGATGCTTCTGGCTCACGACTCGAGAAATTCCAGAGGATAGTTCCGGTTTGAACGGTTACCGTTCCGTTCACAAATAGAAATGCATCTCGAACTCGAAAATCTTGTTTTTGATGAATATCAAAGTTGTAACGACCATTTCACTAGCTTCATAATGGAGGTGGTGATAGATGAGATCGGCTATAGACTTTTGGCAACTTCGAAGAGTATTAACATGAATAGAAGGGTTTAAATACATGCAAAAGAGTAATTCCACACAATTTGGGCACATTTTTGTAATTGTGCAAAAAAATGACCAAAAAGTCGTCAGCGGATGGAATAGAACCCTAGACCTCTCGGTTAGGGATGGGCAAATCGCCAGTCATTGGCTAACGATTGGCTATCCTCTTTCCGTTAGCCAATGGCACTGGTGAGCGATTGGCTATTCAATTGGCGAGCGCCTGGAGTTGCGCTTTTTCCGCCTTCTCGACATTGAAGATGGTGTTGTTCAGATGGTATCATTTCGCCAATTGAATAGCCAATCGCTCGCCAATGCATTTGGCTGATGAAAAAAGGATAGCCAATCGTTAGCCAATGACTGGCGATTTGCCCATCCCTACTCTCGGTTCGAACGCAGAACCTTTGACCACTCCACCACCCCGCCTCAGGGAAACGTTTCATAGCCAGATCTGGAAATTTCTGGCTAGAATTGGCACGATCTGGCTCAAATTCTCCAGATCTGGCTTACATTTTTCAGACTTCAATCAAAATTAACCAGAATAGAGGGAAATTTGAGACCTAATGAAGTTTGAAGATTATGGAAACAGTATAAAAATTTTTTAAGTTGGAAAAATTTCTTTAAAACGTAGCTCTCTCGGATTTTCTGTTTTCAGATCTGGCTTGAAATTTCCAGATCTGGTTCACTATTTTCAAAAAATACCGGAATGAGAGTAAAAATTATTCTAATCTGTTCGAAACACAGTCTGATGCTATAATCATTAACTAGATTTCGAAAATTTATTCAATGAAGAAAGTTAGGGAACATAATTCACCCCTCAAAAAAACGAGCCAGATCTGGCGCTCACAAAATTTTTTCAAACGTTGATAACTCAGTTGAAAACTATTTCTAGGTAACAATATTCGCACACAGTACTTCCAGAAGCTACTAGAGCAAAAATTGAAAATTAGAAGTTGTTTGGTGATTTCACTCCAGATCTGGTTCGTCTTTTTCCAGATCTGGCTGTGAACCGTTTCCCTGAGGCTAGTTGTTTTTCCTGTTGGATCTAATTGTGTCGTGCGAGAGGTCACTCATTTTTGGATTTTAAAATTTTTAAATTAAAATATCTCGCTTGTAACAAAAAACGTGCAAAAATTTTCTACATGAAAACTTCATCCCTCGACCTGCTTAACACATCTGGCTAGGTCTCAACTCTGGATCCGAATTACGCTGAAGGTCATTTCCTGTTGAGTTAAGGACTAAGTGGTCTTATACGTTCCCAAGTATGGTGCAAACGATGGAACTGGTCTCAAAAGTTGCTTCACGTACCTTGTCGGGAGTAGTGGTAAAAAACCGAATTTACAGTACTGTTCATAATCTTATTCGCATTTAGTTTTTTGAGCATAACTTTTTTGAAAATGAATGAAACGATCTGAAATTGATACGGTGAGTAGAAAATACAGTTTTTAACGTATGCACAGTAAGTATCATATTGTACGAGCATCAAATAATTTTTTTTTAATTTCTTATTTTTTCCTTTTTTTTTCTTTTTTGCGTTTTCTCAGAAATCCATCTGTAATTAAAATCAGTTCTCGTTTAAACTGTTTGGATACAAACTATCTTGTTTTATAGATATGGGTAAACCATTTGGAATCACAAACGTGTCGGATGATATCCGAAAAGCCATCATCCGAGGCCGGCAAAGTGGAACTACTACGACCAAACTAGCAAAGTTGTTCCAGAGATCTCCAAGAACGATACAGCTTGTCTGGAAACAGTTTCTCGTCAAAGTAGAATTCATTATACTTTTACTTCATGAAAAATATCCAAAAGGTCAAACGGTTCAACAGAAATCCCATGGTAGACCCCGGAGAACCACAAAGCTTATGGATCGGAACATTCGCCGCGCATCGATTGAGGACCCGAGAAGGAGTTCTTCTGACATTAGAAGTCTTGTTACGACTCCTAATGGGTACATACCTTCAGGAAGTACTATCGGGAGACGTCTGATGGAAGCAGGATTGTTCGGAAGATGGCCAGTGAAGAAACCATTCATAAATGTCAAGAACAGACAACGTCGTGTTGCGTGGTGTAGAGCTCATGTGAACTGGACACGTCAGGATTGGTCGAAACATGTATGGAGCGATGAGAGTAAATTCAACATGTTTGGAAGTGACGGTACAAGCGGGTAATCCTCGCTACGCTCAGAGCCCCTTTTTCCATTGTCTCATTGAAAAATCACGTATTCAGACTTTTGAATTGAAAAAACAGTGGTTTTTAGAAGCAAAGTCTTTACTATTCCTCCCTATCTCTCTCTCTCTCTCTCTCTCTCTCTCTCTCTCTCTCTCTCTCTCTCTCTCTCTCTCTCTCCTCTCGCTGCTCGCTTTCACACTCCGTACAATCCAAAACGGTGAAGACTAATGCAAGTGCGGCTAGAACTAATGCAACAACTTGTGAAGCGCCACAGTGGTCACGCGAGTCACGCTGTCAAAAAATGTGAGGTGGTGACCGAGTGGTTAACGCGTTCGATCATAACTCTCTTAACGCGTGTTCGAATCCCGTTCCAGCCACTTTTGCACAACCCCTTCCTTCCCCCCCCCCAACCAAAAGCAAAAAGGACCACCCAAAAATTTGCCTCACGAAAAGTGGGCGGCGCAAAGGGGGCGGTCCCCTTGTTCTATTATTTGGAAGTGACGGTATAAAGTGGATTCGACGTCCTACTGGAACCAGGAACCTCCCAAAGTATCAGTCTCCAACTGTCAAACATGAAGGTGGAAGCTTAATGGTGTGGGGATGTTTCTCTGATGGAAAAATGGGCCAGTTGAGACGCGTTGATGGAATTATGGATAGATATCAATACGAAGACATCTTGGAGAACACGATGAGGCCTTGGGCTTTACAGAACATTGGTCGAGCATACGTTTTTCAACAGGACAACGATCCGAAACACACGTCGAAACATGTCCGTGGTTGGTTTCAACGACGTCGTGTCAATCTCATGGACTGGCCATCCCAAAGTCCGGACTTGAATCCGATCGAACATCTCTGGAAAGAGCTGAAAAGACGTGTCCGAGGACAACGAGCCACCAACTTGGACCAAAAATTCCCCATTTTGCAACAAGCGTGGCAGAACATCCCAGTGACCGTCATTAATACTCTCCTGGACTCGATGCCAAGGAGATGTAAAGCAGTCATCGACGCCAAAGGCTATGCTACAAAATATTAGCCCTCATTCTTTTCAATTTTGAGTTATTGGATACGGTTATTGACTTTTATGACGTGTTGAAGCCTACATATCATTTGTTTCAATTTAGGTGTTTTTGTATTTTGGAATGAATTTTTGTTTGTTTTTTGGCTGTACTCGACATATTTGTAGCAACAATCGAAAATAGTTCACAGAATGATTGCTCGAAGTTTCAGAGAGATTCAACCACATTGAAAAAAGTTATGCTCAAAAAACTAAATGCGAATAAGATTATGAACAGTACTGTACATTAGAATGGTTTTTTTGTGAATCTTCAAATTTTTTCAAGGCACAAAACCGATGCTGCTGGTGCGGATCCCCACCAGACCTTTTTAGCCCTGTGTTCGCCCGAGAAAAATTTTGGAGAATGGTGAACTTTTGAAACTGATGATGTGCCGATCTTGAGCAAATGTTTAATTTTATTCTGGATGTGTCCCATCACTTCCCGCCATGGGTCACCAATAGAACTCACCACCATTTTGACGTGTTGTTGATTGATCAAAATTACACACAAACGGGCCGGCGTCTCTCTGAACTCTGGTTGATTGAGTGTTAGCAATCGGAAGACGACTGTGTGTGTATGTGTTTAAAGTCGTCCGACCGGACAATAAAATAGTAATAATGATGGAACGGAAAAGAACACACACAGCTGTAGGTTATTAATTTTTATGGAGCACATAGAAAGGTTTTGGGTTATTTTCGAATTTTAGTGCTCTCAGACTCATAATAGACTAGTTCTGAAAGATTTCTGTTAGAGAAGGAGAAAAAGAAGGAGAAAGAGAGAGAGAGAAAGAGAGAGAGAGAGAGAGAGAGAAAGAAAGAGAGAGAGAGAGAGAGAGAGAGAGAGAGAGAGAGAGAAAAAATCTTTCATAGCGTCACAAAATTCTGTAGATTTTTCTACTGTATAGCGATTCTAATCAGAAAGAATTTCTATTCAAACAATTTAAACAGCTTTTTGAAAAAAATTGACCACGACATGTACAAAAATCGAAATGAATAATCCAAGGCGTTTTTTCGAGGTTTATTTCTCTAGAACTATGACCATCCTGATGAGCTTGAGTCACTGAACTAATCGATCTTGCTCAGCGGTAAACAAAGATCAAGAGAGCAGTTAACTTTTTTCATGTATAAAGTTTTTAAGTGTTATGTTTTAACTTTGGATTCACCCTAAGAATCAAAAACCAACGAGAGTGTTACATTTCGGTCTCTTCAAGATCTCGTTCGGTGAAAAATGTGAAGAGTTGAGTGTAAAATTGGTTCGGAGGTATTTCAAAGATGTTTACCTTGTTACAGGTGCTCTTGAACACGGAGAAGACTAATGGGTCATACAGCAGAAAGCACTACAAGTTATGTAATGAGGGAGAAGAGAGGAAGAAAGATAACTGATCTCGTTTTGTTTTCCGCCTTTGTCTTCGCATTGTTGTAATGGTTGCTCTTTTTATAATTTCGAAGTCACCAAACAACATCTGCTGGTCAACTTTGTTTCCAGCACGTAGGACAAGTGTTGCAAGTTGATAGATCGTAGTAACCTCACAAAAACATTATTCGGTGATGTTCTGTGTTCATCATTTTTGATTCTTTCAGTTTTTGCAGATTTCGGCGCTTTGGGATGACTTGAGAACTATCGATTTAGCTTGGGAATCGTATAGAATATTTAGATCAAAGTTTATTCAGCAAAACGAGTCATGAAAAATTTCTTGTCAAATGTCAATTGATCCGTCAACGAGGAAATCTTCGCCGTGCTCAGACGGTTAATCGTAAAAGAGAATTTCGAACTCATCGTTTTAAGTGTTTTTCTAAACTTTCTCAATTCTGCAAAACTCACATTTTCCTACCATACTTGTCTTCTTAATGCAGGATCCACAAAATTAATTAAGTCGCAAGGTTTTACGATCGAGTTCAAATTTGTTTTCAGGAGCAGTCATGCATTCAAGAGCAGTTTCGGAGGTATGCGTCTTTGTGAGGAACCGTCCAAGGTTCGACTCATCAGATTTCTGACTTTTTGCACTTCAACTTTTCAAGAGCTCTTACTTGACTGAAACTTGGACTTTCACAATTTAGCAGCTTGCAGAATAAGCTCAAACTTGAAACATCTCTCTCTCTCTCTTTTTTTTCTCTTTTTCTCTCTCCTTTCTTTTTTTCTAGATAACAATAAACATCCACCCCCACATTTTTCCCAAGATATAGCAAGCGCTAAACATCAGGTTACAACAATATGTATGAAAACTGGTCGCAGGACTTTCGTATTTTGATTTTTACTGGTTAGGTCTCAACACTGGATTTGAGTTTTATTCGCTGTCTGTTTTTTTAACAATAAGTGGAATCAACAAGTTATTGAGAAAACCTCGGTTTGAGAAGTGAAAAAAGCCTTATTCTTGTGGACACTATCGACTTGATGCGAACTATACCAGTAAATGTTTGTACGAGGTATTTTTATCCCTATCTCTCGTTTATCTCTCTCTCTCTCTCTCTCTCTCTCTCTCTCTCTCTCTCTCTCTCTCTCTCTCTCTCTCTCTCTCTCTCTCTCTCTCTCTCTCTCTCTTACTCTCTCTCTCTTTGTTTCGCACTTTCTGTCGTTCTCTCCCCTACTTTCCCTCTTTTCCATAGTTCCCTTCCAAAGGGGTCAAATTCTCAAAGAAGTGATAGAAGTCGAGTTGGGTTCGTTCCTCCATCACGAGCTGTCAGTCTAGATGTCACATCAAGGATTAGTTCACCATCCGAGACATGGTTCTCTCTTACTCCTTGAGTGACTTCTCCAACATCCACCCAAGTTCCGCCCATCCTGCAGTAGAAAGAAAGAGCAACTCGCACACTGGTAACTGAGTAATGTGCCAAAAACGGTCCTCGGGGACGTCGTCGATGTTTCACATACTCATGTATCCTCCATTATCCCGGCTGGCCAGTGGCTGACTTTTTTTGATTCCAAAGTATCTATGTGAGAGTCAATGTGCTAGTTTGTGCTATCCACGAAAAGTTCAATGAAAATAATATACAAACATCAACAGTGACGCTGCTCTTATCGTTTTTTCTCACTATTTATTTACCACAATTATTTCCATTTTCCGTGTTTAATTTTGTGTAGACCAAATCAGTTTAGCATAGAATTCTCCAAGAAAAAGGATGGAAAATCCTGTTCGAAAATCGACTAAAAAGACCGGAAACTAGCACCTTTTTAGTGCGAACAAACCCAAATTCTTTGAAATTGAAGGCATTCTGCTTATAAACGTCAGAAGCTGTGATCCTATCCTATTTTCAAACACGTCTTTGATGTCCATGCGTATTTTTCATAACTTAAAAGGAAAGATCCAACTAAGCCAAAGTCAATCACAACTGATGTACTGCGAGTTTTCGTGGCAAGTACAATGTACTGGGTTTTTGCCCTTTTTTCCGGCTAGAAGCTATAACAGAGATGTTTTCACTATTAATTTACAGCAGTGTCAACTCGGGAAATTTGTCTATTTCTAATGGAACGCTCTTTTGAGCGCTGTACTGTCCTATATTTGACTTCCTGTCTTTCGAAAAATCGCGTGGGTGCCGCAACCCGAATAACTTCTGATAGAAATGCTAAACTCTGAGCCCTTTTTGATCCTTTTGAACATTCACCTGACTCTGAGACTTCCGTCGAAAACAGAAGAAGTGTCATGCTGTAGTAAATTCGATTTCACCCGTCCATATTTTTATTAGAGAGTTTCCTGCTCTCGCTCCTCTCTTTTGCCGGGTGCAAGTTGACCGAGTCGTCTTCTTGATTTCTTTATAGAGAAACCTCGACGAGTTGTTTCTAAACTGCTTTATTTATTTGACTATCGGAAAAGTTTCAGATTTCGACTTTTTCCCAGTCGTTTTCCGTTGAATTTACTCAAATGTTTCTCTCTCTCTCTCTCTCTCTCTCTCTCTCTCTCTCTCTCTCTCTCTCTCTCCTCTCTCTCTCTCTCTCTCTCTCTCTCTCTCTCTCTCTCTCTCTCTCTCTCTCTCTCTCTCTTTCATTTCAGCGGTTGCAACCACAATTGTTTATGTGTTTTTCTTATTGGTTCTTTCCCTGACAGTTGTTCGTATAGTGAAGCGTTTCGGTTTGCTGGTCATGGAACGAAATATCCGAAGTTTCGGTGTCTTGGAAAAAACATTCTTTCTTTTTCATGAAAGCATCATATTCAGGTTGAGACGTAGAAAGTTGTGTCGATAAGGTGAAAAAAATTAAAATTTCATGAGGAAATTGTGAGTTGTGTTTCCAAATTTAACGCACTTTAAAAATTTTGAAAATTAATCTTGAGAAAAATCTCTCAATGTTCTCGAAAAAAAAATTGGAAATAAAATTTTTGACTAAACCTTTTTTTTCTGAAACATTGGCTTCTATGAGACATTGTGCAAGTGAAGGTACTCAATCACTCAGAGGAGCATTAACTTTATTACCGAGCTTACAGAGTTCTTTTCTTCTCATTCGTGCAACCCAAAAAACAATCTGGTCTGATTAATTCTTCAAGTAATATTGCATTCATATAGACGCAATACGAGCACTTCTCCTCGTCTACTTGAACTCATTTGAAGGGTTATTTGGACCTGCGCAGGCATCGTAAAGATCCTCAAGGGTCACAATAATTCCTATGGGATCTCATTCCAAACCACCTTGTCAGGAAAACACTGCCTTTTTTTCACTATCAGTGTGAAGTTTGGACCAGTGTTTTGACCTCCGGCATTTGACCTGCGTTTGTTTTCAACGATATCTCTGAGGAATACAACTTCCAAAACAACCTTCTGACCCTCGTTAGGCTCGAAATATTAGACAACCAGAGGCTAGTCAAGGCTTCAGAGCTCCTGATGATCCACAATTATTGTTAAACCAGAGGAATAGCTCAAAAGCTCGAAAACTTATTTTCCCA